>JARHVA010000845.1:1330000-1787500 GCA_037957365.1 Torreya grandis
ATGAGATGATGAAAAAGTGTTTAATGTTTAAATGTTACCATTGTCATTTAAATTAGCAAAGGGAAAAACTAGTCTGTAGTATTTTTCTCATATCATTTGATACATGATTAATTTATTGATGTAGTAAAAATAAAATTTGTAGAGGAATTCAAGGCACATCTAGTGAATCTATTTATAAGGTTTGAATATTTGTATATCTAAATTTATTGATATCTAAAGTTGACTATGTTTTTTACCATATTTTGTAAGTGACCTAAGAAAGATGTTTGAGTTTTTTTGATGGTTTTTTAATATTTCAAGGTGAATTCACTATTGGAAAATTTTATATACTCTAAGAGGATGATTTGTATGTATTTTTGAGGTTTGACCAATCCATATTTAATATGAAAAAATGCTTATAAGTTGACTATTTATTTGTTCATGGTGTTCTTGTGTACAAGGCTTATGTTTAAGTAGATTAAGCATATACAGAGGTGTGTAATGATGATTGTAATCATTTGAGAATGTCTAGTAGGTCATGTGGAGTGGACCTATGCATTTTAAAGTGGTCTTATGTTTATAAATTGATTAATGAAGTGATAAATGGGTGAATAGGTCTTCATGAGACCTATAAGGGCTACTTAGGCCTAATTGAAAGGCGTAACTAATTAAGTGTGACCCATAGTTGCTATGCCCAACCTTTGTGGATGGTATTGAGATATGTTAGATGTCTTAAGGGATAAGACAAATATTATGTTTAGCATGAATATAATAATCATGATGGATTTATAAAAGGTGAAATCAAAGGTGGTGATTTATAGACTTGGAAGAAGAGGTGTGTGTAAGAGTTGAAGAGTGAAGGAAAGAAGAAAGGGTGTGTGCCTAATGGATGGGTTGTAGAGCAGATTAGGCTGATGACTATTTGTATGACCTATAGGTTATATTTTTGATGTCAAATATAGTGATCTTATAGGTTTGAATATTGGGGAGAGAAGAAAATATAAGGATTTATAGATCTGAGTGTTTATATGAGGGGAGTTTGAGTGAGGAGGAAGAGAGATTTTGGCATGCCTATGTGAGAGTCTTTTATGAGATAGAGAGGGTGTTTTATAGGGGTTAGAAAATTAGAGTTCCATCATCAAGTATTCAAGACATCAGTTCAAAGGTGGAGATGTTTATATCATAGGTATTGGGAGGGTGCTTAACATATAAGTAAGAAGGACTTGACCATCCTAGGGGCATGTGATCCTTAAGGGACAGGTGTTTCACTAAAGTCTAGTCAGAAGAACTTGACCATCCTAGGGGTAGATGCTCATTATGAAATAGGTGTTTCACTAAAGTATCATGTTTACATACTTCTTATAGGACAAGTAGTCCATGTGTTTTTAGGCTTGAGAGTGGGTTTTATTCCCCAAGAGGGTTTCTCACAGAGATCTCCTATTGTGTGTGTAATCTTGCATTATCTATTTTTCCATTGATATAAACAACTTGAATGCATCATGAATGGTTGTATTTAATTCTTATGTGTTTAAAGGGTTTGGAAATTTACTTGTATTTTTTTCACCACTGATTCACCCCCCCTCTCATTGGTTTGTACCTATAATAATTGGTATCAGAGCAGGTCTTTTGGTAAAGGCTTGATAGATTAAAGGAGATCCAAGGTACAATATGGGTAACCACCAAATGTAAGGAGATTTTTCCACTAAGCAAGAACCAATGTTTAATAGATCCAATTATGATTTTTTGAGTGTGAGGATGAGGACCTACATCATGTCCCTACGGTTTGATACCTTGTAATCTATTTTGGATGGTTATTCTACACCTACTATTCCTCCATATACTTCTATAGATAAGAAGTTATTTGAGAACAATTCTAAGGTAATGAATATTATCACTTGTGATCTTTCAGAGACTGAATACACTAAGGCAATCCATTACATATCTACCAAGGAAATTTGGGATAAATTTAAGACTATTTATGAAAGATATTCAAAGGTTAAGTTGGCAAAGTTACAGATTCATCAAAGACAATTTGAGAGTCTTAAGATGAAGGAAGAATATTTTTTGGCATCCTTTCTATAAAGACTTGATGATATTATGAACATCATTAAAGGTCTTGGAGAGAAGCTTAAAGAAGCTATTATAGTTAAAAAGGTATTAAGGTCTGTACCTCTCAAGTTTGATTCTAAAGTATCTATTGTAGAATATATTCATGATCTTACTCAGTTAAAGATGGATGAATTGAATGTCATCCTTACTACCTATGAGATGAGAATAAATGATGATATACCACCAAAGAATGAAGAAACATTCAAGATAGAAATGAAGCTAAAGAATAAGTTCAAAGGCATGAAACTCAAGGAGAATGACACATCTGATATTGATGATGATGAATTAGTTGCTTTATTTACAAGGAAATTGAAAATAGATGTAAGTATAAGGGTAAATTACCCTTCAAATGCTTTAATATTGGATAAATAGGACATTTCAATAAAAAGTGCCTTCATAATCATAATAATAATGATGATTAAGAGCATGGTCAAGGTCATGATGATGGCAAGAGATTGTTCACGTCTAATAAAAGCAAGATGGGATTCAAAAGGTTTGACAAAAAGAAGTACTTCAAGGAAAAGAAAAGTCTCTACACCAAAGAAGATTGTAACTCATTAGATGACAATGAAGATAGTGACTCATATTATGATCATAAAGATGATGGTATTGTTTAAGATGAATAACTCTTCATGTTTAGGGAAACAAATTGCTCATATCAAAATGAGTCTACTTGGACTGATTTAGATAATGATAAAGATGAGGTGGATTATGAGATTAAATTGATGAATGCTCTTGAATAATTGAAGATTGAGAAGAATATTAACAAGAAGATGAAGTCTCAAATCAAGGAATATGAGGAGAAATTTAGTGTGTATGAAGAAATAATGAATGAAGACACCAAGGAGCATGAAGGTGCAGTCATGTTTCTTAGTTCTAAGTTGAAATCTTTGTCTTCAAGTCTAATTACCAAAGAAGAAGAATGTTCAAGGTAAGTTTATGAGATTAGGTCTTTGAAAGATTATTTATATAAGTTTGTAAGAAAGGTGAAATCATTTTTAAAGATTGATTGTACAAATATATTGAAGACAAATTAGATCAGACAACTACATGCTATGAGGTATCCAAGTTTCAATGGTTACTGTTACACATGTAATCAATTTGATCATAGGGCTAAAGAGTGTAGAAGGCCTATTATAAATGAGTTTACATAGAACTATGATGGGGGTCATAAGTCAAAAGGTGTGAAAAAAATTAAGTGTTTCAAATATATTGATGAGGGAGATTTTGCTAAGCATTGTCCAAATAAGGTAAGTTAAGGTGAGTCTTCTTCAAAAGGAGTAGTTTATTTCAATTGTCAAAATAATGGACATATTACAAGATCTTATTCTATTAAAGAAAGGTAGGATAATCCTCTTAAAAAAGGTATAATGTGATTCAAATATCAAGAAAGAGAGGTCAAATTTATATATTCTACAAACAAAGGCCTACAAGATAGAATAGGTTTAATCAGGCTCCTAGGGTGCAAGAAAGAAGGCAAGTTAACTCATAGAATCCAAAAGTGGTAGGTGTGATTCATGATGAGTCTATAGGTATAAGTAATCTATTTTATATGGTGGAGAATTTTATAGAAGTTAAAGAGTGACAAGGGATCTCATTATCTACTCATGTTGTGAATTAAGAGACTAAGCTTAAGGAGAAGACCAAAGTGTTGGTTGAGGCTAGTTCTGACGTGTGTATTAATTCAAGTGAACATCCTACTATTGTTGAACAAGTTTCATGCAAAGAATATTAATTGTAAATAACTAGGGTTGAGGTTCCAAACTGCAAGGAATATTATTCAACTAAAAAGGTATGTCATGAATCTATGTTATCCCTATGTGTTGTTAATACAGTCTTAGAAGAGAAGGAGAATGTTGTAGTGGGTGAGCAAGTTGTTTCTCTTAAGCCTAAGAAAAAGAAGAATGAATATAATCATAAAATGACCAAGGAGGAAAAGGAATATGAGGAATTATGGGAAAATCCTAGTTTCACATTGTTCTAAGGAATCATGTGAAGTAGGTTGTATCTATCTATGATTCTTAGGAGACATCTTTCTTGTGGAGAAGCAAGTATGTGTGCTCAAGGTGTATTCAAGGACTTTGGTCCTAAAGTTGGAATAGTTTGTAGGGTTAAATTTAATGTTTATTATTGGAAAAGGAGGATTTGAGAGTTTACATATAAAGGCCTATTGACCTTATTCTATCATGCTCCAGGTGGTTTTATGGTTTGAAGGTATGTTGAGTCAAATTGGAGATTTTTGAGTGCTCTCAATTTTCTCAGCTTGGCTTAAGGGAAAGCAAGCCTAAAATGGGTTATAGGATGTATGATTTCCCAAAATTATAGATAATCAAATATTGGTCTAGAAGTGTTTTATGGTTACCTCTAGTTGTGCAAGAATTTTTAGAGGTGGGCATTGTCTAGAAGGAGGTTTGTTGACCCTATTTGCTTTAAGATTCTAGAGTTTTGGGCAATGATAGAAAAGTGGTTTGCATTATTAATTGATGTCTAAGGATTATTAATATTTTTAATAGGCCAAATGGGTTTTCAAATTAAGCTTCATAGAGATATGAAGGTTTGTGTTTTTCAAACTATTCATGATTTTGTCAAGATGAAGGCTTAATTGGCTAATAGATTTGTGAAGGAAGTATGCTACAGAGGATGAGCTAGGTGATAAAATTAGTGTGCATAAGGGGTCATATGAGATTGATATATATATTAAGTTTTAGGTCTTGAAGGTGTGTTTATGAAAATTTGAGGTCTCAACAAGTACTAGGTAAGGCTACAAGGAGACTAGATAGGCCTAGTGTGAAGAAGAGTGCTTTTTGATCAATTTATACAAAATAGCATGGTATGAGTGTTTCAATATAAGCTCTCAGGTTGGTTTAGAGAATGTTTCCTATTTAGTGAGTGGCATTAAGCTCTGTTGGTGGTCCTTGAGGTGGGTGGAGGGAGAAGGTTAATAAGCCTATGTGGTGGTTCTTCATGATGTCTAGAGATCTAAAGATGCTCAAGAGGTGTAATGGCTCAGATATCTTAGGGAGAGTACCTCTTAGATGTTTATTTGTGAGTTCAATCATATTTTAGTGTTTTTATGTGTTTTTTCTTCATTGGTTGTAGTGTTTGGTTGAAAAGAGTGTTAGTATGTAGCAAGAGGAAGTTGTCAAGGTAAGAAGAGGTAGGCTCAAGATAAGGGGGAGTTTTTATAATATTTATAAGGTAGTAATATCCCATTGGTTGTATTTTTAGGTCTTTATGATCAATTTGTTCCCACTTTCTCATTATGTCAAATGGGGAGAATGTTCATATTAAGAGTGTGCTTGAAGAGAGAGAAAGAAGGTGAGTTATATGATAGGTGTTGACATCAATGACAAAGGGGAATATTTTTGTATAGTTTTCATTCATGTCATGGAGGTTTCCAATTGAGTGTATGGAGTGTATTGATAGTCTAAGTGTTAATGACAAAGTGTGTAGTGTGTTTGTACTAGTATGCTTGAAGTAGGCCTGGTTGATCATTAGTTTTAGCATGATTAGGGATGGGTATGAAGTATTTATCATGTGTGATGGGACATATCATAGGTAAATGATGATTGTATAGATTTTGAAAGTGCATGGTATTCATCTGGTTCTTCATTATGTTCATCTTGGCATAGTTGGTTTTGTGATAGAAAAATCTAAGTAGGTTGTTTATTGACATCATCATTATCACATATGGATGAGTCAAGGGGATTTAGTCATATGGGTGTGATAAAATTAGTCCCAAGTCTATATGGTCCAATTTTTATGTCATTTTGTTGAGAGGAGCAATAGATATAACTATGCAAAGTTGCCTTCCTAGGTAGTTTGCAATGTTTTCCCATACTTAACCAAATTTCCAAAGGAGATCTAATGGTGCACATTTAATATCATAATAGATCAATAATGAAAAATTAATATAAATAGATAAGGATATAATTGTGAGAATTATTCTTGTTAGAGATCTAATGGTGAGTGTGAAACTTCTCAGATAAAGATCAATAGTGAGTGGGTGTTCATACATGTAGATCAACATTGCGTATTGAGTCAAATAGGTCAAAGTGATAGATGTTTAATGAAGTTAAAGTATATGATAATATTTAAGAAATAAATGGAGTGTGTTTATTCAAAAATTTTAAGAATAAATGATATGATAATAAGTGTTTAATGTTTAACAATGAGTAAAGGTAAAGACTAGGCTAATCTGAGGAGATTGATGATGCATATTTGTTCAAAGTTTCTAGGGAGCACGAGATGAGGTCAAAGTGAAAAATGTTTAGAATAGTTAAAGATAAAAATAATTTAGAGGAATATTAATGATGCATATTTTTCAAGCTATGATAGGAAATGATATGTTGACAAAGTGTTCGATGTTTAACTATGACCATTGGCATTTAAATTAGCAAAGGGAAAAACTAGTCTATAGTATTTTACTCATATCTTTTGATCCAAGATTAATTTCTTGATGTAGAAAAAATAAAATTTATATAGGACTTCAAGGAAAATCTATTGAATCTATTTATAAGGTTTTAATGTTTGTACTACCAAATTTATTGATCTCTAAGTTTGACTATGTATTTGACCATGTTTTGTCAGTGACCCTAGAAGGATGTTAGTGTTGTTATGATGGTACTTTTATGTTTCAAGGTGACTTAGACATTTGAGATTGTTGTATAATCCTTGAGGATGTTCTATATGGATTTTTTATGTTTGAAAAATCCATATTTAGTATGAACAAATGCTTATAAGTTGATTGTTTGTTCGTTCATGGTGTTCTTGTGTACAAGGCTAATGTTTGAGTAGATTGAGCATACACAAAGGTGTTTAATGATGTAATAATTTTAGTATGTCTAATATGTCATGTGGATTGGACATATAATGGATAATAAGGCCTAATTTAAAGGTGTGGTTTCTTAAGTGTGACCCATAGCTACTATTGCTGACCTATGTGGATGGTATTGAGTTATGTTAGATGTCTTAAGGGCTAAGATAAGTATTATGGCTGATTTAGAAGATAATAATAATGATGGTTATATAAAATGTGAAATTAAATGTGGTGTTTTCTAGACTTGGAAGAAGATATGTGTGTAAGAGTTGAAAAATGAAGGAAAGAAGAAAGGGTGTGTGCCTAATGGATGGGTTGTAAATCAAATCAGGTTGATGACTATGTGTATGGCCTATTAGTTATATTTATGATGTCAAAGATAGTGCTCTTACAAGTTTTAAGATTTGGGAGAGAATAAAATATAAGAAGGATTTATAGGTTATAGTGTGTATATGAGGGAATTTTGAGTTAGAAGGAAGAGATATTATGGCATGCCTATATGAGAGGCTTGTTGGAGATAGAGAGGGTGCTTTTCAGAGGTTATAAAATTAGAGGTCCATCATCAGGTGTTGAAGATATCAGTTCAAAAGTAGAGATGTTAATATCATAAGTGTTAGGAGGGTGCTCAACATCTAGGTTCAAAGGACTTGATCATCCTAGGGGTAGGTGCTCCTTTTGGAATAAATATTTCAATAAAGTCTAGTTAGAAGGACTTGGCCATCCTAGGGGCAAGTTCTACTTATGGAATAGGTGTTTCACTAAATTTTGGTCAAAAGGACTTGACCATCCTAGGGGAAAGTGTTCCTTGTGAAATAGGTGTTTCAATAAATTCTCATGTTTGTATACTTATTATAGGACAAGTAAGCCATTTTTTTGTAGGCTTGAGAGTGGGTTTTAATCCCCAAAAGGGTTTCCCACATAGATCTTGTGTTGTGTGTGTAATATTTCATTATCTATTTGTTCATTACTATAAAAATATTGAATGATTAATGAATGGTTGTATTGAATGATTAAGTGTTTGAAGGGTTTGTAAATTGCATTAGATTATTTTCCACCACTAATGCACCCCCCCTCTCAGTGGTTTTTACCTCTAACATCTTTCACCTACAACACACATTACACTTGCATGACTAGGCCAATTGGATTGCCTCATACACTAGAAATTTAGATGGAGATGATGAGAACTCTTTTAGTTAGTTATATGAGTATTTTTAGCATTTAATGAATATAATAAGTCCCAAACTTGATCCTCCCATGATTTAAAACTTTTCCTTAGGCTATGTAATGCAAATTTTAATTGAATCCCTACAAACTTGTCCTTTCAAGAGATGTACATATAGTTTTTGTACCATCCAAAGCCATGAGTTAGGGCCCTTTTGAGTTTTCTACATGATCCAAGTGATAGAACAACAACTTATGAATAAAAGTTTGCATGTCTACTTAAACCTATCTTGACTAGTCATTATTAGGACTTAAAGGATCTTTTAGGGAGTTTGGGAGTCTTAGAACTAGTTATTGAAGATTGAGCTTAGGTTTATAAAATAAGTACACCAACCCCAAGATAATAAGCCATTTTACCCCACATGAACATTCATACCTTCCATATATAACCCTAAAGCTATGGTAAGCACTTGAAAGTGCTTCTTATGTGAAGAGTTTTCTCTCTAAGTAACCTCTACATGTTTGTAATAAAAAAGGTATATTATAATATGGATTCTCTATTTCTTAGGTTGGCCCAAAGGGATTTGTAACAATGTAATAGTGTCCCCCAAGAGGATTCAAAACACTTAAACTCTTCAAACTATGTTCTACTCCACCCCTTTAATGGTATAGTCATGGTGGAGGCTAAGTGTTATTCTATCTACACACTAAAACCATGCACTTTGTCTTACACACTAGTCTATGAACCACATGTGATTCATTTATAACTATAAAAACACTTTAGATACCTTAGAGAGTATCACTATTGACTCCATAGTATAAATTATCCTCTTTGTAGTGCATATAAATAAGGGTTCCAACACCTACACCTATTTATCTGATGAACCAATCATGGAGCTCAACATAGGTACCACCAAAAGGATTAGTTAGGTGCTTTGGGAGTCATTATCCATTCTCCAACTCATTTTAGACATGAATATCCTATGTATCCTAATTCTTAAGATAAAACTAGCTTCTTTAGGCCTCTTCCATATAATTCTTACCCCACACATGCCAAAAAAGAAGTCATGGTGGTGCCTAGGACACCTTAGAAGGCCTTAAATGTGATTTCATGGCTGAATATCTCCATTTGAATGGCTTTTGGGGTGATATTTCATCATCAAGTCATTTATAGGCTTTTTGTAGGGTGTGAGATGTCCACCTTCTTAACGATGGTTCTTAGAGTACATATGTCCAAAATTGAAACAAAGGTCATGGATGTTTAATGAATTGACCCCCTCATCTCTCATGAATATGTAGGATTCCAATTCAAATTCTCTTTAGATACATGAGCATCATAAGGTGAGGTTAGGATTATTTATAGGCAATTTTAAGTCCTTATTTTCTTAGCATTCATTCATACAGCATAGCCCCTAATTGTAAATAAATCTTCCATGAATTTCTATTCTATAAGGGTACTTAAATCTCATTAGGATATCTATCTTTGAGGATGCTTGTTGTGGATTAGGTAAACATTTGAACATGCCCCTCAAATTATTTGTATGTAGGTGGACTGGCTCAAACTAGGTTTCATGGTATTTGGATCACTTTTACCACATCATAACACTTTAAAATGATTTTTTATATGTAAAACATTCTCATACTCTTCACCTTGGATATTTAATTGATCATAAAAACTTGCAAATGTCCCAAGGTGTCGCTAAGGTCTATATGCAAGACTGTTTGCCTAATAGTGTCACTATATTTCCAAGATTTTTGAATAAAAATCTAAGTGTTAGACCTTAATAAAGGTTTTGTGGGACATTTTACATAATTATTCATTTAAAAAAGACCCTATATAGGTCCCATATTTCTGACAAATCTCATGTAGTATGGATAAGCCCTCAACTCATTATGTTCTTACCATAGACAAGCCTTGGTCTAAGATTAAAAAATGAGTATAAAAACTATTTGTCTTAGCTAAATGAATATGTCATCCATTTTAATGGGTAATTACCACCATCTATACTAATTTTTGAGGCCTATTTGTGTTTGAAAGAGTTTTAAGTCATCATTTTGTTCAAAACTAGCCCTCAAAATGCCTGCTGACTAAGCACTTAGTCAAGTAAACATTGACATGATCTATAGGATTGATTCTAAAGGTATTTATGACCATGGGGATATTTTTCACATGATTATAATTAAAATTATTCCCTAGTGGTATATTTCCTACACTACCTTCCTTCAAACCCCATCTTTTAACTTAAACTTAGGTTGCATACTTGTATAGGCATGTGTAGCCTACTAGCTATGATGACATCATTCCACATATTTATTGATGGTTTCCATCATGTATAGAATCTTGATGATGTGTGACTTGACCCCTTATTCATAAATTTTACCTCTCTAATCTCATATGAGTTGGAAACACCAACCTAGAATAGTAGTGCCACTTTGAGTTACCTTTTGCCAAGGTGACTACCTATAGGGTAGTTATGAGTTTGTATAAGTTAGATATGATTCATATAATGGTTGAAAATTATGACATAATGGTATAATAATCATCAAAACTTAAAAAAATTCATATTGTATGATACTCACACCAACCTTCCATGTTTGAGCAATCCACCTGGCACTTCTTGAGACCCCACTATAGTAACTTTAATGGTTAATTGTAGGTGCTCATTTTACATCTTTAGATTACTGTATGGTCACATAGGTTTAATACCTAAAAATATTAGTGTCCTTGATAGTTTTAGTGAAGCAATGATGTTGCCTTGACATGATCAATCCTTAGGGAAAGGGAAGTGAATGAAGGCGGATGGTAGTGGAGACATATGGAGTGGGAGGAGTAAAAAATTAGGGTGTAACATTATCTAATGTTAGTGAAGATACAGTGAGACCATGTGAACATGGAAATGGCATGAAATAGACACAAGACCTCTCCCAAGAACAATATGAATGGACCCTATAGACACCCTAATGTATAAATAAGCAAAAATTTAGGTTTTGAGGTAAGATTGAAGTGTATATGGTCTCAAAATGATACCTAAGATTCCCAAAAATACCTTAATATCCACAAAAAGCCTTAAACTTCACAAAATATGACTGAGTTGTTTGAAGATAGAGAATGTGGCTTACTAGGACTATGGAGTCATTATAGGGTGTTAGAAAAGATGTTTTAAATGGCATGAAGGTAACTCACCACCACTTTTCCATCTCTTTCACATCATTTAGGGCACATTAGGGCCCTATAGGTGTGTTTGAAATACACGTATAATCCATTGTATAGTATCCTTTGCATATGCACAAACCTCCTATTTAGGTGTTTTAAGGCAATAAGAGGAGTATCAAATTTTAATCTAATCAAATAGGCATTAAGAGTCTTGAAACATCTTTAACAACTTTTCATCCTTATCTATAGCCTTTGATGGAGACACCAAACTCTATTCTTTGCACAAATTTTTCTATAGACCATGCACATAAACTAGTCAAGGGGATTTGTAAGACATAAGCTCACATGTGTGAACCCAATGTTGAAATCACCATGAAAGGGCTCTACAAGAATTTAAGGAATAGGATCCATGATCAATTTTTATAAATGAGGGAAAAACCTTTGAAATCAATTGACTCTAAATGTGTCTATATAGATGAGGGGGTATAGAAGTTACATAACTTTATAACTAATGTTCATAAAGGATGGGAAGTTATTCTCTAGATAAATAGCATGTATGTTTATATCCCTAAGTCTACCTTCCATGGGAAAGATCTTGGGCCCTCACTCATATTCTCCTGTATAGAATAAGCATGAATTAGAGGGGTCCTTTGAATGTGCCAGTGAGATTCAAGTAGATAATTAATAGTTTTGAGCTCTTAAGACACTGAAACTCACTGCTCCTTTATCCATTTGATCCCTCTAATCTCCTTCTACAAAAACATGTCTCTAATTGAGCTGGTTTGTATAATATGGATCTATATTGTTAAAGAAACACCTAAAAACTATCATTTTTCCTTCAAATATTCTTGGTTTAGGCCTAAATGTAGCTAAAATGTTTTTTGTATGGAAAATAGGGGGAAGACAATATTTTTACTTAGTGGTACAAATTAAAGGGAGCTGAAAGGTCATAATTTAGCATGTGTGGGCCCATTTTGGAGGAAATTAACATTGAGTAAGGTGTTAGTAGTACTAAATGAGGTCTGAAACTATCCCATGATGGGTTAATGAGGATAATTAGTTCCTTTATAGGTGTATGGGGTGATCTAGTGGTCAATCAAGGCCAAATAACATCTCATTATGACCAAAACCATTGACTATATTCAAGCATATGGCCTCAAAAGAGGTTTTTCAATTAGATCACCATGATAATACATACAAACCACCTCAATGTTAAATTAAACCTTGATTAAAACTTATAAAATTCATTATTAAGTTTATTCAAGGCTTAAGAATGGGCATACCTCTGATTATTATGCAAGACCAATGTGTCTTTAGGCCTTCACCAAGCTGCCCCCTTACATTATCTTCATCATTACATCCTTTTCATATTAATGAATCTTAAAAGTAGATGAAAAATCATATATTAATATTAAAATACCATGAAACTATATAGCTTAAGCTTGAAAGGAGGCATAAAGGTCTATAAGGACAAAGAAGGCAAGTTTGAAACATGACCAAATATTGGGCTAACTAGACACCCCTTTAAACTCATGACATGAAAAAAAAACCACAATACCAATGATGAAAAATGACATTAAGACATAATTTTTTCCACTTTCTATGTCTAGGACTAGAAATTAACCATTATTTTTGGTGAATTAGTTGGCTTGACCAGCCTACTGCTCATAAAATCTAGAAAATTGATCAAACTTGTTTATGATGACAAAACAAATGGACATGACTTCATATAATCTCTATCTTGACCTTATACACTCTTGAAATAATGAGAGACAATAAGAAAATAGGAAATAATAAGGAACACAACACACAAATACCTAAATAACAATATGACACTTGTGCAAGAGCACTTAGAGGTAAAAGACAAATCTACCTACCTAAGTATAAAAGAACATGAAAGACATTTAGTAGTAGAACTTGAGATACCTCCCATTTATAGGATTGGGAAGGATTTAACCATTTAATTTGTCAATCTCAAAGGTATTTCTCTCCTTGCAACATGTGATAATATAAGGTTTACTCTAATGGTTGTCAAACTTGGAGTGTTTTCCTAGCTTTGCATACTCCTCATCCCACTTAAGGACTATATCTCCTTGTTGAAATTCTCTAGAGGAAATATCTTGTAAAATTAATTATTAACTTGATTTTTATTAGACCAAATTTTTTTCATGGCACTATCTCTTTTCTCCTCTAGTTATCTTAGCTCATTAATTCTCATTTGCGTAACATCATCTTCTAGGAGCTCAAGTTGGTGGGCAAGCTCTCATGCAGGAAGCTCAAGGGAGATAAGAATTCTTGCATATATAACATAGACAAGGGTGTATGGGTAGTTTCCATTATCCTTTTTAGGTGTCACTCTATCTACCCATAGGGTAGTCCTCAATCTAGTTTGCCACTCCCTTTGACAATCCTCCATAGTCCTCTTGATGATCCTTAATAAGTTCTTGTTTGTGAAGTCTGATATTCCACTTCTCTATGGGTAATAGTTAGAGGATTATTTGAGGTATAATACATGTTAAATATCCCACTCACATACCCTATTACTATTGAAGGCCAAGGCATTATCAAAAATGATTATGAAGGCACACCAAATCTTGTTACAAGGTTGTCATAAAACTCTAGGACAAAATTCTCATTGGTATTTTTGATGATAGCTACTCAACATAAATTTTGAAGTATTATATGGCTAAGATCCAATTTTTCCTATCAATTTAATTGGGATAGATCATCCATATGAAATTCAAGCCCCATTGTGTGAAGGGTTGTTATATTTTTATTAGTTATAAAGGAAGGGTAGCTAGCTTTTGCTTTCTAGTGAACATGGCACACTTTGAACACTTCCTCACCCAAGAGTGTGCATATATAAAAAATGTGAGCCAAAATTACCCATCTCTGATGATCTTGGAGGATATTATCTTGGTAGTGACTAGCCCACTAGCTTGACCATCATGAAATTATTCAAGCAACTTGTCCACTTGGTATGATTCCACACACCTCAAAAGCATGCCTCCTATGTCCTTAAAAATTAATCCATATATCAAGATATAGGGTATATTTTTAAACATAAATTTACTCTTATTTTCTATATAAAATCCCATAGGACATTGGCCTAATTCAAGAAATATGATCACATCATGTGTCCAACTAAGAGGGGTTTTGCTTACAACTACTTGTTGGCTGTTAAAAACTACAAAAAATTGGTCTTTGTCTTCCTTTATCTCTGATAAAATGTGATAAAATAACTATATACATATGATAATATTTGTGACTCTAAAATAAAGGTCATATTCCATGCTTTTTTCTACCCACCTAACTCTTTTCTCATTGAGATCCCTATTGAGTATGAACTCTTTTATGCTTGGGTGTATTGCCATGAGTATAATATTGTTATTTGACACCATGTACCTAAATTTATTCAAAAATATCACCATATAAATCACATATTTATATACAAATATATACCTTTATTCATATCCCTCTAAGGCTTGATTAAAAAAGGCAATAAGTTGCTCTAACCCTTTACCATTCTACTGAACATAACAAAAATTACATCTGATGTAGAGAAAGCATAAAAGTAGAGTTCATTGATAAAATTAGGATTAATAAGTGTAGGTTAATGATAGATGGCCTCCTTTATGGAATAAAATATATTCTTACCTTATTTGTTCCATGTGAACTCCTTATGTTTCCTTAGCATGTGAGTAAGTGGTTTGACCAACTCTGCAAAGCCTATGATAAATCTTCTTACAAAATTAATCTTCCCAAAGATACTTTATAGACCTTTCTTTTGTTTGGGTAGGAATAAGGATAGAATGGATTAAAATCTCTCAGGGTCTATGGAAATACCATATTTTGACACAATATGACCCAACAATCTATCCTCATGAATAAAAAAGATGCATTTCTTAGGATTCAATGACACTCCAAATTGTCTATATCTATCAAAGACTAGTTTCAAGTGAGCTATATGATCTATTTTATCCTTTTATAAAATAATGATTTCATCAAGGTATATGATCACCATTTAATTTATCAACCCCTCAAACGTAACATCAATTGCCCTTTGGAAATTTACCCCTGCATTAGATAGTGCAAAGGGCATCCTCATGTATGCATAAGTGCCCCACTTTGTAGTGAAGGTAGTCCTATGCCTATTTTACTCCTTGAATAATATTTTTTTGTAGCTAGAGTATCCATAAAGTAATGAGAACCTCTAGGAGCCTAAAACCTTCTAAAGTATCCAATATATTGAGGGAGGTGGGTAGTGGTCTCTTAGATACACCTTGTTGAGGTCTCTAAAGTCAACACATAAGTGTATTTACCCATTATTCTTCCTCATTGGCACACATTTTTCCACCCATAAGTAATGTTTGATGGGGAATATTATATTTTAATCAATTAGTTTGAACAAATCCTTCTCATTAGTTCTTCCACCTTTGGATTAGCAGGCCTTTATTTTTGTCTCACTAACTTTGCATTGCTTTCCAATTATATAGTATGTTGTGAAAGTTTGGGGTCAAAGCCTTTCAACTCATGGTCATACCATGAAAATAAATCTAAATACTCTTGACATAAATCAATGAAGTCATATTTCTCTTTTGCTATGTTAACCTTTCCCAACTTCAATAACTTATCCTTAAAGATTTATACCCTCTCATAATGATCTTCTTTGATAGAGATACATACCTTTTCCTTTCTCATATGGTCATCTCGATTGAAGATAATTTCCAATGTCACAAGTCTGGTAGATTTTTAGACCTTAGTTTCACTATCTGATCATCATATTGGTGTTTAAATTTGATTTGGTTCTTGTGGTAGAATTTTTCCTCTTGCATGAAAAAACATACAATTTTTTGATCATTATCAAAAACCTACCAAATCACCTCACTTTTAGGTACAAAAAGCCTAAATATTAACTTGATTTTGGATTGACTTTGGTTGAATTTTACTCCCTCTACAATCTCATATTGAGCTCTAATGTCTACAAGCCTATCTGCATGGTGATTATCCTCCCTTGGTATGGATTGTATGTTTAATGCCAAGAAATATTCTATGAGTTACCGTACTCAGTGTTTATAGGCCTTCAACTAATGGTTATTTAATAAATTAATACCCCTTGTTACACTATAAGCTCACTATCACCTTTGACTTGAAGGAGTTTGACACCTCTCCTTCTTACTTCTTGCAACCCATGTAGAATAACTTCATACTCAATTGTGTTTGAGGTGTAGCTAAATTGGAACCTTGAAGCTAAGTAGTATTTATAATTTGAATGGGAACCAACATCACTCTATCCCTAATGACATTATTTAACCTTGATCCATTAAAGAGTAAGGTCCATAAACCATCATCTTCTTGAATTGTGCTTATTAGGCTAGGAATAATAATACCATCCTCATGCATACAATACACTCCAAAATCTACCTCTTTAATGGTGTTATAGGGATAAAATCCATGGTTTTAAACTTCACATTCATCCAAGTAGATAACTGATATTACCTTAAGATTATCATTAGGCTCTTAATCAATAGTATTCTTATCTTCATCAAGTATGATATAGTTGACATTTGAAAGATTGGGCATATCAAGTTCTAAGTGGAACCTTAAAAAATATTCAAACCTAATAGTGACCCTAGTCCCATATCTGGTCCAAAATACCATGTATGACCAATCATAGGAAAGTTAACAACCAATATTTATAATAAAGTCCCTAGATAGGCATAGTGCAAAGTATGGGGGCAAATTAACAACCATAACATCTTGGGTGATAATTCAATTTGGGAAGCCTAATAACATAATATTTAGGTCCTTCAATACACCTAATGTTTTGGTGGGAGAGAAATTTAACTATAATACAAATTTCTCATTAGGCACATACTTGAGTTCTAGCTTGTTTGCTATGGCATTGGGCATGAGTAAGGTTGAGGCACGAGAATCTATCATACAATTATGGATAAGACAATCTCTTATTATGATTGATAAGTAAAATAGAGGTAGATTAAAAACCTTATGGGATTGAACTTGATTAGGCTGACCATCATTGACATAAATAATATTTACCTTGTCAATTATCTTGTTCACATGAGAGAGCTTGTAAAGCTCCTTTTGGAGGATGTCTTTCTACTTTGAAATGGATATATCATCCCACATAGAAATTTTGGCATTGGCCTTCTTCATGTGGTCCAAAATGTTTAATGGAATATTGGTACTCTTGGGATGCATCATGGAGGTGCAATTATCACTTGACACTTGAGTGATTTGAGGAATAAATGGAACCTTCTACTACTACCCATGTGTTTGAGGTATTTACTAAGCTGGAGGGGTCTTAGTGGCTTTATTTTGAGTGGAAAGTTGTTAAGTGACTTGAGGAAGTGTAGAAGAGACCTTAGGCTGCCCCAAACTATCATCCATCATCTTCTTTTTAGACCTTGTGTGGGTTGAAACTGTATCATTTGCTTTTTATGTAGTCTAACCTAAATTTTCTACCACATGTTCGAATGTATGATCCCCCTCTTGAAATTTCACATAATTGGTGTCCTTTTTTTCTTTTCCCACATTCTCTTACTTTTTTCTTGGAACTTTTGATGGTGTCATGTCATGAAATTCACCATGATTTATTGGAGGAACTTATGGTGGAGGAGGCATTATGTCATGACCTTGAAATGGAGAAGATTACTACCAACCAAGATTTTGATATGTTTTTCCACTTATAGACATTACCATATCATTATATTAACCCCATTATTTCTACCATTGGCCCTCTTATGCAAGGTTATTTTGTGTGGGTACTAAAGCTCTTGAGTTACTTGTAATTATGTGATTATAACTATTGTATGGCCTATCTTGTGTAATTTGACCTTGGGATTATTGGTTTGGAGGGGAAGGAGGCATGTTATAATTATTTGTATGGGGCCTAATAAATTTTTTGATAGGTTTTATATGAGGTATGTTGCTACCTCTCTAAATCCATCATCTTGTTGTTTTGTGATTTCAACAAGCCTTTAATTTTCTCAAGCCTATCTACTTGAGTATGATTAGATTGTAATTTATTACTTAGAGTAGGCAATGGATAAATGGTAGGTTGAGTTGGTTGAAGCTCATTAAATATGGGCATGATGGGTCTTGGTGTCAATTTCTTTGCTTATATCAAATATTTTTTTGCCCTTATAGATATTTTATTTGCTTGAGGTATAGTTGTCCCACCCATGGATTGGATCATTATTATAACATCTAATTTAAAGGATATTAGGTAGTTTTTTCACTTGTATTTTCACCTTTTGAGGTGATGTCTCATCTCCCCTCATCCAAGTGGCATAATTGAAACACCTTTAGGTTGTGGGTAGCCTAAGAATGAGGTGAATCTCTAGATAGCGATAGCTCCCTTGATATACCACTTTTAGATCAATAATAAACCTATTATTGCAAGGAAAATGAAGATAAAATTAAAATTAAACTATCCTAAAAGTGGTGATACACCAAATTTATTGATAACTACCAACTAGTTGTATGTCACACAAGAGACCAAGAGACTAACGAGGCATACACTTCTCTAATCTGAATCTACTCACATTAGTATTTAATTATGAGATTTTGATTAATATTTATGATAGGAGGACTATAAAAGAGGCCTATAATGTCACTATTTAATATAATAACTCACTAAACCTTGACACTTCATAGAACACTTGACATGACCTATAAGAAGAAGCTTTCAATCTATAAATAGGTGAGAGAATGAGATAATAATTCTAAGGAAACAATAGTCATCACTAAGAAATATAAATAATTAAAGTGAAAAAACTATTAAAATTCATATAAGAGGTAAAATTATTAGCCTTTATTGATCCATGGTATGAAAATGATTAGGGCTTCACTATACTCAGGTGGAACATCCTTATAATAGCCAAAATGACTAGTTATTATAGAACTTGAGAGAGATAAGAGAAGAAAGAAATATAAAGGTCATAAGGAAAATTTTAAATTTGATAAAATGAGTTATATTTACATGATAGTATATTTTTAAACTAATCATGAAAATTTATAATAGACAAGTGGCACCCCAAGTCATGAAACTTTTGAAATGTGGCATAGGAGTTCTCATTCTGCACAAGAAAAAAACCTTCATCATTCAACCCTATTGGAACATCCAAAAATTAACTATGGATATATCTCATGATTTGAATGAGAGGAAATGGTTTCAACCATTCTTTTCCATTCATTGGCTGCATTCCTAATCACTTGGATTCCTCCCAAAATGAGTTGTCACCATCTACAGTCACAATAACTTCTCTTCTACACACCTTACACACTTGATTACCTAAATGGATTTAGTTTCTCATTAAAATTAATAAAATGGAGTGGATTAAACTTATAAAGACCTTAAATGGCCTTATATTTCTTAGGTACACCTTAAATAGGCTCTCATTTGAAGTTTTCACACTTCTCATCATCTTGCTCACTTTGCCAACTTTGACTAGCTGAGATGAAGTTGTTGGTAGACACACATAGAGTTTTTATGAAGAATTAAATTAAAATATTGAGTTATAATAAGTCTCTATATTCCTTCCAAAGATGTTTTCATTACTTTAATGTTCCTGTAACCTACATAATGCATAAAACAATCAAAGGAAGCAATTTTTTACCTTGTTCGTAAAGATAAGGAACAAATAAATTGGATGGAAATGGTATTTATATAGTCCCATATATGCTAAAATAATTTTAAAAACCATTCTAGTCCCTTTGGACACATCTCCTTCCTTATTTTCCCAATCGGGTCATTTCCAATAGTTTGTAAGGGTTTTGAGTCATTTCCACTCTTAAGCTTTGTTTATAAAGATAAGATATTTTAATTACAAATAAATTGAAAAATATAAATGATCAAGACCATTTTTAACATCTAAAAACTTCTTATATATCCATTCATAGTGCCCAAGGAGATGTGAGCAACCAAACTTCTCCTAAGAGGCTTGTTTCTCCAGTTTGCAAAGGTTTGAGTTATCTTAAATCCCAAAAATGGATTCATCATGGTTTTTATTGCATCTAAATAGATAAAAAACATCTAATGACATCATATAAACATGATATTATAGGGTATAAATCTCACTAAGATCTAGAAATGAAGTTTGACCCCTAATTGGTCTTTGGGCCTTTTCAAGGCCTAACAAACCTATCTGCATACTTGGCAATCCAGCCCATCCTATTGGGTTCCCTTCCTTTTTGATATGTTTATCATGTGTTTTTTAACTTTACACACCTATTTTAAATGTTTTATCATCTCTTATCCCATCCTTTGTCTCCCTTTCTTAAATATGCACTGTTTGCATACAAAGGGAAGTACCCTCTATCTAAGACAAAATAGAGGGTACTTACCCTATTTACTTAGACAAGTTACTTATTTTAGAGGATTATCCAAGTTATAAGTATGTATTTTAAAATTTTAAAACCTCTAGTAACATCATTTGACCCTTTAATTCCTCAAAGACCTAAGATAGACCCTTGTGAAGGCAGACTGTATGCGAGGTCTAATCATATTGACTGAGTGATGCATCTTTAGGATCCTATATCTTCTTATTTTTATTTATAAATATCCCATAGATACTTATAATATAATTATATTGGTGTTATTATCTCTATTAGTCAATCCATCATTTCATATACTCCTCACACTCCTTAGTTAGTCAAGACTGAGTATAAATTCCTAACTGTGTTGTTTTCAAGGCATCATACCTATAGCTGATCCCTACATAATTTATCTTGAGAAAAATGTATAAAAAATAATTGGATTATATTAGGATCATATTATACTTTTTTTACCCATTTTTTCACCTTGAATAGGCTATACCATAAGTTAGAACCTCAAACCTACTCACTATCTATCACAATCAAACACAATCAACTATGTTGGGACAAATAAGATCTTGTAGGTAAGATTATTCTTAGAATATATTTCACATATTATTAGGATATCATTATACATTTGGAATAATATCCCATCATCCAACATTTATGTTTCCACACTTAAATCCTTACTATACATGATGTAGAATATGACCTTTGGTTGTAGGTTAATAGCCTTGGAGTGAGGCACACTTGTAGGTGTATATGGGACCAAAAATTTCCATATAAACATATTTTAACAACATATAGATCATAAATATTTTTAAAAACCATTTGAAACCATTCAAGTATCAAGGTATAGTCTAATACTACAAACTTTGGTGAAGAGTCCCTTTATAACTCAAGGCATGTAGGTTTCACTTAGTGATTAAAGGTGCATATTTAGGCCTTCTAAAAAACATCTTCCCTTATTGATCTAATCTCAAATATTTTTAAATTCCTTATCCTATGTGGACAATACAATATATAGTCACTTAAATGCATCAAAATTCCTTGTAACCTTGTTATATGACTCTAGCAAAATGTCCTAGACCTCTATTTTCACCTTTTAGGGAAAGTGTCCTTGAATACATAGTCATTACCTTTAGGAGTGACATTCCACCTTGTATATAAATATATCATTCCAAACATGTATGTTAGGATCACTTCAACATGTTATCAATTTAGGATGAGTTACACTACATGTTTCAACACTCCATATGACATCTCATCCCTCTGTTAGGGCCACCTGTAGGTGGGGATATTCACATATAGGTAGTGAGGATGAGTGAGTTGGTAGAATACATGGTTTGTGAGATTAGAATAAGTTTTTAGTTTCCTCAAGGATTATAAATATAATCCTTTCATCATCAAGGACTTTGTTCATCTCAGATGCTTCCTTTTCAACATGATTAGTTTTCATGAAGACACCTATAGGTGTGTGTTAATGGTAGAAGGTTGTGTGAAAGTGTTATCTATGAATAATATAGTATTATTTTAACCATTTTAATGATAAAATAATTACTTCATGTTGATAAAATCTATACCAAGGATTTTGAACCTTCATCACACCTTTGTGAAAATGCTATATAGGATCCATACACGTGATTCACCATGACTGCAAGTAGAAGTGGGTAAAGAGCTAATTAAGTATGATAATGGATTGAATGTTTGATCAAAGAATGGTGTTGTATGGAAAAAAATTTATGAAAGTGATAATTA
Source organism: Torreya grandis (assembly GCA_037957365.1). Taxonomy (NCBI): domain Eukaryota; kingdom Viridiplantae; phylum Streptophyta; class Pinopsida; order Cupressales; family Taxaceae; genus Torreya; species Torreya grandis. The sequence continues at coordinate 1,352,320 of JARHVA010000845.1, forward strand.
TGGAATCTATACATGTGAAACATCATATCCCATTCACATGAGACCCTTGTAGAGAATATAACCTTCTGTAAGTAGTGAAATTGACTATCATTCCACCTAGAACATCAACCTAAAAATTGAAATAATCAGCCCTTGAGACCTTTAAAAACATAAAAATAATAATTAAATTCATTAAAAGATATTGAAAACATTATCTGGATTCAATATCACCAATTGGATCATATAGAATTATCCATACAAGAGCAAAACCTATAGAGTGCAAGAAATAGTGAGCAAAAAAACATAGTCAACTTGTTAGAGATGATTCATAAGGAATGGTTGACTAATATTTGAACACTTATTATTAAAATTAATATATATAATGGTACTATCATTGACAAGGGATTTTGACCTAGAATTTCTTTAGTTGTCCATATTAAGCATAAACCTATTGACTGGTTTTGTGTGCCTAGAAAGGAGATAAAGGAGAGGAATGGTTTTAACTATAATTTGGAACTTATAGAGTATGTAAAGCATGTAAATTAGTATAATGAAGCTTAATAATCATATAAAAAGCTTCTCTCATGTGTCAAACTCCCTTATGGGCTATCTAAGTGCAAAACTCCTCCTTTTTCCAAGAAAACTACTCTTTCTTCTAAACAACCTATCACTTTTCAATTAGAAATAGTTTATTAAGGAATAATAGGATACATGGAACATGACATAACATTTTTAAACATAAAAATTTCCAAATGAAGTTTTATAACTTATTAATGCTCTATATTGACCTTTAAATGGCTGAAAAAGACACAAGGATTAAAATGACTAAGACTGAGGCTAATATGGCATCAAATGACATCAAAAAACCTATAATACAACATATGACATAATAATAAGCCCCTAAAAAATACCTAAAGATTAGGTTTTTACCTATAGGGGTCCCAATTTGACCTACAAGGTCAAATTTGGTCAACAAATTGGTGACTCATAGGGGTTGCATGCCTAATATGCTAAAGATCAGTAGCCTTATCCTATCTATGGGCTTAGGTAGTCATCTAAAGTTTGAAACAAAACAAGAATACCTAACACTTGACAATAAGGATTTAACCAAGACAAGACAACTAATTACCTCAACCACACAAAATAAAGGACACACAAATCAAAGCAAACCCACTAATAAGACACACACATGTGCTTAAAGCACATAGGGAATACATAAAACAAACAACTATGAAAAACTAGAAATTAAGCATACTTACTTTCCAATATCAAAATGAAATTTCCTTGAATCTTCTTATTCATGAGATGAAACATAGTGCCAAGCATGTTGCTCTTTGGATTGGATGCTTGGTATATCAGATATTTTCCTTAGCACTTCACTTGATCTACTCTCAAGTATATTATCCTTAAATAGGTCTCTAATGTAAATGTATTCCTCTTGAATTTTTACACATACCTCATATTTCTACTGACTCTAAATCTCATGATCAACCTGGATCTTCTTGGTAGGCATGGCTTCAAAAGGATTAGTTTCTTATTCCTTGGAAGATTGAGGCCAATAAAACCTTGTTCTATCTTTCAAAATTTGATGTGTTTCTCCCAAATATTTTAGAGGATAATAAATTTTTTTTATTATTTCAAACATATCATCATAGGATGCATATGCCTCTTAAAAGGACAAATTTTAAAAGTTTATTCCTCTTTGCATACCCACTTGAGTGTCAAGGTTGCCTTCTCCATTTTTTACTAGATCATATCCACCTTGAAGAGGAGTATAACCTACTCCAATGATTGAAAACAAGTCATCCCAAGGATGATTAGAGACTTGTTGTTTCCCATGTATGATGTATTAGATAGTGATGGAACAACCAATGATGATTTCTTCTTCTTTGACATAAGGAAGACATTCTTCAATATCAACACAATCAAAAGATTCAACATAAGAAATCACCTCTTCTTCAAAATGTAGAACCTATTGAGGGATCTAAAGTTTTATCTCAACTATTATAACTTGAATTTTCTTCTCAAGGTCTATAAGATCCTAAATTACTTTCTCCTTCTTGGTGATGTCAATGCTAGGCATTTTGTAATCAAGTGACCTAGCCCAATGAGGCTGCCAAAGAGCTATATTTTATTCAATCAAGAGTTCTAAATTCTTATAAAAAAAATGCTCCTCTTTAGGTTCCCACACCATATGTACATTAATTTAAAGGGTGGTATATTGAAGACAAGATGAACTAGTTGGTGGAGGTGGAACATAGAACTCAACATCAGATTGACAATGAATTATAAGGGGTCCTTTTGGGAAATATTGAGGAGGGTGAGGAAAACCTTGGGATAAAATAGCTTGGTTTTCTTCATTATATTTTACAATCTCTTCATTTAAATCTAATTCATCTTGAGAACTATCTTGAGGAAGGTTAGATGGAGTGTGTTTAGGCATAGGATCTTCTTTTGGCTCTAAACCTTCCATCACACCTTGATTAAAAAATTTCATTCTTGACTCTAAATCTTCAATTTTATTAGCTAAGTTATCTTGGAAAATTATCTCTTAAAGTTTATAGGCATCTTCATGAGGATAAGGAGTACAAGAGGCCTAATATGGAAAATAAGAGGTCTCTTGAGGAAGTGTGGGAAGAGCTTGCATATGATCAAGCTCTTTCTCAACTTCACACTCTTTATCTATACTTTTATCCTCTTTCCTTTCCCATGATTCCACTACCTTATTCTAGCTTAGGATGTTAGGATTAGGATTCTCTTCTTGAGTTAATGATGCAATTTGAGGAATGGATGAAGTGTTTAATAAACTTGGGATCTCCTTAGGCTTGGATTCTCCACCTTATCTCCAACTTGGGATTTCTTATCTAAAAGTCTCTTATTGAGGTGGGGATGTAATGGGAGAGGGAAATGAGGGATAATATTCAAATTCCTTTGTTGATAATATATATTTATTCATCTACTTATTAGCTAACTCAATTTTCTTATCAAGTTTTCCTTTAAAAACAAAGTTTGTCTTTCTAACTTTATCTTCTAGCTAATTGGGAAAAAGATGACTTTGATAAGCTTGATTGGGTTTATGATTAGGGGTCAATTATAATTTATATAAATATTTGGGAGGTGGATATGAGGGCTGATAGATTTGGTGAGGTTATTCTTTATGAATTCTTAGATTATCTTCTAAGGATGAAACCAAGGCACTCGCATCTAGCATCTCACTTATGAGCCTTTGCCAATTTGGTCTCTCAATAGATGCCTGCTTTCTTTTAACTGGATCTAATGCATCTCTCATATTATGAATGAGATGACTAAGAAAATGTTGACCATGTCCCCTTTATGTGCCAAGATCTATCATGTACCTATCATATCCTAAGAGAGTTTGATTGAAAATTGAAATGGACTAATTTGATAAGTGTATAGGTTGATTAGGAGGAGAAAGATATTGAGAAGGCTAGTCTTAGGACTAATACAATTCATGAAAAGGCTGATAAGGGTCATATTGGAGCTAGTAAGGATCATGACAAGGCTGAAAAGAATCATACAAAGGTTGATAGGGAATGCCATAAGCTTGAGATATCTCATCAACTTGTATAAAATAATACTCAACACCAAAACTAGCCATGGAACTTAATTGGGAAGCAAGAACATAAAGAACAATTACCGACAATCTTCAAAAGGAAAACCTAGGCTACTTGACTAGATGATGTAACTTTGGAGTCACCATTGATGTTTGGATAACTGACTCTAAAGGTTGATGTGTTGAAAGACAACACAAAAAATCTTTCAACTTATTAGATAATGAGTCCCACTAGGTGTGCAAAAAACTATTGTTACTTATATTTTCCCCCTTTAAGGACATGTCTTAGCTCCCCTCATCCAAGTGGCACAATTTAAACACGTCTAGGTTGTGGGTAGCCTAAGAATGCTAAATCTCTAGATAGGCTAGATCCCTTGATGTACCACTTTTAGATCACTACTAAACCTATGATTGCAAGGAAAAGAGAGAGAAAAATGAAATTAAACTATCTTAAAGGTGGTGTACACCAAATTTATTGATAACTACCAACCAGCTGCATGTCACACATGAGACTAAGAGACTAACTAAGCATACACTTCTCTAATCTGAATATTCTCACATAAATATTTCATTATGAGGTTGTGATTAATGTTTAGGCTAGGAGGAATAAAAAATAGGCCTATAATGACACTATTTAATAGACTAACTCACTTAACCTGGACACTTCATAGAACACTTCACATGAGTTATAAGAAGAAGCTTTCAAGCTATAAATAGGTGAGAGAATAAGATAATAATGCTAAAGAAATAATAGTCATAACTAAGAAAGATAAATAATTCAATTGAACAAAATATGAATAGTCATATAAGAGGTAAAATTAGTAGTCTTTATTGATCCATGGTATGAAAATGAGCATGGTTTCACCATACTCAGGTGGAGCATCCTTATAATAGCCAAAATGGATAGTTCTTATAGAACTTGAGAGAGAGAAGAGAGGAAATAAGTAAAAATGTCACAAGGATAAGTGTCATAATGAGAAAATGAGTTACATGTGCATGTGAAAAGAATTTGAAACTGATCATGTTAATTTAGAAGAGACAAGTGGTACCCCAAGTCAGTAAACTCTTAAAATGTGGCATAAGAGTTCTCATTCTATATAATAAAACTACCTTCATCATTCACCCATATTAGATTATAAAAAAAGTGAATAGGGATAGATATAATTATTGTAATGAGAGGAAAGGGTTGTAGACATTCTTATCCATGCATTGTTTGCATTCTTAATCACTTAGATTCCTCCCAAACTAAGTTATCACCATTTACAGTCATAATAACTCCTCTTTCACACAAATTTCACACTTGGATTCCAAAATGTCTTTAGTTTCTCTTAAAAATACATAAAATGGAGTGGATGACACTTGGAAATACCTTACATGGCTTTAGATTGCCCAGGTACACTTCAAATAGGCTCTCACTTGAAGTTTTCACACTTCTCACCATCTTTCTCACTTTGCCAGATTTTACTGGATGAGATGAATATGTTGTTATACATAATTAAGAGTTTTGATGAATAATTAAATGACAATATTGAGTTATAATAAGTCTATAGCTTCCTCTCAAAGTTTATTTCATCCCTTGAAAGTCCTTAGAACCTGCATAATGCACAAAATAGTCAAATGAAGTAGTTTTATACCTTATCTGTATAGATAGGGAATAACTCAATTTGATGGAAATGGTATTTGGAGAGTAATTTTTAGTCTGGAAGTATTTACCAAACTATTCTAGTCCATTTGGATACATCTCCTTCCTTATTTTCCCAATCAGGTCATTTTGAAGGGTTTGCAAGGGGTTTGAGTCATTTCCACTCTTAATATTTGTTCATAAAGATAAGATGTTGGAATTACAAAAAAAATTGCACAATATAAATGACTTTAACCATTTTTAACATCTCCAAACTTCTTATATCTCCATGTATAGTGTTAAAAGAGATGTGAGTAACCAAACTTCTCCTAACGGGCTTGCTTCTCCATTTTGCATAGGTCTGAGTTGTCTTAAAGCCCAAAAATGGATTATTCATGGTTTCAATTTCATCCTAATAGCTAAAAAATATCTAATTTTGTCCTATAATTTTTTTCCAATATGGTATAAATCTATTTAATATTTGGAAATGAAGTTGAAACCCTAATTGGGCTCTAGGCCTTTACAAGGCCTAATAGACCTATCTACGTACTTGATAATCTAGACCATCCTATTGGGTTAAATTATTTTGTTAGATGTTTATAATGTTGTATTAGGTGTGTTTCAAATTTACACACCTCTTTTGAAGGTCTGATCATCTCTTATCTGATCCTTTATCTCCCTTTCTTAAATATGTAGGGTTTGCATACAAAGGGAAGTCCCCTCTATTTGAGACAAAACAAAGGGTAATTACCCTATTTACTTAGATAAGTTAATTATTTTAGAGGTTTTAAAAATTTATAAGGATGTATTTTATAATTTTAAAACCTATGGTAACATAATTTGACCCTTTAATTCCTCAAAGACCCAAGATAGACCTATGGTAAGGCAAACTCTATGTGAGATTTGATCATATGGACTGAGTGATGCATCTTTAGGGTCCACTATCTAATTTTTTTTATTTATCGAGATCATATAGATAATAATTTAATAATTATAGATTTATTATTATCTCTAATCATCAATCCATACTTCCATATACTCCTCATACTCCTTAGTCAAGACTGAGTACAAATTCCTATGTTGTTTTCAAGGCATCATACCTATAGCTAATCATTGCATAATTTAGATTAATGAAAATGTATAAAACATCCTTATAGTAATTTATTATCATATTATACTTTTATGGACCCATTCGTTCACCTTACCTATCCTAGACCATCACTTAGAACCTCAAACCTGCTCACTGTCTATCATAGTCAAACATAATCAACTATGTTGGGATAAATAGGATCCTGTAGGTAAGATTATTATTGGAATAGATTTAACATAATATTGGGATATAATAATATATTATTAATAATATCCCATAATCCAAACTTGATGTTTCCATTCTTAAACCCTTGCTATAGATGATGTAGAAGATGACCTTTGGTTGTAGGTTAATAACCTTAGAGCTAGGCACACATGTAGGTGTATATGGGACCAAAAAATTTCATATAAACATATTTTAATGACATATATAACATAATTTTTTTTTACAAACCATATAAAAACATTAAAATATGAAGGTATAGTCTAATACTACCAACTTGGGTGAAGAGACCCTTTATAACTCAAGGCCTATAAGTTTCACTATCTAAATTTAGTGATTAAAGGTGCATCTTTAGGGCTTATAACAAACATATTACCCTATTAATCTAACCTAAAATATTTTTATAGTACTTATCCTATGTGGATACTACAATACATAGTCACTTATATGCATCAAAAGTCCTTGTAACTCTATTATATGACTTTGGCAAAATGTCCCAAACCTCTATTTTCACCTTTTAGGGAAAATGTCCTTGAATACATAATCATTTCCTTTGGGAGTGAATTTACACATTTTATATAAATCATTAATTCTAAACATGTATGTTAGGATCCATTAAACATGTTAGGACTTTAGGATGAGTTCCCCTCCGTGCTTCAACACTCCATATGACACCTTAATCCTCTATTAGGGCCACCTGTAGGTGGGCATTTACACATACAAGTAGTGAGGATGGGTGAGTTGGTATAATACATGGTTTTTTATATTAAAATTAGTTTTTATATTCCTCAAATATTCCAAATAGACTCATTTCATCATCAATGACCTTGTTCAGCTTAGATACTTCCTTTTCAACATGATTGGTTTCCATGAAGACACTTGTAGGTGTATGTTAATGGTAGAAGGTTGTGTGAAAGTGTTGTATATGAATAATAAAATAATATTTTAACCATTTTAATGATAAAATATACCAAATATTTTGAACATTGATCACACCTCTATGAATATGCTATATAGGCTTCATACACGTGACTCACCATGATTGCAAGTAGTAGTGGGTAAAGAGTTGACTGAGTATGACAATGGAATAAATGTTTGATCAAAGCATGGTTTTGTAAGAAAAAAAATGTATGGATATGATTATTATGGTTATGATATATGTTAAACATCATATCCCATTCACATGAGACCCTTGCAAAGAATATAACCTTCTGTAAGTAGTGAAATTGACATTTATCCACCTATAACATCAACCTATAAATTAAACTAATTATCCCATTAGATCTTTGAAAAACATGAAAATAACATGGAAATAATGAGATGAGATTTAAAAAATCATCTGGATTCAATATAACCAACTGTATTGTATGGAATTGTCCATACAAGAGCAAAACCTATAGGGTGTAGGAAATAGTGAGTAAAAAACATAGTCAACTTGTTAGAGATGATTCATAATCATGGTTGACCAATATTTGAAATCTTGTTATAAAAATGAATCTATATTAGTTTAAAATCACCCCACAAAGGTGTTTTACCTACAAATTCTTTATCTAACCATACTAAACATAAAATTATTGACCGGTTTTGTGTGTCTGGAAAGGAGATGGAGGAGTAGAATGGTTTTAGCTAAAATTTGGCACTTATAGAGTATGTCAAGAGTGGAAATGAGTTTTAGGAAGATAAATAGTCATTTAAAAACCTTATCCCATGTTTCATACTCCTTTATGGGTCATACAAGTACTAAACTCCTCCTTTTTCTAAGAAAACTACTCTTTCTTCTTAATAACCTACCACTTTTTAGTTAGAAATAGTTGATTAAGACATAATAAGAGACATGGAACATGGCATAACCTTTTAAAACCTTCAAATTTACCAAGGAGTCTGTATAACTCATTTAATTCTCTATATTGACCTTTAAATGGCTCAAAAAGACATAATAATTAAAATGACTAAGACCAAGGATAATATGACATTAAATGACATCAAAATAATTATAATACACCCTATTACATAATACTAGACCCCTTAAAAACACCTAAATATCAAATTTTTACCTATAGGGGTCCTAATTTGACTTACAGGGTCAAATTTGGTCAACATATAGTAAATAAATGCATAATTAGGTGTGGGATTTATGATGACAAGGATTAGATCTCAATTTTTTTGAAATATATAGTTGAAATCAACCATATATTCTTAGGTTTCCCTCTTAATTGAGGCGATCTATTTAACTAGTGACACATGGTCATTAATATCTTCAAAGTGCTTGAAAAGACACTCACCAAAATCATCCCAAGTATTTATTGAGGTAGGATTTAGACCTTTATACCATTGTAGGAATTTACCTTTCAAGGATGTGGCTATGAGTCTCATGTCTACATTCTCCTAGGTGATATTGTGCACTAAGTATAGGTTTGTAAATTTAACTATGTGATCTATATGAATGGTGGAGTTTTCTCCTATAAAATAAAGAAAACTATTCAAGGAGGTAGTTGGGATATTATCATATTATTGGAGTTTGAGAGGGATTCTGCCATTAAACGGTTCAAAAGATTACAATCCAGGCCTTGCCATTGTGATTGGTGGACATTTAGGGAACTGTGTATGGGTAGAATTTGTAGAGTTTGGAGACATAGGATAATTTATGGGTGAGAAGTTGGGATTGGAATCAATAACCCTCTTTCTCATTGAAATTTCTAAAGTTAATTCAAAAAAAAAAAAAATTACCTTTTGAAGCTGATCTAATAGAGATTTAGTGCATGAACTTGCCTTCCAATCTACCAATGACTATCTTAATCACTACAAATGTCCTTCCACATTGTCAAGATTTCCAAAATAGATGTTCAATTGCCTTAATTTTAGTCCCACTAGGAGTGCCATAACTATTTGAGTTCTAGGTTGCACCCTAACTAAGGATAAAAGTGTTAAAGTCCTATCTTAAAACCTAGTCCAACATGGAAGTGACCTTAGACTGTGGGATATCTTGTTTATAGGTTTGTGGGGATATCTCCACTAATTTGATAGTTTAAAGCTTTCTAATATCTAAATTTATCACAAGGAAAATGGAAAAGGATGTGAATACTAAAGAAATAATCTAACCTACATGGTGATGCACCAATTGATGAATGATCCACTCTTAATTATTTCCTTTGATATATACTAGTTAACCTAATGGAGAAAAATATTGCTTATAATATTCACTAATGTTCAAATCATGAGTGTTTTGTATGTAAGTTGAATAGATTCTTCCTCTTGAAGGACTAAGTCTAGACCTATAATGAGATACTAGTAACCTATGACACTTCAAGGAACATTCTTATCTGCTAACACATCATACAACCTACAAGAAACTAACAACTTAAAGCTAGGTACATGAAGGAATTTTATACGATGATCTAAAACATACATTCCATAAATCAAACTCCCATAAAGTACACTAACTTCAATAAGAAATTTGAATTATATTCTATTAATTTAAAGAGTTTACAAGAGAATTTTGGCAAATATTTTCTACACCTAGTCGAGGAATGGAAAATAAGAGATCAATGCCTAATTTCATAGATAAAATGGAATATAAGAGAGGGAAATCTAGGTGTAGGAGGGGTCATTAATGAGACCAAAGTGGCATAGGGTAGTTACACAAGCTTATCCTTCTCTTTGAGTGTTGACACCCCATTGATGAGCATAATTTTTGCATTGTGGGGGTTATAAATCCTTAAATTGACCTCATTCATACCTTGAACATTCTTAAAATAATGTATCATTTCCTCCTTTGGTAGTTATTCAATGCGCATGGGGTGTAAATAGGTCCACTTGAGGTATTGAGCAACCTTCCCATCAATATGCATGCCAAATGGTTCATGAAACCACCTATTACCTATAATAATGGCTCCCATTTTAGTTTAGTATTACCTATATGACTGTTACAATTCATGGATATGATCCATTAATGGCCTCACTCAACCCTTTATTCATTATATCTTTCTATTTGCATGATAAGTAGGCTTGTGTGGTTTGATCTCTAGCTTTTAGTTCATACTCACTATGTGAATGATTTAATAGTTGAACATAAGATTTAATTTCATTTTATGAGACTTAGATAGTACTTAGATAACCTCTAGTTCATTTAAATTGGGATTCTTGAATATTCTTTCACCTGCAACACATATTATCCTTCCATGACTAGGCCAATTGGACTACCTCACAGACTGGAAGTTTAGATGGAGATGATGAGAACTCTTTAATTTATTTCCATGAGAATTTTTTAGCATTTAATTAATATAATAAGTCCCAAACTTTATCTTCCCATGATTTATAACTTTTCCTTAGGCTCTATAATGCAAATTCTGATTAAAAACCTTCAAACTTGTCCTTTGAAGAGATGTCATATGGTTTTTGTACTATCTAAATCCATGAGTTGGAGCCCCTTAGAGTTTCCTACATGATCCAATTTATATAATAGTAAATTTTGATTATAATAATTCATATCTACTTAAACCTCTCTAGACTAGTCATTATTAGGGTTTAAGGGAGGTTTTAGGGGGTTTGGGAGTCTTAGGCCTAGTTCTTGAAGATCTGAGCTTGGGTTTCTAAACTAAGTACACCAACCCCAAGATAATAATCCCTTTAACCCCCCATGAACATTCAAACCCTCTATGTATAACCCTCAAGCTATGGTAAGAACTTAAAATTGCTTCTTGTGTGAAGAGTTTACTCTTTGAGTAACCTTTGCATGTCTATAAGTAGACATGTATATTGTGATGTATTATCTAGGGCTTAGATTAACCTAATGGGATTTGGAACAATGTAATAGTGTGCCCCAAGAGGATTCAAAACACTTTAACTCTTCAAAATATGTTTTGATTCACCCTTTTCATGGAATAATCATGGTGGAGGCTAAGTATTTTTCTATTTTCACACTTCAACCATGCACTTTATCTTGCACATTGGTCAATGAACCATATTTTCTTCATTTATAACTATAAAAACACTTTACATGCCTTAGAGAGTAGAACTATTATGCCATAGTGTCAATTATCCTTTTTTTAGTTCATATAGCTAAGTGTTCCAACACTTGCACCTTTTTGTCTAATGAACCAATCATGGAATTTAACATGAAGATCACCAGAAGGCTTAGTTAGGTGATTTGGGAGTCATTATCCCTTCTCCAACTCAATTTTCACATGAATATCCTCTATATGCTAATCTTTGAGCTCAAACTAGCTTCTTTAGGCCTCTTCCATACAACTCTGACCCTGCATGTGCCAACCAAGTGGTTGTGGTGGTGTACAAGGGACTTTAGAAGACCTTAAAGGTGATTTCATGGTTGAATCCCTCTATTTGGATGGGTTTTGGGGTGATATTTCATCATTAGGTCATTTTTGGGCTTTGTGCAGGGTTTGATATGTCCACCATCTTAACAATGGTTCATAGATTATGGATATATAAACCTATAATAAAGGCCATATATGTTTAGGTAATTGGCCCCATCATCTCTCATGAGAAGGCTAGATTACCATTCAAAGGCTTCTTGGAGATATGAGCATCAGAAGGTGAGGTTAGGGTTATTTGTAGGTAGTTTTAAGTCCTTATTTTCTTAGCATTCATTCATATAACATAGCCCCAAATTGCCAATCAATCTATCACAAATATTTATTCCATAGGGGAAATTAAATCTCCCTAGGAGCTCTGGCTCTTAGGATGATTTTTGTGGAGTGGGTGAACATTTGAACATGCCCCTCAAATTGCTTGTATATAGGTGGACTGACTTGAGCTAGGTTTTATGGAATTTTTATCAATTTTTCACCTGATAACACTTGAAACCCCTTTTTTGGGTCTAAAACATTCTCATACTCGTCACCTTGGCCATTAAATTGATCACAACAACTTGCAGAGGTCCCAAGGTGTCAATAAGGTCTATGTGCAAGACAGTTTGCCTGACTGTGTCACCTAATTTCTAAGATTTTTGAATAAAAATTTGAGTTTTATCAATTATAATGGGTTTTGGGTGCCCTTTTAAATAATTATTCATTTAAAAAAGACCCTTTGTGAGTCCCATATTGCTTTCAAACATCATATAGTATAGATGAGCCCTTAACTCATTGTGTTCCTACCACATATAAGCCTTGGTCTAAGATAAAATAGTGAGTATACCCATTATTTTTATAATAAAATTGAACATGAAATAAATTTTAATAGGTCATGGAAACCATTTTTACTAATTTTGGAGTCTTGTTTGTGTTTTTAAGTGTTTCAAATCATCATTTTGGTCAAAACTATCTCCAAAAATGGCTATCGACTGAGCACTCAGGCATGCAAAATTTGACATGATATTTAGGATTATTTATAAAGGTATTTATGACCATGGGGAGGTTTTTCACATTATTTTAATTATCATTATTCCCTAGTGATATATTTCCAATGCTACATCCTTTCAAACACCATCTTTTCACTCAAACTCAGGGTCCATACTTATATAGGCCTATGTATCCCACTAGTTGTGATGATGTCATTCCACCTCTTTAGGGGTAGTTTCCATCATGTATACACTCTTTATGATGTTTAAAATTCCCCTTTATTTATAAATTCTTCCTCTCTAAGCTCATATGAGGGGAAAATACCAACCTAGACTTGTAGTGTCACTTTGAATTACCTTCTACCAAGGTGATTTCTTATAGGGTAGTTCTGAGTATGTATAGGTTAGATATGAATCATATAATGCTTTAAAATTATGAAATAATTGGAAAACATAATAATAAAATATTCATAAAATTCATATTTTATGATAATCACACCAACCTTCCATGTTTGAGCAATCCACCTAGTACTTCTTGAGACCCTGCTATAGTAATTTTAATAACTGACTGTAGGTTCCCATTTTGCATCTTCAAATTATTATATAGTCACATAGGTTCAATACCTAAAATTATTATTTCCCCTGATGGTTTCATTTAATAAAGGATGTAACCTTGATATAATCAATCCTTGGGTAAAGGGAAGTGAATGAAGGAGGATGGTAGTTGAGACATATTGAGTGGGAGGAGTAAAGAAATAGGGTGTAACACTATCTAATGGTAGTGAAGATATAATGAGACCATGTGAATATGTAAATGGCATGAAATTAGACACAATACCTCCCTCAATAATAATCCAAGTGGACCCTATAGATACCCTAATGTATACAAAATCAAACATGTAAGTTTTGAGGTAGGAATGAGGTGTATATGGTGTCACAATCAAACCTAGGATGATTAGAAATACATTAATATCAATTAAAAACCTTAAAATTTGTAAAATATGATTGAGTAGTCTTAAGGTAGAGATGGTGGTCTACTAGGACTATGGAGTCATTATAGGGGGTTGGGAAAGATGTTCTAAATGGAGTAAAGGTAGCCCACCACCACTTTACCATCTCTTTCACATCATTTGGGGCACATTGGGGCCCTATAGGTGTGATTTAACTACACATACAGTCCACCATATAGTGTCATTTACATTACCAAAACCTCCTTCTCTTGAGGTTTTCAGAGGCAACAAGAGGAGTATTGGATTTCAATATGATCAAATAGGCATTGAGAGTCTTAAAACATCTTTACCAACTTCTTAACCCTACTTGTGCCTTTGATGGAGACACCAAACTCTATTATTTTCATAAATTTGTCTTTAGATCATGCAAAAAAACTAGTTAAGGGTATTTTAAAGCCACACAAGCTCATATGTGTGAAACCAATGTTGATATCACCATGGAAGGACTACAAGACTTGAGGGAATAGGATCATGATCAATTTTATCAAATGAGGAAAATCCTTTGAAAGCCTTTGACTCCAAATATGCCTGTGCAGATGAGGGGGTATCTAAGTTACTTAAATTATTAATGAATGTTAATAAAGGATATGTAGTTAACCTCCAAGAAAATTCCATGTATGTTTAGCTCCCTAAGTCTACTTTTCATGGGCAAGAGCTTGGGCCCTCACTCACCTTCTCCTGTATGGAACAAGCATGAACCTAATATTGAGATGAAAGTAGAGAAGCAATTGTTTTTAGATATTAAGACACTAAAACACATTGATATTTTCACCATTTGATCCCTCTGATCTTCTTCTACAAAAACATGTCTCCAACCAAGCTGGTTTATACAGGATGGATCCATACTATTGAAGAAACACTTGAAAACTACCATTTTTACTACAAATATTCCTACTTCAAACCTAAAATGTAGCTAACATGTGTTTTGGAGGGAAAATAGGGGGATACAACATTTTGACTTAGTGGTATGAATTGAAGGGAGTTGAAAGGTCATAATTTAGCATGTGTGGGTCCATTTTGGAGGAAATTAACATTGACTAATGTGCTAGTGGTACTAAATGAGGTATTAAAACATCCCATGATGGATTAATAAGTCTAATGATGTCTTTTATAGGTTTATGGGGTGATCTAGTGGTCAATCAAGGCCAAATAACATCTCATTATGACCAAAACCATTGATTATGTTCAAACATATGGCCTGAAAAGAAGTTTAGCAATTGGATTATCATGATAATATATATATAACACCTCAATGGTCAATGAAACCTTGATTAAACATTATAAAATTAACTATTATGTTTCTTGAAGGCTTAATAATGGGCATACCTCTTATTATTATGTAGGACCAATGTGTTTCTAGGCCTTCACCAAGCTGCCCCCTCAAATTCTCTTCATCATTGCATCATTTTCATGTTAAGGAGTCTTCAAATTATATGAAAATTCATTTAGGCATATTTGAATACCATGACACTATGTAACTTAGGCATGAAAGGAGGCATAAAGGTTTATAAGGACTAAGAAGGCAGGTTTGAAACATGACCAAATAGTGGGTTGATTAGACACCCCTTTCAACTCATGACATGAACCACAACCATAGTACCAATGATGAACCATGACCTTAAGCTATAATTTTGGCCACTTTCTAGGTCTAGGAATAGAAAGTGATTGATAATATCCACCTACAATAAGCCCATTCCATGGGCCACAATAAATATTAATCTAGAGCTAGGCTAAATAAAGAGTTCATGAAGAAATATAGAAAAATAAATTATATAACAAAATTTAAATGTGTCAAAATTTATAGAAGAGGTAGCTACAAAATTAAACAAAAAAACATTTGTTAAAAAATAATAATAAGCAAATAACTATAAGTCAAAAAGGAAAACCTTTGAATAAGTGAAGAAACCATTTTATAGATAAATTTTCATGGCACATGGGTGTCGTTTAACCCTAAATTTTAGATAACTAAGGTTATCTAGTGTTAATGGGGTTAGTTTAGATTTTACAAAAGGATATTAAACTAATCTAATGAGTAGGTAAATTAATATAAAACTTAGACAAATAGTATTATGAATTCATTAAGTTGATATTGATAAAAATATTAAAGTAAAACTATTGATAGATATTGAAATTAATTCAAAATAAATGATACTTAGATATTTTACTATGCACATGTAGGTTTGATTATGAATAAGCTAGTAGTGGACTAGAAGATGATCGTATAACACTCATCAGATTATGGAATATTCTTTCTCTAGCCTAGATGTTTACATCAGATTTGGATAGTTACATTGATGTAAGTGTCTAAATTTAACACAGGTCCTATAAAAAATATAAACTAGATTTGGATGCAACAAAATAGATCATTCTAGGTTTTATTTTACTTTATTATGATGTCTTCATATCTCATGAACATGTTGTCACTCTTTTTCAAATGATCAAACCCTAGCTTCTTCACCCTTGAAATGACTATGGAAAAAATGGGTTAGTGGGATCATAATGTGAAGCTACCCTAAGTTCCCCTTTATCAATGGGATCTGCTTACATATCCAATACTCAAAACAAGGAATTATAATTATGTAGTTATCCCCTATGTGTATGATTATGTGTGCATAAGGATACAATGTTTGATAAGTAAAGACATGCATTGACTTAGCTTATAACATGTAAAATATGTCTCATGAAGTAATATTCAAATTCTTCAGACCTATGGAAACACTAATCCTATGATTAATATAAAAATATGGATGAATAAGATAAGTTTTCTCACTTGAATGATTGATTTAGTGATTCTTGGTATGTTTCCTTGTGAGTTCTTATTATTTGCTAGGTGAGTAATGAATGAGGGTTGATGTTGTATATTTATCAATCCATTTTGTAAATATATTTCACTAAATAACTTAGGGAAACATTTCTTTCAAAAATTGGATGACTTTTGGGTACTAGATACTGTGTAGGAAAAGTGGGCACTTGCATCGACACAGGTGTTTGTTTGGGATGCAAATGTCCAAGAAGATAAAAATAGGTACAAGTTCAGAACTAGTAGTGAAGGATAATAATTAAGTTTATATCTTTTCTAGATAATATCTAAGGCTTGATAATCACAATAATAATGATCAGAATAAGAGATAATTAATTAAGCACGAAGATATAATTAATGAGAGCCTTCTGATAATGGGCAAGTATACAACTAAAATGTATAACCATGAAAGGTATTTTCAAAGTGTACAAGATTGAGGTAATACATAAAATCATATCTTAGTATCTACAAATATGTTGATCAAATATATTTCAAAGATATTAAATGCACCCTAGCATCCATATCTCTAGAGCTAGAAACCTTATTTTATAGACAATAATAATTCTAACTTCATATAAAATTCATATATGAAGTAAATTGATTTAAAAATAAATAAAAGCTACATATTAAACCATATAGTGGCTTGCATATAATCCTTGAAAACTAGTTAAAAATGGTGCAATGTTGAGAGGTCATCTAATAGCAATTTTAAAACAAAACAAATAATGACTAAAAACCTTGCAAGGAATAAACCAAAAAAAAAAATTTAAAACAAATTTATTCAGAGTCTACACGAATAATTATATATATATATATATATATATATATATATATATATATATATATATATTAAAAATCATGTTTATAATGTATTTAATTGAAAAGTTTAGGATTAATAAAAATACAAAAATAATTTCAACTATCTATTTAGCATTATTTTTAATGTTAATTACTTTGACTCAAATACTTTCCCAATGTTCAAATTTTATGTAAAAAACTATTTTTATTTAATAAATATTAAATCTAACCACAAATATATTCTTATCAATGTATTTTAATCAATATTAAACTACACACACACACACACACACACACACACACACACACACAATTTTAAAATACTATATATTATTAACAAACTTTAGAAAATACACTAATTTTTTACTTACATTACTTCCTATGCAAACTAATAAAATTTTGAGAAAATAATAGTTATCTAGGTAGTAGGTATTGTCTTCACTCAAATTTGGTCATGAATACTTGATAATGTTATTTTGGCCCACTTTTAGTTTAATTTATCTAAAAAATTAATAGGGATCTATATCATCACCTCACTTTATCCTAAGTACCTATATAAACCTATCCATTTTTATGTTTCTATATTATGCCTACAAAAATGTTATTAATCACTAGAAACCTCTCTAATAATATGTTCCTGAATTTTATTTATTTATAGTAAAAGACAAGATCAATGAGTATTTTCAGTTGATCTTGGCCCCTTATAGTAAATCTTGAACATGAGAAACTATATTTATAGTTCTTGTGCAACTATAGGATCAGTTTAATTTTATCATTTCTAGTTGTCTTTTCAGGTGCACATAGTCAACATACATATAGAAAAAACTAAATATTCTTGTCATGTTCATAGTTAACCTTCTTTCATTTGATCATGTTTCATATATTTTGGTACTTTGATTTCATTTTACTAATTTTAATTTATTTTCTGAATTTATATTCATTTTATCATAATTATATATAATACATCAATCAATTTCCAATTCTAATCAAATGTATTAGTGAACTCACACATTTTATATAAATATTTCTTTAAAAAATATCTCACAGTTTAGATAAGATATTGAGAATCAAATAATAAAATAGTTTTATTTCAACCTCAGGTCTAATATCTAATAACAAAATAACTTTATTTGACCTCGGATTTGATAACTAATGTTGAAAGCACTTTATTTTGACCTTATATTTGATATCTAACATTGAAAGCACTTTATTTTGACCTTGGATTTCACAGGAATTTACTAATCACTATACACAAAAAAATTCATTTTTTTACTAGGTGATGACTTTTGACTAGAGTATGGATTGGTCTAGGATATAATCAAGGTTTAGATACCCATACAATATATAAACTAGTTTACAAGATATAACTATATGTATACCAATTATTTCCAACAATGGACACCACCAGCTTTGAGAATAACCAACAAGCATTAACAACCCTAAGAATCCAACTACTTCCAACAATGACCACTATCAACCTTAATAATAACCAAATACCATTAACATCCCCAAGAGTAAAACCAATGTCCATAACTATCCTTAGATGCCTTTTTTGAGATTTGAACCTCGGTGGGGCCTGAAAGAACCAAGCCACTTAACCAACTCACTTACATCTCATTGGCAAAAACATTTCCTTATTATCTTTCTAGATTTCCATTTTTTAGTTATTGTTTACAATATATTTTTCATATTATTTTTATATGCCATCTAAAAAACCTACCTCCCTTATTACTTTAAGGCATAGTAATATGTCTTACTTTCACCTTTTTCATGTGTCAATTAGTTTCAATAAATTCATGTTTTTTGAGGAAATTTTTTATATAATAAGAGAAATATAAGTAAAACTTATTGAATTGAACAAGCTCATGTGTGCACTTACATCTATTTCAACCGAAAAAAAAAATTCAAATAAAACCATCATATAAATCTAATCTAATAAATGTTCAAACTAATGTAAGGATCATGATATGTGATATTTATCAACCTTCTAGCAAGATTGTTTTGTTGGATCAACCAAGGGAATTTTAAATATTATAAGTTGGTACAATGGTTGCTTGAGTGTAATCTCATTACTTTACCTCCACCATCAAAGGTTGATACGAGTAGAACTCAAAGTAAATCATTTGATAACAATGCATTTTGTGATCAACATAGATTCAAAGATCACTCTAATAGATATCTCAATCTCAAACACCTTATTGAAGATCTTATCAATAAGAATGAGATTGAGCTAGGAAATCCTACAGAAGAAACTAAGCCTCAACAAAATGAAAATGTTAAATTGAAGATTTTTAGTGAGGCATTCCAAAATCATGAGATAAACAAGGATAATTTAGTAGTGCATCATATCTATAATGCATACCCACTACATAAGGCATATGATCATCTATTACATGGAATTATAAGTCTAATTTTTCAAACCCCAAAATCACATCTTATGATGACCTTTGATAATAGTGAGAGAGTGGATGATGATTATTATTTATATATAGATGCGTATATTAAAAAAAAAACATATTCATATTATACTAAGTGATAATGGTTCAAGTAATAATGTAGAAATTACAATTACATTAATCCATTAATTGGGTTATGCACAATATGATATGTATCAATACATTTAATGGGAAATAAGAAACTACTTTGGGACACATTGTGTTACCTCTTTAGGTGGGTTATATTATATTATCAATGCATTTTATATTTTTATCACAAATTGGGGTATTTTACATGATATTAGGACGTCCTTAGTTACAAAATATTTGTGTTGTACATTATATTGTACATAGATTCCTAAATTAAAATCATTACAATCAAGTAGTTATAGTTTTATGAATCAAATATTAAAACCCTCTATAGTCTATAGTACCTCCTCATCCCCATATGCCATTGTAGTTCATTGATACATATATTATAAAAAAAAACACATTTATAGTTATTTCACATATGCAAAATTATTCTATGCAACTGATCCCCCCAAAGTGGAAAATTCTAAGAACTAATCAACACAAAAGCAAGAATATCACAAAAGGTATGAAGCTCACAAAATGAATCAAACCAGATGAAACATTATATAAAGTATAGATACATACATACCAAAATTTTACACAAAGAGTTAAAAATTTAGAATAATCTTATACTACTCTTCATCATATTTCAAACCAGCTAATATCTCATAGAGTTACTCCTCCCACATAGAATTACATGAGTAATGATCTAGATAATTTCGTTATGGCACCCAATTCATTGTCCAGTTCTATGTCATGCACATATATAACTATCTCATCCATAAATTATGATCCTTACATAATTATTATATATTAGTAATATTATGACTTTCATCTAGATAGGATCATTGGTTATGACTTTATAATTTAAAAAATTTAAAAACATTCAAATAATAAAGAAAGCAAAACATTGATTGTACATAGTTCCTTCCTTGTTTCATCATGTTATTATTATACTTATTACACATGTCATGGATTTTATAAATTTTTATATCCCTTGGATCTTAGTGATTTTCTGGCATCTTGGCTCTTATTTTCACTTTATAGATTTGAACAGTCCAACATAGTCATATTTTTGTATCACACATGCATTTTACTATTATTTGTGAGTATTATAAATGATATAAAATTTTAAATGGACTAAAATGTTGGACATGCCTGTACTCAGTGGACATGATAAAATGGGCGCATCTTATCCAAAGATTACAATATTTACAAGTGTTACCATTCTATAAATATTACATTGTGTTGAGCTAAATAATCCTCACAAATGTCTTTATAACATATATATATATATATATATATATATATATATATATATATATATATATATATATATATATATATTACATTGTGTAGATGGATGTGTTATTTTCTAGGATATGATAATATAAAATATATATATTGTAGACTATCACTCTAGTTCTATGCTTCATTGATGTTATTACTTTTACACAATAGATTAGACCTTGTTTATCTATTGTGTATGGCCCTTGGCCCTTTGATTTGTGTAACATTTGAATATGTCCCTTATTCATGACATTTGAACATGTCCCTTGTATTAAAATCTTAACATTATTTTTGACATTGTGCTTGTTGTGTTTGTGTACTAGTTAAGTTTGATGAGTGCCACAATCCATATCATACTCTAGCTACTACATACACTTTTTTTATATCTTATACTATGAAATTAATTGATACATTTATCTAAATTAAATACTTTTATTCTTGCCTCATATGTAACATACATGATTTGAAATGTACATATCTTACTATGTTGACATACTTTTCACTATGCTATAGTATTAACTAATTACATAATGATATACATGATTTAGTTAAATTTTATTTTGAGATGAGTGAATTTTAGGATACACATTATCTCACCTACAAATGGGGGAATTTCATTAGGATTTTCATACATGAGATAGAATCCAAGAGAAAAAAATAGTTTTTGGTACAAAAGATTATTTCAAAGAATGTAGAATGGTTCAAAATATAGTTATTGGATTATGGGGGAATATTCTAAGCATATACCCTAACATTAGAGGAATAGGTTAAAAATTCATAAATTTTTTGTGCATGATATAGATTCATGCATAAGATTAAAAAAAAATTACAAAATTTTCATTTATATAGAGTTACATATTTTACATTTATCAATGAGGGTGTTAGCCAAATTAGCTAAACTTGGTCACTCTTTTCAAAAACTTTACTTCTAAGCCTTATTTAAATTTTATATTAGCCTTTGAGGTGTTTTTTCTAAGTCTATGGGCATGAATTGTCATAGGAAGATTTATTTTCAAGTGTCTTTGGTCATTTTAAGGTCTCTTGCAAGGTCTAGTCAAAGAGAGTGAGTCAAAAAAACCTAGTCTTGTCATCAATCCACTTCATTAGAATATTATTACATGTTTGTAGAGAAGTTAAGGCAATTTTATAAAGTTTAAGATAAAAGTAAAGAAGGATCAAATTCACTTTTTCCAAGTCTAATGTGTGTCCAATATTGTAAGGTCAATGTGAAGATTAAAAAGGATGATGTGTACATACAAGTTATAGTTTCAAGTTAGAAGTAAGATTCTTGAGACAAAAATAGTAATGATTACCCTTAAAAATAAATAAAAATGCATGTCATTAGTCATTAAAGAAGAATAAGATGTATTTTAATAAGTTAAAAGGATTAGGGTACATTGATATAAATTAATCAAGGCTAAATCATGTTTGGTTAAGCTTGCAAAGATCAGATCATGTCATAAAATGTATTATATACTCCATCAAGTTCTTGATAGCTAGATAAAGGTCAATTTATAGTGCATGTTTAATGTATAAGAATAAGAGTTGGATAAAACAATCCTAGGGGTTGATGGATACCATTATTCCATTGATATTCCATGCATTATCTCTAGGTTTGAGAAGCTATGATTTGTGAACAATTGCTGACAAAATTAAGTGTCAAAAACCCTTGCAAAGCCCCATGGGCTCAATTTTATTCTTGTAGGGGTGTCTCAAAGTTTATGAAGGAAATTTTTTGAATGTAAATTTATCTCATAGTGTTTAGTTATCCATTTCAATATCATGATATGTTTAAGAAGTTCAAATGCATACTTGTATTGGCTTGAAAGAAACTCACTTACACTAATTTGGTATGACAGTCAGTGTTATTGTAATTTGATGAGTTTTTAAAATTTCAAGATTTTTAAAAACAATTATATGTTATTTTTTCAACCTCTTATAACTTTTCATGTCATTCTACAACATCTCCATCAAGTACCCAATGCAAATAATGAGCAAAAATCACTATATAATGATAAGTTAGAGACTTGAGCAAGAGATTTTGAGACATATGAAAGGGTAAAATGTGTTTAGGAATTAAATTATAAGATATAAATATATCTATATATATTCATGTCATCCTACAATATCATCAAGATATCCCTTGATACCTACAAGGTCTTAAAGTCTACAAAGACATGATGAATATCTACAAGTAGCTTGCAAAAGGATTGTGATAGGTATGAACCAAGTAGTATGAATCTTAAAACATATTTAAATTAAATAAAAATAATTTAATTCAAAATAAATCATTTTTAAATCCCATAAATACCATTCATGGTCAATACATAACTATCAAGTCACTCACTCATCAAGCTAGTCTGGGTTTAGAGATCACATGAACATCCTATTTAAGTTGTCTAAAAGTGATATGGTCACACTTATGAGGTCAATAAATACTTCATAAACTCAATATTATGTCTTGGGATATCATGTAATATGGGTAATCATATATATAAGTCATAATTCATAAGACTTACCTATAGCTCCCCTAGCAAGATCCTCAAATGGGATATGCACCTATAGGTTGTTAGAGACCTAAGAGGTAAGTATGAATATGGATATTTGATCTTTAAAATATAGATAATAGAATTTTTTTTTTATTTATATAATATGACCTATCATAAAATATATAATCTTGATTTACTATAAATCAAACACTAACTTCCTCTCAAGTAGGTCTACAATAGTCTCAAGATTGAAAGATGGCATATACAAATATGCATGCATAATAAGAGGAAAAAGTGAATTTTGGTTTGATCATTAGGTTTAAGGGTCATAAAATGTATAAAAAATAATTAAGATATATTTACCTTGACTATATTCATTTTGAATAATAAAAAACCATTCAAGATGAGCCATTCTCATATCTTGGTATATTATTAGACATAGAGGAGAACCTATAGGTATGTCTGCACAAATGTGAAGAGAGTACACATTTTTTAGTCAAATTTGAGTATTTATGGCTTGTTTCATATTTGTATGATCATTTATAATGTCCCTAAATTTATTTTCAACCTTTTAATGAAAGGAAACACTAAAGATTATCACTAGGATCAAATTTACCTAGTTTCTTGTAAACCCCAAGCATGAACTAAAACAAGTCTTAGGGGGTTTGAGAGGTTAAGGGTTTAGGAGAACCACCTATAGAGTTCCTATAACATTTATCTATTGAGATATAACTCATATTAATAAGTTAGGACTTGAATCTCAGACCTTCCATTTTCTATTAGAGTGTTTTACCAACTGTGCTACTGGCCCCTCTATGGCTAGCCCATCATCAGTCTGAGTTTAGCTTATTCCAACACCCCCCTTAAGCCAAAATATAGGTTTTTGGGGTTCTTATCCTAGTTATAATACCACATGTTTAGATACAACTCATATGGACTAGTTAGGAATGAAACCTAAGACCTTCCATTTATCGTTGGAGTGTTCTACCAACTAAGATATTGGCCCCTTTATGGCCAATAACATAGTTATTTGTTTATTACATTGTTTAGTTAGTCATTAGATAGTTATAATTGGAAGTTAGTAGTTACATACCATTTGGAGGTTTATATTTGGTAAGTTATAGATTTGGTAATTATTTATTCATTATATAAATTAACACATTCATTATGGAATAAAACATCAAGCATTCATTGCTTACAATCTGGTACCAAAGTGACTTGTCATGATTTTTGCACAATAGACCTATAACGATTACATAAGTGTTGATGGAATGTGTAGTCAATGTGGAAGCTAAGCAAGGAAGCATTGAACTACAAAAAATTACATCCATCAATGTTGGTATAACTTATCAATGTTGGTAAAAGAAGTTGAGTTGATGGCTAGGAAGCTTTATTGCCACATAGTAGAAGTGGATCAAAGATTTTTAATTTAATACAATCTAGTTTTTAGGAATTTGTGATGAAAAATAGAATTTGGAGACTATAGACAATGTAAATTAAATATAACTATGCATATATTGTATCACAACAAACCCAAAAGAACTAAAGTGCATACTAATTCCTATACAGTGTAGTCAAAGTAAATCAAACCTATAGATATGTTGAATAATAAATTAAGAAGTGGTTGACCCCTACCATAATGCTGGATAATTAGAGAGGCAATCTAACCAAAGTGTTGATTGACACATGATAGAGGAAGAATACTAACCTAGAGAGTACATTTTTTATACAAAATTTGAAGCATAAAATACTACTTTGAGTGTAAAATTTTGTATAAACAAAGTAAGAAAAAGTTAAAAAAATGTCTGCACCCAAATTCCTCTTGACCAATGCCCAACTCCTTAAAGGGAAAAATTTCACCATGTGGAAGATGAAGATGTGAAAAATTATTCAATTTGAATAATTATGGGGCATCATAACTGGTGTAGTGACCCATCCTATTAGAGTTGATGGAAAAACCAAATATGACAATCCAAATGCAAAAGCCTTGATGCTGATCACACTTAGTATCACTGATGAGGTTAAACCACATATTTAGGATGCATCAACATTGAAATAATCTTGGGACATTCTATCTACCATTTATGAAGTGAAGAATTAGATGAAGATATTTGATATCCAGTCCAAACTTCATACTTTGAGTATGAAAGATGGTGAGAAAGTTGAATTCTTATGCTGGGTAGTAAAACTATGAGCATAATTAATTATGCTTGGAGAAATGATCAAGGATAATATATTAGTTTAGATCACATTGAGATCTCTCCCCTATAAATTTTTCACATTCATAATGACACTAAACATCACAAAGCAAGAAGTATCTTTCAAAGAACTATAGAATTTGTTTCAACAAGAAGAAGCCATCTAATCTGTGCAAGAAGAGTTTGAGGATAAATGTTTGATTTACAAGATCATGGTTCAAATTTATAGAAAGGATCACCAAAGTATTCACAAAAATAGTAGAAATATAAGAAGGAAAAAATATGTGTCATATATGCTACACCAAAACACATGATACTGATAGTTGTTAGTATAATGCCTTGATACAAGGCTCATCCATTCAAGAAATCACATCAAGTAGAGATGATTCACATAAATCCAAAAAAAATCATCAATAATAGAATTATTATGTACATGTATAAACATAACATCAACAAGATGATGAATCTGAAAAGTAGGTACCTATAAAAGTAGAATGAAGTAGCACATATAAGGACATAGTTCTTGTCTCCAAAACTTCGTCACACATGAGAAAAGCTTGGTCGATCAATTCTGGTGCTAGCAAGCATATGATAGGATGACAAGAAATATTTTATTAAATAATGACTCAACCCACTAGATATTGAGTTAAAATTTTTGATGAAAAACATTATGTTGTAGAAGGAACTGGCACTATCAGCATTCCTCTCAGGACAAGAACTTGTACTCTCATAAAGTAATTATATGTTCCTAGCTTGACAACAAGTATCTTGTTTATAATTCATCTCTTGAATCATAAGGTTAAGGTAGAGTTCATGATAAATAATGACACAAAATCTTGTGTCCTCTCATGGGATTGTTAGGTCATAGTTAGATATTTTTTAAAGGATTAATTATTTGCCTTAGATGCAGTTTCATCCAATTATGTTGTTCTCTCTACCTCTACAGTAGAATCTATAACAGTGTAGCATTATTGTTATGGGCACATTTATAATAGTTATTTGTATTAACTAAGATCTAAGGCCATATTCCATGGACTTCCTCAACTATCTCATTCCTTTATTAAATGCCATGTATACCTTACCAACAAACAACATAAGGTTCTATTCAATCGAAGTTGTTCACAATCCAAGGATCATCTTGATGTGGTACATATCGATCTATGTAGACTCATGCCTGATTCTTTCTAATGATTCAAGTAATTTTATATATTCATTGATGATATATATCACAAGACATGGGTGTTATTTCTCAATAAGAATATTGAAGCCTTTACACATTTTAAGGTCTTCTACAAGTTTATTGTCACCTAGTCAGGGAAGCCTCTTTGACTCCTCTACTTAGA
Source organism: Torreya grandis (assembly GCA_037957365.1). Classification (NCBI taxonomy): domain Eukaryota; kingdom Viridiplantae; phylum Streptophyta; class Pinopsida; order Cupressales; family Taxaceae; genus Torreya; species Torreya grandis. Next base: position 1,379,536 of record JARHVA010000845.1, read on the forward strand.
TCGAGGGGGGAATTCACATCAAAGGAATTATTGGAATTATTAAAGAAACATGGCATAAAATAACTGCTAACTACTACCTATATGCCCCAAAAAATGGAATAGTAGAGAGATTCAATCATTCAGTCATGGAGATGGCTTATTGCATACTTTCTACTATGAAGTTGGATGCACCATTCTAGGTAGAAGCAATTTAGACAATTGTATATCTTCTCAATAGGGAACCTAAAAATATCTTGTAAGACAAGACACTAGAATAGGTATGGAGTGGTCATAAACCTTTTATCTCTCATCTTAGATTATTTGGTTGTACATTTTATATGCATGTCCCTATTAAAAAGAGGAAGAATATCAAACTAAAGACACTCTAGTGCCTTCTAATGGGGTATAATACTACCTCAAAATCATATCATCTAATGGATCTTGAGACAAAGAAGATTTATGAAAGTTGATATGTGGTTTATGACAATTCATCATTTGATTCATTTCCACAGAATGATTCATTACATACCACCTCTCATAGAGTATTCCCATAGTTATAGATGATGAGAATGAAGAATATTGTCATAAAAAAGTAAATTTGCAAGGAAAATTATTCACTAATCTTAGAAATAAGGAATATAATTCTTTATTGAATTAGTAGTAACATCAACATCCAAAATGGGTAAAAAGCACCACCAGGGAGTCACACTTGAACTCTGATATAGATAATTCATCAGGAGTTTGGACTAGAAGATAGGTGAGACATGAAGTTAATCTTGCATTGATGAGTTTAATATTTGAAAGCATCAAACTTGAGATAGTTTGAGATGATTTATCTCAACCTTAGTGGAATAAGGCCATGGATTTTGAATATGATGCCCTCATAAAAAATGGGACCTAGGAACTTGTCAATCTACCTATAGAAATTAAATACGTTGGTTACAAGTGGATTTTAAAGACAAAATACAAGGACAATAGATCTATTAAAAAATATAAAGCATGAATTGTTACAAAGGGATATACTCAACAAGAAGGAATAGATTATGAGGAGACCTTTGCACCCACTACTAAGATCAAGACCATCAAAGTTGTTTGTCAACTCACAACACAAAAGGGATAGAAGCTTTAATAAATGGATGTGAAAAGTACATTCTTTAAGGGTGATCTCAAAGAAGAAGTGTACATGACCCATCTAAAAGGCTTCATTAACGAGCAACAGCCTCAAAAGGTATGTCATCTAATTAAGTCAATTTATGGACTTAAGCAAGCACCAAGGGTATTTTACATTAAGATAAACAATCATTTATTGTAGCATGGATTCATTCATAGCCCCTTAGATATAAATTTTTATATCGATAAGGTAGCCATAGAGATTGTCATTCTTTTTTTGGTATGTAGATTATATCATGATCATAGTAAGTTCAAATGATCTTGTTGAAGTAAATAATGACTTGATAAAATATTTTGACATGAAAGACTTGGGGTTGATTCATAATTATCTTGGCTTAGAGATATGTTAAAATAAGAATCATATTTTTGTCTCATAGATGAAATATTGCAAGATGTTCCTTGAGAAATATGAGATGAAAAATTGTAAACCAATGTCAACTCTAATGGAGAAAGGTTTGCAGCTATCCTAATTTCTAGAGTTACCACAAGTAGATGAAAATCACTATAGGTAACTTGTTGGGAGTCTCATTTACTTGAATTATACCAAACCAAACATATGATTTTATATCATCTATGTTTTTGAGATTCAAGCAAGAGCCAAAGAAGTGTCATTAGGTTACATTAAAGCATGTTTTTAGATATGTCTGAGGTATAGTTGATTATGGTCTAGAATACAAGAAATCAAATTTATTCTTATAGGGTTATAGAGACTTGAACTATGTTGGATATGTTGATGACAAGAAATCAACCTCAAGGTATATTTTACATCGAATATCTACACTAGTTTTTTGGATTAGTAAGAAGCAATCTGTAGTTTCTCTCTCATCCATGAAAGTAGAATACCATGCCATATGCGGAGCTATGTATGAAGTAATTTGGTTACATTACATTTTGTCTAACATAGACATTACTAAAGATCAGCCACCAATTATTTTCTATGACATTTAGGGTGTGTTAAATCTTGTCAAGAATCTATTATTTCATGAGAGTACCAAACAAATTGAGGTCCAGTGCCACTATATTCAAGAACAAGTTTTAAACCACCACATTCAACTCTAGTACTGCCCCACAGATTCATAGTTGGTAGATATAATCACCAAGTCTCTAAGAAAGGTGAAATTTGATCTATTTTGGGGGTACATGATCTGAACAATATTTTAGGTGATAATTCAGGCGATGGTTCTACCCCAATTGGTGGTAGAACTTCTGGGAGCCATAACTTTTACACCATAGCTCCGTTTGACTCCCCATTTGAACCGTTGGAAAGCTAAGAATGATGGGAACATTATGAGATGTCACTAAGCTTCACTTAGTGCGTTTTGACTCTTGAAAACAAAATATAAATGCTCCAAATTTCAATTTTAGTAGTACAGTCTAAAAATAGTTTCTAAAAATAGTAATTCCTCAAATTTTGTATTGTTGTAAATTGTGGAAGTCAAATCACTTAATCTCCCTTGAGATTGGTGACCTTCCACATCCTCCTCCTACCTTAAAAATGTGTATATATTAAGATTTAACTTGAAATGGAAACCAAACATCTCTTCCTAGAGGTAGACATATGTTGTATCTGCAATTTTGAGCAATAAAACATCTCTTCTTAGAGATAACATTATTACAATTATGATGTTCTTGTTTCTTAAATTATCTTTCAACCAAAGCCTCTGAGTTTTGGATTAGTACATTTTTAAAAATAATGTAATAAAGGTGGGAATGTTAACATAGTTATTTGTTTGTTAAATTTTTTTAGTTAGTAATTAGATAGTTATCATTGGTAGTTGGTAGTTGCAAACTAGTTGGAGCTTTATAATTGGTATGTTATAGGTTTGGTAATTGTTTATTCATTGTATAAATTAACATGTTCACTATGGAATAAAACATCAAGCATTCATTGCTTATAGTATCTAGCCTAGATAAGATGTTTTCAATCTAAAATCAAGCAATTTAAAGATATTTTACTCAAGATATACTTCTAGAGACTCACCTATACCTCCCTTAACAAGATCCTCAAATGAATTATGTCAAGGTCTTGGTTAGTCATTAAGGTAATTAAAACTTATCTAAATGATGAAAGATGATCACAATATTGTACAAAAAATTTCTAAAGACATCAAATTTTATCAATTAAAACTAAGGGAAAGCAAACTCAGTCAATGAGCTCATTAGGCTTAGGTAGGCCTAAAAACCCTACCTAAACCTTATAGGTACAAAAACATGGTCTGAGGTAGCATGAACTTCAAGTGACATGATTTAATCAATCTAAGGATATAGTGGGAGTGTTTTAGACCCAAAGTGATCATTTATAATGAAATAATAAGCTCTTGGAGCCTTTAGGCAAAAAACATACCTCTTGAGCAAATAAGTCATAGTTTTGAGCCCAAGAGGATACTTTTTAAAGCTTAGAACTTGGATGTGAATATGCATGGGATTAAACAGTTATTTTATGTGTTAGTAAGGTCACCTTACTCAAAATTAGTGGCATTAGTTAAAAATTTAAGGGCCTTAAATTCATGAATAATTGTTAACAAGGTGTAGTCATACAAAATGTCCAAATTGGTTGTTTGAGTGTGGTTTGTGACACCCCATCCATAAGTCCTTTTTGCATGCTCTTACGACCCTTATAGACACCTTTTTTTTTAATCAATTTTAGTCATATAAAACCTTTTTAATGGTCATTCCACCTTAGCTAGATAGTATTCCCCATGCCAATCTTGTTCCCCTATGTCCCGAGCTTGTAGGATAGGAGTGCCCCATTTATACTATAGTGCCCCATAGAGAAGTGTCCCATTTTTGGTAGTCCTATCCATTTTCACTTTGAACCCCAATGGTTATTTTCATCTGGTCCTTATTCTTAATTAGATTAGTGTAGCATGAATGCATCTGACCCATGACCAATTGTTCCCTATAGAATCCCACTCAAAGCTTATTTACAAAGGAGGTGAAAATTTTGATTAAAAAAAAAGAATATAAATAAAGAACTAAGGAAAACTTCCCTGTTATTTTCACATAGTCACCCAACATAGCTATAAACCTACTCAAATCCTCATACTAGTCCCTAACCACCTCAAACACTATCAATTTGGCATTTGTATCTACATCACACTATTGCATAAAACACACTAGGTGGGAGAACTACATATGGCTTGATCCCTCTTTAGAGTATTGGTATGTAGGAAATGTGCCCACACAAGGGGTGTGGTTTTCATGTTTATTACAACTTTAACATTAAGCCCCCTCTTTCTCAAATGACTCAAATGCCATTTTATCAAGCATGATGGAGGGTTACGGTTTGAAGATAAAATCATTTCTATAATGAGTTCCATCGACAACCAAAACTCAATTTTTCATAGGAACACTCAAATAGGCACAACATGACTACCTAGAAATTTTGAGGTCTCTATGATTAGTTTGGATAATAGTGGTAAGAACGAACAACAACATCAGACACCAAAGTGTCCACTTTTTAGTGCTCCTACCCTTTCACCCAATGAAAAATAGATTTAGGTTTATGATACCTTCCCAATCCTACATATCCATTTTCAACCTCTATATCATCCATCTTAGTCTATTTTAAAACTAAGTTATATTTCTTCTTATTTATTACTATTTTTAGAAAGGTGAAAAAGACAAACTATTGCATAAATTAGAACTATATTTATTGATATATTCTTTACTAATTTATTAATCTAGAACCTTAACTAAAATAAGAATAAAAATATATTATTCCCAAATAATTTAAATTATTTGGTGAACCTGATTACTTCATTTGTTCACAAAAACCCTGGGGAGAATTCCTTGCTGATTTTAGCAATATTCTTCTAATTTTTTTCCTGTATATATAAATCAACATTTCATATTTATTTTTTAAAAATTCACCATAGTAATTTTAAAAATAATTTATTTCAAACCCTAGTAGAATATACTATGTCCCTATGCTTTTGAGGTATCACCTTACATGCTGGAGAGATTCGTATCATTTTTATGCATATTCTAGTTCATTATTTTTCAAATCCTAGATTACATTTATTTAATATTTCATTTCATTTTCAACTTGTTTTCCTTATGCCGCCCAAGGTCCATGCATATTTTCCTTTCATATTAAATGCAAGACTTAGTAGCAACCTTACTAAATTCACCTAGATTCCACCAACACTTACATATACCATGGATAAACAACCAACTCAGTTTCCTACTATAGATCCTACACATCCAAATTACACTAATTTTCATAAATATAATTTTGACAATGAGTAGTATGAGAATAACAATGATGATACACACACAAATGTTCATACTTCACCATATTGAGCTAGAGATCCACTTCCACTTATTTTTATTGATGATGTTGTCATCAACAAATATTTTATTCTATAGAGTTTTAGAGAGAGACTTAGGGAACAACCTTGAGATCATGCCATTATCTTACAATCTATCATGTAAATTAGAAAGGCTAAGCAAGTTGAGTCTTCCATTCTTTCAAAAAAACTAGTTGTAAATGACACTATGGGGGAAATTATGTCTCAACAACCCCCTATAGAAGCCCAACCTTCTTATGTGGCACTACTAGTTATAGCTAGTACATCTTCACCCCCTGATGTGGTTTCCCTTATGAAAGAGATTAAATATCATCAATCCAAGGTGCTACATCTTGAGCAAGGTGCCTCTATACCAACATAGTCTTTGGAAACTTTTAATCTACTTCATACACCATTGGCATGCCATATTACTTCTACACCCTTACCACTAGGTTTTATTCAACCCAAGATCACTCTATATGATGGAAAGGGTGATATAGAAACACACTTGAGATCTTTTCATGCAGCATGCTTGGACTATGTTCCAAATGACTAGTTAATAACCAAGCTATTTCCATGGAGTTTAAAGGATTATGCTCTACAGTGGTTCTATAGTCTATCAAATCAGTCAATCAAAGCATTCAATCCTTGAGCTAACATGTTTTTAGCTCATTAAAACATTAACATATGTGATAAGGTTTCTTATGCCCAAGTTGCACAATAGAAACAAAGGTGTTCTTATATATAAGACTATTCTGGCTAAAATGATTAGCCCTATAGCCGATCAAGAATTACAAAATATCTTTAAATAAAGTCTTCTACCAGCTTTGCATGAGTCAATAATGTTTAAAAAGTTTTCTTCCTTTACTAAGTTATGTCATACGCTAAAGGAAAGGGAAGTCAAATTAATTTCAATGGGCAAAATCAAGTACACAAGCATATTAGAAATAACAAACAATAGTAATAGTAAATTCCCATATATAGTAAATGTTAATGATAGCAAAAGTCAAAATCAATCTATAGTTAATGTAGCTTCAGTGCTCCCTTAGTGAGAGGTTTTATCAATGCCTCCACAATGAGCCTTTACTAATCTACCAGTATCTCGATCTAGAGTATTACAACATATATTAGAATGTAATGTCCTATCTCTCCCTCTTATTTGATAATTTGATATGATAAAGCCTCTTCCACATGGATATGATCAAAATGCATTATGCAATTTTCACAGGGTACCAAGTAACACAATGAATAGATGCATCAGTTTGAGACATAAGATATAGGACTTGATAGATGGTAACCTTATTGATCTTATCACTCTAGTTGAGCCTCCTCAGGAAAAACAAACACATGATAAAGCTTTGAAAATTTTCTCAGATCCTTTCCCACAACATTTTAAATAGGAGACAAGGGGCACATCAAGTGTTCACCATGCATATCATGTGCACCCTCCACCATCTACATACTAGGCACCTTCAATTGAGTCACATCCTTTAAGCAACATGATTGGTGTGTATAATTATAGAGTTCCATCTAGACCTTCCATCTCCTTCTTAGAACAGAAGATAGTTGAGGATGATTTAAATTACTATGCACTCTTTATCAGAGCCTACATTGATTTCCATCCCATTCATAGTGTTCTAATAGATAATGGATCTAGTGTGAACATGTGCACTATGACTTTACTTCATCATCTGGGATATTCATAGTAGGATATCACTCTGATGGACATAGTTATCAGTGGATTCAGTAGACGCATATAGAGTTTATTGGGTGAGATTATACTTCCTCTACAACTTGGTCCATCATATGTGGCCACACCCTTTACTATTGTTCCCAGTATAGGAGTCTTCAACATGTTACTTGTTGACCATGGATCCAAAAACTTTGTGCAATACCTTTTATAGTTCACAGATGTGTGAAATGCATTCATGATAATTAGGTTGTTATAGTTGATGGAGTTCTGTATGAGTTACCACTTCCCACTTCAAAGCCATCTCCTACTCTACAACCACCAATTTTAGCTCCTCTTCCAACTACAGTTCTTCCTCTAGTTGATATTTAGACACAATCAAGGCCTCCATTGCTAGCATAGAGAGTTCATAAACCTCCATAGAGGCCTCTCTTAGAGAAACCACTACATCAACGATAGTTTTAGGACTCTATATAGTTTCTAGCTACAATATTCACACCTAGGGTAGTATCATTAAGGTCTCATGCCTCTACATATAGAGCACATTTTCAAATATCTTCTAATACCAAATGGGTCCCTAAGAGCCCTGTAGTTTCATCTACTTCTTAGAGTCATAGGGGGACCTCATAGCTAGTCTCCATTATAGATATTTCAAATAACATACAAGATACATAGATTTTAGAGTCACAATCTTAGCCCTTCTATCATACTTCACAATCATGCACGATCCCTCTCATTGATACAAGACACCATGATAGGGAGTCTCTTCTAAGACTCATCAGTCAATATCATTTCTTCTTAGTCTTTCTTGTAAATAATTTCTCATCTTACTTGTACATAGTTTCTTTTCATTTTCATGTACATATTTTCCTTTTGATTACTTGTACATAGCTTACTTTAAAATACCAAAAACAATAGTATATTTCAAAATACCAAAACTAATATAACATGTCAAAATATAAAAACATTCAAATAAACTCAAAACATCAAAAACTTTTCAATTATATGCATTATCTATGGTTTACATTTCTACTACCATGCTAGACTTACATTTTTTTGTTCTATGCTATTGTTTGTCAATTTATCTACATTACCATGCTTCACTTGATCTTCTTTGAGTGTGTACAATGACACCCAAATCCTTGATTTCTTCACTCTACCCATTGAGGGGGTATCTTACTTTTACATTCAAGAAATACATTGACATATCTACCCACTAGGGGTATCTTTTACATGACTGCACCATCCAGGTTATGTCATTCCTACACTACACACTCTAGTTATCATGTTGATGTAAAATACTTACAAGCTTACACAGATTATTCTATAGACACTCACTAGTATATAACACTTGTGTATGTTTTAACATCTACCTAGTCTTGTACTACATGTTTTGCATACTTTCTCTTCTTGTTTTAATCAGTTAGATGTGATGGTATTTTCAAAATTTACATACCTTCCTTAATTTCTTTGATTAGATAGATGTCAATGAATTTATCATTTCTTGTTTTGTTACTTGTGTGTGCCTTAGGACATTTGCCAATGTCCTTTGCTTGTACTCTTATATGTGCTTGTGGCCCTCATGCCAATCTTGTTTTTTTTTAAATTGTATATGTATGTAGGAATTTGAACATGCCTTGTATGCTTTGTTTCCAAATTTTAGTGACATGTGTGCATGTCCCTTGTTTGTTGGCCCCTTGGCCTCTTTTGTATGCTTCTTTCTTCTTGCCTTGTGTGCTTATTTGATTTTTTGTTTTCTTCTCATTTGTTTGTAATGCCATGATCCATATCATGCATTATATTAAATTTTTGGATGCCATGATGGACATCATGCTCCATCCCTCCTTGAAAACTAACAATATTTATAGTTTTAGTTTAGTAAACTGCACATGCTATTACATTGTTACATCTATCTAGGCATACCCCTATTGATCTAACAATCTCCAACACAAATTATGCTATATCTTGAGACATATTTTCAATCATCATTATTATATCAAATATTTTGCATCATAACACACTTGCAAAGTTATTTCTTCTGAGGGCAGTCATTGTAGGGTATTCATTCCTACCCTTAGAAGAGGAGGCAACAAATAGGGGTTTTCTCATAGAGATCAGAGCCCTCTACTAGTCAAAATTAGTTTTCAAAACACTCGGAACAATAATTAGAATTAAAAACACATAGAATAGACCAAAAAAATAGGGATGAATAGAGAACTATAATTATAAATAGTAAAGGATAAGATCACCCCATTTGGACTATAGTGCCCTACAATAAAGTGTCCAATTTTTTATGCTCCTATACAAACAACTAAAAACCTAGAATTTTCAAAAATAGATAGAAAGGTAAGGTCAATTACAATTTTGTTAGCTATATTCTAGTTTAGATTGGGTAGTTTTAATATAGTTTTACTCAGATTATCTAGATATAGGAGGCATCATGTGCGGCATTATGGCTCTTGCTTCTAGTTTTAGATTGGGTAGTTGGTACAACTTTCAAATAAAAATCCATGTTATAAAAACCAGTGATTGGGGGAAATGTGCATGACACATTTGCCTTATTTTCTTTCCAAGTTCATTATATTACCCAGGTATTCTTAATAGTTGCATGCCTTATTCCATCTATAGGTGGTTGGCATCATTTTAGAATGGCTTTCATATAAGCCTAGTTCTTAGTTTCAGAGTGGCTTTCATACAAGCCTTATCCCCACCTTTCAGAGTGGTCAAGATTTGCCTAGTTCTTGGTACACATTTGACTATCCACATCAAATTATCATATTATAGTTGCATTCCTTATTCCATCTATAGGTGGTTGGCATCATTTTTGAGTGGATTTCATATAAGCCTAGTTCTTAGTTTTGGAGTGGCTTTCATACAAGCCTTATCTTCACCTTTTAGATTGGACAAGATTTGCCTAGTTCTTAGTACACATTTGACTATACACACCACATTATCAGATTATAGAGCATTCATGCCTTCATGAGCCATCTCATACAAAACACATTCATACTGCTATCAGTACATAGTTCACAATTAGTGAGCAATGATGCATCCAAAGGACTAGTTAGACTTTATATTCTTTAGCACCTACTTAAGGGATTGGACACATAGTCTAAACATTGATTAACACATGTATGATCACGTAGCTTCACTACATAGTGGGAAATAATGGAGACAAAGGGCCAACCTTTGTATTCTTGAGCCACCCTCATAAAATTGATCACTCAACTCCATTCATGATATTACTCTTAGTATAATAAATACCCAACATCACTCAACATAACAATAGGTTTTGCATTAGTTCACATGCCTGATGAGGTGTATTCATTCCTTTTTTTCCTCTCTCTTTTACCTAGCCTTTGCATGTTCTTATTTTAGACATAGCATGTCTAGTAAGAGCTAATCTACTCCATATTTTATTTTGTAGATTTATGCTTCACGCTATGCTCTTTATATGCACACTCAAAATCACACATCCTCATGGGCTTCACCCTTATAGGTAAGTTTACGTATGATTTTTACTTTTCCTTTATCCTATTATTTCACTTTGTTGTATCACTAGATTAAAGGGGGATAAATGTAGTCATATAAAATGTCCAAATTGGTAGTTTGAGTGTGGCTTGTGACACCCCATCCATAGGTACTTTTTAAATGCTCTTGCAACCCTTCTAGACACCTTTTTGGTCATTTCCAATCATCCAAAACCTTTTGAATGGTCATTCTACCTCAGCCAAATAGTATTCCCCATGATAATCCTATTCTCCTAGGTCTTGAGCTTGTAGGATAGGAGTGCCCCATTTGGACTATAATGCCCATAGAGAAGTGTCTCATTTTTAGTGGTCTTATCCATTTTCACTTTAAGCCCCAATGGTCATTTTCATCCCATCTTTATCCTTAATTAGTTTTGCCTAGCATGAATACATCTTACCCATGACCAATTATTCCCCATAAAAGCCCATTCAAATATCATTTATAAAGGAGGTGACAAAATTGACAAAACAAGAAAGAATACAAACAAATCACTAAGGAAAAATTCCCTATTCTTGTACATAGTCACCCAACATAGATGCAAACCTACTTAAATCCTCATACCAGTCCCTAGACACCTTAAACACAATCAATTTGGTATTTATATCCATATCACACTATTGCACAAAGCACATTAGGTGGGAGAACTACATATGGCTTGATCCCTCTTCAGAGTATTGGTATGTAGGAATCGTGACCATACAAGGGTGTGGATTGCATGTTTAGTACATATTTCACACTAACCCCCTCTTTCTCAAGTGACTCAAATGTCATTTTATCAAGCATGATGGAGGGTTAGGGTTTGAAGATAAAATTAGCTCCATAATGAGTTTTATTGATAACCAGTGCTTGATTTTTCATAGGCACACTCACATAGGCACATCACAGCTACCCAAAAAGATTCAAGTCTTTGTGATTAGTTTGGAGAATAGCAACATGAATGAACAATAACACAAAACACCAAAGCATTCATTTTTTGGTGCTCCTATCCTTTCACCCAATGAAAGCCAGATTCAGGGTTATGACACCTTCCCAGTCATGCACAACCATTTTCAACCTCTATATTAGCCATATCAGTCTCTTTTTCCAACTAAGTTATATTTCTTCTTATTTATTGCTATTTTTAGAAAGGTGAAAAAGATAAATAGTTGCACAAATTAGGAATATATTTATTGCTATATTCTATACTAATTTATTAATCTAAACCCTTAACTAAAATAGGAATAATACTCTATTATTCCCAAATAAGTTAAATCACAAGGTAAGACACTCTAAACCCTCCTAAAACCCTGAATTGAACTCGATGACTATATAATTTCCCTTAAAGTGGCTCTAATGCATTTAATTAACCTTAAAAGCATCTGAGTGACAATTTTAACTCTCCTGAGTACCTTGTATACCAATCATCTTGGCATGTGTACACCAAAAGGGTGAAAAATAGGTATAAAACTATATGTATTAGTGGTTTTCCATGGGGATTGATTGAGTGACATAGATTGACCATATCTAAACCACATATGACCTTGGGAAACATTATATGATGTTCCCCAATCCTTCATATAAGGTTTAAAGATTAATTTTTAACTCTCCAACCAAGTGTAAAGAAGTGAAGAAGAGAGCATGAAGAGTTTAAATATACCTATGGACCTAATGGTAATTGGATAGAGGTTGAAGATCTTGAAAGGATTGATACACTTTATAACATCATCATGAGGACCTACCAATGTATGTAAGGTGTTAAAAAAGACTAGATAGTAGTTCAAGAAGATAATTATATGATAAAAAATGCAACTTGTCATTTCTCATCAAGAAGGAGGTCAGTTTCATAGAGGAATGATGAGTCATCCAAGGAGCTGAAGAGTCTTTCCTACACCAACTCTCTAGAAGATCATTATCAATCTAATTGAACACATGTTGAGGAGATATTTTAGGATTGTTTCTTGGTTAGTTTTCTTGGTTTGTAACTGGTTCTATGAGTGCATTGACATCCATCATGTCTTTTTTGATGTCCCTTCTCTCCATCCTTTCTCATTTTCTCCTATATGTAATGAATTGAATGGAATTATATGGATCCTCAACTTGATTATGGATAATTCCTCCTCATGTAAACACTTTTACCTTACCTCTGAGATGAATAAATTCTAATTTATAACCTTCTTAATGTTGTAACTAGTGTGTTATCATGGTGGTTGATGAATGTTGGTGATAGTATTTATTTTTATTTCATTTTTTTTATCTTCTTGCCTTGTTTTCAAGTTTTTAGTCATCCTATCAGGTCATATGAAGAGTTTTATATGATCCTACAATGGCTTAGTGTGGAGATTTCTTCACTAGTGTATCCTATGATACCTCTTGATCATCCCTTCTTGGTTGGTGTCTTGATCACAAGCTTGATATTGAAATGCTGATGTTTGGAGACTCATATAGAGTTAGTACAATATGTTTCAGTCCTAATTCATGCTCTTAATGTAGTATAGGCAAGTGGAGGGTGTTAAGTTTCATGTATCACCTCTCATTTACTAGTTTTCAATCATTTCTTATCTTTTCCCTTGCAAGAAATAGGTTTGGTAGTAGTTTCAAGGTGATACATCAAGGGAGATACCCTAATATATAGATTCACCTCAAATTTTAGGTCACCCATAGCCTAAAGTGTCTCCATGCTATCATCTAAATGAGGAATGCCTGAACAACCTCCTCAAGTGTGCAATTTAGAGTGATAAAAGAGGGCATGATACAGAATCATGTCATGTTTTCAATACTATTTTCTATCCAAAATCATGGTAGGAATAAGGATGTCCTCTATTCTCTTTTTATAATGCATACAATAACTAGGTAACATAGTGAAAATTGAATGTAAAAGTCATATACAATAGTTGATTTAGTTAAAGTGCATAATACATAACTTTGAGATTTGATGCCCTCCAATATTATTGCCTATGAATCCATTATGGATTCCAACATGTTACCATATTGGGATTACAAATACTAACAATGAAAATTAGGGTTTATGCATCCCTCAATAGGTTCTATTTTATGTACATGTTCAATTAAAATTGGGGCTTGATCAGGTCCTCAATTTTTATTTGGTTCAACTAAGGAACCAATCTATCCAAGTGCTTCATGGGAAGTATTAATTTTTTAATGCTTAAAGGAAGAATCATCTTAAAGAAAAGTTAAAAACAAAAAATTGGTCTCACATGTATTCTTCCCCTGCGCTCTTTTCAAATTTTCAATCTTCAAAGTTCAATATTTTTCAAATTTCAAATGAATAAAATGACTACTGTATGTGTTGTTGTAATGTTTCTAAGAAAAAGTATCCAACACAAATGGTATATGTTTAGATGAAAAGTGTGCTTTACACATTCAAGTATATCTTTATTTTCACTATAGTAATTTTATTTCTAGATAAAAAAATGGAGCAAATGTAATTATTCAAATCTAGTCACGAATACTTGATAATGTTATTATGGTTCAATTTTATTTTAATTAAATTGATCACATAAACTATACCTATTTCACCATCTCACTTTATCATAAGTATCTACATAGACCTATCCATTTATAAGTTTTTATCTTATGGTTACAAAAATGTTCTTAATCATTAAATACCTCTCTAAGCATATGTACAGATATCCTAGATCCTAAATTTTACACATTTTTATTTAGGACATAATCAATTAGTATGGGTCAATAGTGGCAATCAATCGTGACCCTATGGATTTATCTTGTCCTTCACCTTAACAATGTGTAGTTTTCAAATTTAAACCCTCTATTATAGGTTGATCCTTATTTTTAGATTAGGTAGCATGAGTTTCCCCTTTTGAGTTATTACAAAGGAAAATATATGTCACCTATTATATCATCAATACATTTCACCATTCAAAAACACTTAAATACTATTTCACACTGAACAAAGCTTCCATAGAATATTATTATAATCATTTGAAGTGGTCCTTAGCCAGGTCAAGAGTATATTCTATATAATTCAATAAAATCTTTATCAAGTGTTTAATCTATCTCTAAATGCATACATTTAACAAAAAGAACACATATGAATAAAGTAATCTAAGTGAGACAACTATGCTGACTTGATTTTCCTTTTTAGAGTATTGGATACATAGGAAGTGATCATCATGAGGGTGATTGGGTAAGCTCAAACCATTATAACTCTACTTTTGATTTTGTAGGTTTTCATCTATTTTAAGCCCTAATAGAATTTTTTAAATTTAAATTTGTATAAGTCATTTATAGGTCATCCATGTGCATCTAAAGATCAATTTTCTATATACATTCATGTTTTAAGCAGGAGTAGGTTAGTTTTAACCTAATTTTTATCATAAGATAGAATCAAATAGTAGAGGATAGTAGTGCCAATCGATCATGTATCCTTCTAGTCGAGCTTGACCCTAAGTAATTACAATTACATTTCACGTGGTTGATCAATTCTAGTCATCTTTAAATCACATATAGTTAGCATATAGGCATAAAATAGTTAAATCTTCTTATATTCATATTTTTCCTTCTATTACTCAACCATGTTTCATCTATTTTAGTAATTTTATTTCATTTTTATAATTTCAATTTGTTTTAAAACTTTCTCTATATTTCTATTTATTTTATCTTTATTAGAGTTAATACATCAATTAATACTAAATTTTGATTTGAAAAAGTAAAAATAATAAAATGTGAGCATTGTCATATATAATATGATATACAAAATCATTTTTAAATTAATTTTGGGTACACATAATAAAATTAAATGAATAAATATAATAAAAATTGATTTATGAATATTCTCTCTCACTCTCACTCTCACTCTCTCTCTCTCTCTCTCTCACACACACACACACACACACACACACACACACACACACACACACACACACACACAGAGAGAGAGAGAGAGAGAGAGAGAGAGAGAGAGAGAGAGAGAGAGAGAGAGAGAGAGAGAGAGAGAGAGGAGAGAGAGAGAGAGAGAGAGAGAGAGAGAGAGAGAGAGAGAGAGAGAGAGAGAGAGAGAGAGAGAGAGAGAGAGAGATTAACATAAAGGTTTCAATCTTAGATTTTTCACATACCACATTGATTAATAATTTAATTATCTTCTCTAGCAATTTCTTATTGACTAGTGACAAATGACATTAATCTAGTTAAACTATTATGTGGGGTTCAAAAAAATATTTGGAAGAAAACAGAGGGCGGGGAATGTCGTGGGCGAGCTCCAAACTCTACCATATGGCCAATATATTATAAATTTTCAATTGACTCTTCAAATAAAAAAGACAAAACTTCTTAGTGATGGATAAATAAATATTAAATTTAAAGTTGAGCCCCCTCATGATGGTTGTATGGATGTCAAATTTAATATAGAACATAATTGTGAATAACTCAATCTATTGCACTCCCTTGGTGTAAGTTTAGAAATATTAGTGTAGTAAATATATCAGTCTCATAGAAATATATTTTTCTAATGTACTTGTGTGTTTGGAAATCATTACTTCATAAGGAAGCTTATTGACATATTTTCCCCATGTTTTGGCCTTGCTTTTTTTAGTTCCATATGTTTTCTCTTATCTCTCATCCATGCATATTTTTCTTGAGTTATGGGCGTGTTTCCTAAGATCATACATTGTATGAGTTTAGGACACTAGGAATGTATTATACAATTGTGTTGTGGGTTATTTTGACCCTTATTTTAGGTCTTTCATACTTTGTATTCCATTTATTTCTGATTTTCTAGTCGATTGAGTGTCATCTCATACATTAATTTTGATCTAATTTGAATTTGATAAATCTATTATTATGCATGTGCATTAGTACATATAGGACATGAAAAAATTCGAACAAGGCTTAAATTCGATATTCTAGAAATATATTTTGAAAAGTGTTAGTACAAATTCAGTAATTTAAAGTAAAATTGATTCAAGTTTTGAGGCATTTAATATTTTATGCCTCTTGTTATTCCTTGCGCTAAAAATTCATATGCTATTAGGGCTTCCATCCATAAATTACTTTTTGAGGTGCATTGAATTTTGCTTTACAAATTTGTATTAGTATGAAGCCATGAAAATAATGGAGGGATAAGACAATACCCCCACTCACTCGCCCTTTTTATGTATGTGAAGAGTTATTAGAATCGCAAAGGAGATCAATTTTCTCGAGATATGTGTAGAATTTGGGAAAATCAAGTAAGGCTTTTAGAGGCTTCGAATAAATAAATCAGAGCACAAAATCAGATTTTATAAATTCAGAGTTTAGACAAATGATATAACATTTTTGGAAGCATCATGATACCAATAGAAGAGTGCACTTTGAAAAATAATCTCTATATATCTCAAATTTTATGGGTTTCCATAAATCAAAGAGTCTTCTGAAACCCATTTTTCTATTTATTGCTGATTCTAAAATATTCATTTATAGACGATCAAGTCAATTTAATATTTTGTTGAGTTGGATCTGAATATATAAATATATGTGTTGCATCAGAATATAATTTGACCTAAATCCATTCAGCGGTAACAAATAATTTTAGGAATCAGAAAAACATTTATCGTGCGTAAAGGGACCCCACTATGAGTGGGTCCGTAGGTTGGCGTTAAAAGAACCCAATTTGCTAAACGTTAACCCCTAAATCTATTGACGGATAAAACACATTACTGTAAATGCGAACTAAGTAGATAAGATAACGACCATTGGGATATTTTGGAGGTTTGGACGTAATGAACGTGTAAATTACATAATTGAAGTGTTAGAATTGCAATAACTATCAGCCCATTATGGGATACAAATTTGGCTTTTTATATTCTCAGGTATAAAGAACCTGGGCCTCCCTCTTTAATCACCTTCAGAAACCATGAAGAACTGCATTTGCCCTTTACAGGGAAGGTGTTTCTGTAACTTTTTTAAGACCACGTTGTTACGCCTGATTTAGTCTGGGAAGAGTCGTGTCCATTTGCACTTGGCATCTCAATATCCTCCACAGGTCTTACGCCATCTACTTTTGCATCTTCTTCTGCGTTAACGTTTTTCTTTCTGTAGCTCATATACACAACCAACTGCGCAGCTCCTAAACCGAACCCAATTCCATTCGGAATCTGTACCCACCACAATATCTTATTTAGCAATGGCAGAAATTTTATAAAACCCAGCCAGATTAGGGTGACCGACTTACCCCAACGAAAACATCTCGCTCGAATAATGCCCACATCCCCCAAACTCCTCCGTTGAGGAATAGAAAGAATGACAGGGAGAAGGGCATGAATTCCACGCTTTTTGTCACGATCACAGTTTTCTGGCAATAAATTTCAAGAAAAACCGGTTTAAATACCTATATTGTTACAAAAATAATCCAAACTCATGTATTAATTGTAAGGCACACAAATAAATGAATATAGGCTTACCGTGATAGCCAAAGGGGAAGCATACATGCTCAAGGTTAAGCAGACGCATAGAATGCCTATTACACTTATCCTCCTCTTTAAATCCAGTGCCAGAAATGTCACCAAAAATACAAGAGTGAAGAAAGATATATCCACTAGCAGAACCAGCACAGCAGTCTTCTTCTGCAATATAATCAAATTGAGTCAAAGATAAAGACGCCGCGCCATACGATACACATTGAATTATAGAGAGTGTTTACTTACTCTAGTATGTTTGGGAGCATAGATTATAAAGAGAGAGACATAGACGGCTTGTAAGGCAGCGCCTGCCCCATTAACGGTGGTGATGAGAAGTCCATCG
This sequence comes from Torreya grandis, assembly GCA_037957365.1. NCBI lineage: Eukaryota > Viridiplantae > Streptophyta > Pinopsida > Cupressales > Taxaceae > Torreya > Torreya grandis. Next base: position 1,397,932 of record JARHVA010000845.1, read on the forward strand.
GGTTTGATTAGTCCGTAATATGTCCACAGCGATGTACTCAGCAATGTGCACACATACGCTAGAGATTTGAAGTCCTCAGTCGACTTGTTCTTTATTATGCGCCAAAACGTCTTTCTGTAAAGTCCATGTTCATGAATTATTTTCAATACTATACATTCAGCATGCATGCCTAAAGGGAATTATGAATTATCAGTGCTTACACTGGTGATATGAAAAGGAGCAGCGATATCACATTTCCTGCACAATGTTTTACGCACATTCTTAGAAAACTCTGACTTTGGAACTAATGAACTTCTAAAACTCTGTAATTGACACAAAACCATTCTATAAATTATTCAACGTACAACGTTCTAGTCAGTATTAATAAATCTAAAAATATTCTCTAACATTCTAGATGAAATGCGGAAATACTATTGCACTTATTTATAAAACTTTTATTTTAAATGTTAAGATTTGTTGTTGACAAAACATCCGATCCTTTAGAACAATTTTTAACTACTAATTTTATAGTACCATTTATAAAGTTTTAAAGCCGAAAAGAAACTGATAAAAAACAAGAGATATGGTGATAAGAGAGTTACCAATGACACCCAGTATGAAACTCACGCTCGCCATCCCAGAACTTTAAAAGAGAGTGCAGCTTGTGATATGAGCCTTGCAAAGAAAATGGAGTAATGAGAAATGTGGTCGTCAAGACGTTATAAAATAAAGGTGAGGAAGTGGAGGCAATGAGAGACACGTAAGGAAGGTCGGTAAAGAGAGAAGCATGAGTTGTGAGTTGCCGTGTTTGACTAAGGATGGAATTCCTAATGACTTTCATCTCTTTCTCCATATAAAGTTTTCCAAAATGGAAAAGTTAGATACAGAGGGCACATCCACCATATGACAGCTGACATTTTTCGAGCGGTTCTCTCATGTGATGTGAAGGCACGTATGCTGCCCACTTAATTGTCTACCGACTGTTTTTAAATTCTCCATAGTTACGTGCACATTCTAAAAACTTGCAGTTAAAAAGCGTGGACTCCTTTAAGCATATCTTTATACTATTGTTCGTTCCTATCTAGTGCGCTCTCCACACACTGAACTCTCGAAACCGGGCATCAAAATTCTGAGGTCAGGGCCCTTGGCCTCCTTTCTTTGTCAGGACTATCTGTACCCTATTCTTATCTTACCCTACCCTAAATTACAATATTGAAGGGTTCAGAACACACTCTCCACTCTCTTATTCATCGAGAGTTATATATAGCATGCTGTAAACTAACTATTATAGCTTTGAGGGCTATGGTTTAAGAGCAGTTTAATGTAAGTAATGAAAAAGTAAGTTGATATGGGTTTGAGTTATATAATATGATTTCTTAATAAATAATTTTGATATTTAAATTATATTTAATAATATGATTAGAGAATGGGTTTTTATTTTTTTTAAATTTATGATGTGTTTACTTAATTTTGTATATTTGTTAACTTCAAATCTTAAAAATAATAATAATAATAATAATCAATCATTTTATTTTTCATATCATCTTTAAACTTAATTTTAATAACATTTAAGGTATAGATAATATAAAGGTATAATTTTTAAAGTACAATCTAAAAAAATTAGTTGTTTATTTAATTGATTTGTTTAACTAGCTTGTAGATTATGGCTTTCTTCCATCTTAAACTAACCACATTATACACTCAATATTCAAATTTGGAGACTAAAATGATTATATAATTATCAAACCATCATGATTGGTCACACACACAAAAATATTTGTTGTTGTTTTAGACATCCATATCTCTAGAAGCGCTGAAGCAAAAATGTTGATAAGTAGTTTTTACAAAACATCATCACACCAATTGTTATATTTTCACTTTGATCTTTATAATTAAGGAGGCTACATCTAAAATTGCCAAGGTTTATTGGTGTTGTGTAGACTTTCACAAATACGTTGATACTACATTCAATGGAATTTTCTAATTGATAAACTCAAGGCTTTGAGTCTTCTTGAAACAGTAACATCACTCGTTATGATGCTCTACGATTCCATTTTTGAAATAGTGCACAAAAGTGTTGGCAAGATAAAAGGTACATGAAGAACTATTGGGGTTAAGCGGGGTTGTCCACTATCCCCTACATTTTTTGGTCTATACATAGACAAACTTGATGAAATCATATTGAGTTGTCTAGGTGCAAACATTTGTTTATAAGATAAAGTGTGCATTGAACATTATTATTCTATTTTTAGATTACATCATTTTGATGTCCCACTCACAGGAATGTCTCTAAAGACAACTAACTATTTAGCATCCTTTTTTGATACACATGGTCTTCAAAAAAGCATGCAAAAATAGATGGTATGGTTTTTAGCATTTCAAAGCATAATGCCAAACAATTTTTCCTTGCATATAAAGGTCAATGGTTGAGATGGTCTCTTATATGCATATCTAGGGGTTATTTTTATGGACCACACTTGAATTTGTCACCAATTTTTAAATCCATACTATGAAAATGGTATCTATCTCTCACCACTCTTAAGATATAGTGCTTCCAACTTTATATCTAAGATATCCAGACAAATATGCACTTCTTCCACTCACTAGTTACACCTACTATTCTATATGGGCTTTAAATGTGGGGAACTTAGTTTAGGAAAGTTGATCTAAGCTGATTTGAAAGAATGTTTACCATCATGTTATGCAAGAATCTACATAATAAAATTATAGTCCCTCAAGACATTATTCTAATTGAATTTGGTACATCCACAATCATTAATGTCATGACATTTCAAGTGGTGAATTATATAATACACAAATTTAGATGGATGTTCAACTCTTAAGTTGATTTCTTTAGGTAGACATCTTAGTCATTTGAATATTTTATGCACGTAGCACAACATGGGATCAAATATAACATGTATGTTGGGGCTTCCAATCTATTATGCCTTTTAGATATTGACATCGGTAGACTTCCTCCACATATTTTTTCAATTGATGTACTAGATGTATCAAAAGGGAGATAAATAAGGGTAATGGAAATAACATCTATAGATTCTACCTTTAGTACAAATAGCTAGAGTCTTGGGAGCCTCTATTCTTAAAGATTTAACATTACTACAATATATATATGTATATTCACTTTAAGGATGGGACCATCCAACTTATAGTATAAATTCCACTCCAATTAACTCAAAGTCGAAGGATTTCATTAGCACAATCTAGAGTACAAACAAAGAGTCTTCAACATCTACATTCTTATCTTAACTTTATTCCTCCTCAACCTATTGGCAATATCCAATAATGATTCTTCAACATTTTCATTCTCTTACAAAATAACATTGATGGAAATTTTTTTTTAATCACGTAACCAAAAAATGTAAACATATATAATAGAAAAGCCCATAAAAAATTAACATGATCCTAATTGTTGACTTAACTAGGTATTATAAACCTATACATGAATTAAATTAATGATGAAGAACATATGTTCTTGAAGTGAAGATAAAAATTCCATATCCTATAAAGAATGAGGTATGCATACCTCTTGTTTGAAGCATAATTAAGTGCCTCTTACATAGTAAAAGTACAAGGTGGTCTCATACATTATAAGCTACCTTCTAAAGAATAAACAAATCCCATGGTATCATGAATCTTGAAAAAATATTTATTTTTAATTTTTTATCCTACCAAATATTTAGGTCTTAAATCATTTATTAGTGGCTTTTCCCTACCCACTCACATGTGAGATTTGTCAAATGTTATGTTTGGGATACAGTTTGGTTGAAAAATAATTCTATTTTAAAAAAATTGTTTATTTTTAATTCTATTGGTTTCAAAATAATTTCATAACCTTAAAAGCCTATTTTAAATATGTTAAAGTTAGAAATTCCCTTTTTTCAATGGAGAGTTTCTATATAGAAAATATTTATATTTAATTATAGTTTTTATAAAAACAATGTTACTAGTTTCAAGAGTAATGGCATTGTTTATCCTTGGCTACAATAAAGACTTATTTCTAGGTACATTCATGTGTATTTTTACGTTTATTTTTTTGGCATATTGAATGTATTGTATTGGTTATGCTTTGTTATCCCATGTTCATGATAGCATTGTCTTATATGTTACTTGGATCAAGGTAATATAATAGAGCAGTCTACAAGGCAAGAAGATCCTTTTTGACATAAGCCTAAATTTGGTAGAGGTGAAGATAATTGGGTTTAGTTTTACAGTGGAAAATGTTGAATGGTGTTTTTTGGTCATTGAACAATACCCCTACTCTACTTGGATTGGAGGTTATATATATTTGAAAATATTTTAGTGGTGTTTTATGAAAATTATTCATTCTAAATATGTTTATGTTAATATTTGTTTATTTGTTTGTTTGTTTTTTAATTTTATTTTATACCTCCAATGTTTATTCAATGTTTGTGATAATAATCGTGTCTATTGTGTGAAATGAACATTCAATTTTTTTGCATTTTTCTTGTTGATAATATGAATTGGAAATATGTGTGCATCCATGGGTTGATAGAATCACATGGTTTATATTTTTATGTTTGGTTTTTTTAATGAAATCTATCAATATTTTGTGAGCCATTGGTCACATGTGTCAGTATTTATTGCTCTTGATGTCATAAAAGCATGACAATGTAAATATTATTGTTTTATATCTATCTAGATCTAAATAGATTTTAATGTTTTCATATATTGTGATAAAGTCATGAAAATATATTCTTAGACTAACTCAAAAATGTTCATGACTTTTTTGATAATATTGGTTGCATATGTGTTAGGATTTGTTACTTTTGTGTCACAATATGTCACAACGATGCAATTTTTTTTAACCTTTGTCTATGACTCGATAGTTTTTTATGTTTTAAATATATCATGATCAAGTGATAAAATACCATGAGAAATAATAGGAAAACATGCAGTAATGATCCCAGGGCCATATGGTGAAGAATCCACATAATATATATTTTTTAGATTGATTTTAGTGAATCTATAAATTTTTAGATATTTTTGGTTGCACATGTGACATATCCTAATACCCTTGATATAAGAGAGGTCAAAACATCACAAAAATATGGTTTTATATTTATGTAAACTCAAAAATATTTTGATAGTTTTATATATTATGGTAGGTGAAAAAATTCCATGTAATATCAAAGGAAACAACACCTCCCAAGAATCTCTTGGCCACATGGTGATAGAGTTAGCGGCTCCTTGTTTTGTTCTTGTGTTATTTTCAGTGAACTTTATTACTTATTTTCGGTGAACTCTATTACTTTTGGAATCATAAAACCTTAGTTTTGTCTCTATTTTTAGTTGAGTACCTACAATTTCATGTATTGTGACGAGGTGGTAACATAAAATGTAATATTGAAATAAAATATTAATTGCATAGTTATTAGACTATTTAAAGTGAACTCCATGAATTTGTCAAGGATTTTGGCTATGCATTTTGGTTAGATCAAGCATTAATCAAGAAAAACTCAAAAAAATTCATAATAACATAACAAGCTAAGCCACCTCTTTTGATGGGATTTGACAAATGAAAATTAAGATTAATTGAAAAAAATCATACACAATACCTTCCATAGAACATCCCAACACCCAAATACGACTCACATTGTGTTTTTTCCCTTGATTTGGTGCCCAATTCTTTGTCAATTATGCAAGGCAAAGCTCCTCCATCATCTCCTGTACACCAATGAAACTAGGCTCATGATATGAATATAAATGTTATGTCTATATTGAAGCTATCCTATTACAAATTAAGCATAATAAACACCACACACAAATAGCTTGTAGAGAGAATTTTGCATAATATGTTTACACAATTAAAGCTTTAAAATGGTGGGTTTGGCCTTCCTATTTATAGATTTTTGAATTTTATTAGGATCAACCATGACCATCCATATTGAGATCAAGATGTGTAGCCATGAATTAATCCAATTTTATATAATTAATCCATAAATACCCTCATAAATATTTGGAAGAAAAGGGCATTAAAAAGGCATGGGAGGCCTTAAACTTGATATTTGTTGCATTTGTGGCTTATGGATGCCACCCCACAAATGATGTCATTTGATGATGTGGATATTAAGAATCAATTTCCAATTAAAATATATTCAATAAATTTCATGAGTTTTCCACTTAGGCTCTTAATTTGGATTAATTTGCCTAAGTGAGATTAATAAAATTTTATGTAATTCTTTGGAAACTGGTTGCACACAACTAATCAAATTGGTCAAAATGTCATATTATTGGGTTGTAATTTGACTGGAGTAGAATTAGAAGACAATTTTAGATCCGTACAAATCAATATCCCATTTAGGATGTTGTTGACATAAAATAACACATGCATGTGTTGTGTTCTTCCAAATTTGGAGAAAAGAGCAATCCAAAGCACCAAAATGCATTTTTGTCATTTTGACTCAAAATGACCTGAGAAAAGTTAATAATCACATAAAATACATTGCCCCATTTAGGGATACAATAGCCTAAATAGGCACTTATATGCGACAAGATCAAACCATTTAGTGCTTTTAAGTGATTTTGGCCCAATTTGCATTTTTCACAAATTTTGAGTAAGATTGATAATTTCAATTCAATGGTGTTAGGAATTGGATGTCTACATTTTTATCTTATTTGAGAAGGTGTAGCAAGACATTCAACAAAAAAAACATATTTTCAAATAAAATATTTGTCAAGAAGAAATTGGAAATGAAATGACCCATGATGCCCCCTCAAGAGGACATAATAGGATGGAAGATAAGGATGGACTCTTGAAAAGAGAGTGAAAGTGAGATTAACCCATGAAATAGGTTAAATCCAAATAAACTAATGCTTGCACACATTGAATCCTCGATGATAAAAATATAATTTATAATATAATGGGCCCCATGGATGGGGGGAAGTGAAAAGATACAGTCCAAAAATTTAAGTGACACACTTTGAACACACCGAAAGCTAGGGTGCAAGCTGCATGCTTATGAACTGATCAATCCTGAGACAAGTTACACACTAAAATATTGCCAAAATGAGGTCAAAAGTCCATAGATCTTAGAATTATTAGAAATAGGAAAAAATTTCTCTAGAGAAAGGAAATAATAATGACCCAATATAGTAGATTTGATCAGTTGATAAAGTAATTTTACCCCAATAGCCCTGATTTTGATCACTAATAATTAATTTTGCCTTTGGTTCAAATTTTATGCCCTAATAGGGAAAATTGGAAAGCATATATCAATGATATAGCCTATTTCATAGATTAAAAATGAGTGGGCACAAATGTAGATGCAATGTTCTAATGACTGAAATAGCCATAAAAACTAGGCATACAAGGATGTGCAAATTGATAAAAGAGATGAAAAGAAGAATAAAGGTGGTCAAGCTAATTTGAGATGTGTCATGTATCCTAGCATTGCCTACATATTCCAAATGGACCTTAATCCATTGTAGTTCACCCAAATGTGGGAGAAAATGGAATAAAAAATGAAGAAAGGAAGAAAATAGACCATTATTTGATTGGACTCATAATGTATGTAAGAGATGTATGTCTTACATGGAGTCAGGTGTGAGATAAGCCATTGTTACCTAGTTTTATTGGTTCATTTGAAAGCTGATTATTAGAGCTGCATTGATTTTGAGACTTGACTCCAAAGCACATAGTTCTTACTATAGCAGAATGAAATTATTCATCATAAGTATGAGTAACCTATAATGACATTACATTTCAATTATGCTAAGCTGATTCAAATGTAAATATTTATAAATAAGGATAATGATAATTAATAACAATACCAAAGTTATAACTATTTACATTTAAATAAAATAAAGAAAAACAAAGAATAATAAGACACAAATGAACTTAACTTAAAATCAAGATACGACCAATCAAGACTCAAGTAAGAACAAGAATACACAAAAGCAAAGCAAGAAAAAATTAATAAACTACCTGAAAGCTAGATATGAATATTCAAAATCCATGTATATTATCAAGACGTACTTGGAAAATAAAATAAAGAGAAAGACAAAACAATAAAATAAAAGACCAAGAAGAGAAATAAATAAATGAAGAGATAATAAATCACAAAAAAACATCAATAAAAATAAAATAAACACAAATAAACAATATCTAGTCACAATGTTAGTGCAGTTTGAAAATAATTATTCAGACACATGTAGTAGAGGCATTACTTTCTATAACAATGTAACAAGAACAAGGTCACAAAGTTTCCTTCAAGTAATAGAGAAAAAACATCAAATAAAAATGGGGGAAAAATAATCAAAGGAAGGGGATGACCGAGTAGACTCCATATGTATAAGACAAGTAGATGTTGCCTACATAGTTCTATGGACACAAGATCCAACATGAACTTCAGGATAAATGTAGTTCTCCCAAAAAATGGGATAGAATAAAAGTGATGAAAATTATACATGATTTGATGTTGTAGAGGAAATAAGGAAAATGATCTCACAAAATGATGGGAGCATTCAAATGAGTGCTTTCAAAATGGTAAGAGCATGGAGACATGTAGAATAAATAAAAGTGTAAAACAATGTTTTTTTTGTTTTGTCAATCATTTTATAATGATTTTTTATGTTTGTGGGATATAAAATATGTATAAAATTTTCAAATAACTACCTACCTGAGGAGATGCACATCTACAAGTAAGAGTTCAAACAATAGCTAAATTCGGTTACAATGTCCCATGCACACAAATTGGCAAGAGCGAGGTCCTACTAAGGAAACAATGCCTACCAAACAATAACAACATAATATAATAATATACAACATGAGATAACTCTAAAGAACCATCCAATAGGCAAAATTTTTGAGTGAATGTATTCATGTTCACTAATTTGTAAAAGGAAGCTACCAAAATATTGTCCCTATTAAACTTCTTTTTAGAACTAGTATTGAATGTGTTTGTAATGCCTATGAGTCATAATCAATATCATAATTTTTCAAGGGATAAGAAATGTTCAAGTTACAATGGCCTAGGATATGAAAATAATATGGTTTTAAATAGAATGGTCCAAAAGAGGATGGTTTAGGGTAGGATAAAATAAGTCCAGAGTACCAATAGTCCAAAACATTCCACTATCTAGAGTTGTGAAAAGAATATGGTTATCATAAGAACAGTCTAGGGTAGGCCAAAAAAAATGAATGTTGTCCATCATGGGATGGTCCATGATATAATGGTAGGATAAAGTTACTTCAGCACAAGTTACCCCCAAGTAAGGGGTCTTGTAAACAATGGTTAAAAATGGTTGTCAAGCATAAAAGCATTTGAGATGCACAATGTTCATGGGTTCTAGATGTTCTTCTCCACCTGGAGTAGCCAATTTGTATGCCCCTGATCCATAATTTTTGATGATAACATATGGTCCTAGCTAATTAGGTTAGAACTTGGTTTTTTTCTTACGTTTAATTTTTGTGTTCTTCCAATTTTCTTTCAAGACAAAATCACCAATATCAAACTCCTAAGGGATAATGCACTTGTTGTAGCTTTGCCACAGTCTATTTTGATAAGCTTGCATGTTTTGTAGGGTAGTCAGACACTTACCATCAAGAATTTATAGTTTTTTCAACCTTATGACTCTATCCCCTCATAATCTTAAATATTCTCCAAAGGAACTCACAATGAAGGCAACTTTATCTCAATCAGGGTAATAGCTTTTGTGCTATAAACAAGGGAGTATGGAGTGGATCCTATAGGGGTTTGATGACTGGTTCGATAAGCCCAAATAATAGGGAAAATTTACAATTGCCAATTATGGCTAGCATCATTCATAATCTTGTTAAGAATGTCTATAATGGTTTTGTTTAATACCTCAGCTTGTCCATTACCTTACAAGTTATATGGTGTATATTTCTTATGCTTGATTTTGAATTTTACACAAAGGGCTTTTAAATCTATGTTTACAAACGATCCACCATTATTGGATATAATGCATGTTGGGACACCATATCGATAGATGATATGGTAATGAATAAAATTGGAAATCTACTTCTTGATGACATAAGTGAGAAGAATGGCCTCAATCCAATTAGTAAAATACTAAGTCATAGTGAGAACATGTTTGTCGCCATTAAAAGATGTAGGGTTTACTTTCTTGATGAGATCAAGGCCCCAATTAGAGAGTGTCCATGGCATGGTGATTAGTTGCGGTGGTAAGGAAGGTGTGTGTATCAAATTTACATGTTGATAAGGAGCACTCTTATTCACATAATTGAAAGCATATGTCTCTATTTTAGGCCAATAATAACATGTTCTAAGGAGATTTTTTGCTAAGACTACATCATTGGTGTAGGACCCACACATTCCTTCATGATCCTCCTTAAGTGCTAGCTTTGATTTTATCAAAGATAAACAATGAAGTAGTGTTCCATCATAACCTTTGTGATAAAGAGTGTTTTATAGGAGGGTATAATAGGATAAATGATTAAGGAAACATTTCTGTCAGTTATTGAATAAGTCAGGTGGAAAAATGTGATCATGGAAATAATTATAATAGGCTTGATACCAAGGCAATTTAGGTAGGGGATTGGGACCAACAATGACACTTACCCTTTCTTAATCTGGCAAAACATGTGTAGGTTAAAGAATATTTTCAATTAGAAACTGATACTCTTTAGCACTACTATCAATCTATATCATGGACCTAATTATTGTTATTATATCGGCAAATCTGTTATTGGCCCTTAGTACTTGTTCAAACTGTAGATATTTAAAATGAGATTTGAGATTATCCATTATTTTTATTTAGGGTACAATCTTGTCATCTCTAATTTGATATTGATTAGTAGTTTGATTGATAATCATTTGGGAATCAGCATAAACCATTAAATTTTGGATATCTTACTACACTACAAGATGAAGTCTTGTAATTAGCACCTTATACTTGGCCATATTATTGGCAAAATGAAAATTGATATGGAATGCTTTGGGAATCAGATCCCTTTGTAGTGTAATCACTAGTATGTCAGCTCCAGATCTTTGATAAGTGAAGGAACCATCAAAATATAGCTTTCATTATTCTGGTGCATGTTTCACTTCATCCATTGTCATAATAGAATCATCTAGAAAGTCAAATTTGAGTGGTTGAGTGTCTATAATAGGGCTTCTACAAGTTGATCAATAATTACCTGCCCTTTGATAGCTTTCTAATTTTGATACTCAATATCAAACTAACTTAAGAACATGACCCATTTGACTATATGTCTTGTGAGAGTTGCTATGGATAATAAAAATTTGAGAGGATCCACTTTAGATATAACAATGGTTTTATTATTCAAAATATATTGTCAACTTTTGGGAAGAAAAAACCATATATAAACATGCCTTCTCAATAGGTGTATAATTATGTTTATAAGCCACTAGTGTGTGGCTCAAATAAAAAAACTACATATTCTTTATCTCGATCATCATGTTGTGCCAAGAGTGCCCCCATCGCATGTTCAGTTCTGAAAATGTAAAGAAGTAATGGTTATCCAGGTGTTGGCAGTCTCAAGACTAGTAGGTTGGCTAAATATGTCTTGAGATTTACAAATGCTAATTAAAACTCTTGATCCCATTGAAACGTGACCCTTTTCTTCATGAGATGTGTAAATAGGTGTCACTTAACTGTCGATTGAGAAATGAACCTATAAATAGACTAAATCTTTCCTTACAAGCTCCAAAACTATTTAAGATTTGAAGGTGGAGGAATTTCAACAATGTCCTTGACCTTAGTAGGGTTGACTTCAATCCCTCTTTGTGATACAATAAATCCTAGAAATTTTATTGAAGTGATACCAAAGACACACTTCTTAGGATATAGGTAGACCTTATATTCATGAAGTCTCTTAAAGATTGTTTTAAAAATGTTAGGATGTCCAACACATGTTCTTGATTTAACTAGGATGTTATCAACATAGTCTTCAACAATATTTTGCATCATGTCATGGAAGATGATATTCATAACACGTTGATAAGTAGCTCTAGCATTATTTAAGCCAAATGGCATGAATTGATAAAAAAAATTCTCCCCATGAAGTGGTGAATGCATTTTTGTGTTGATCTTATTGGGTTATCTTGATTTGATTGTATTCAAAAAGTCTATCCATAAGGATAAAATCTCATACCCAGTAGTAGAATCGACAATCATGCCAATGTTGGGCAAAGGGAAATCATATTTAGGACATGCTTTTTTGATGTCTCTAAACTTTTTACAAAGATGTATACCCTATGGATTTTTGTTGACTAGAACTATGTTTGATATCCATTAAAAATAGTCCAATGGTCTAATGAAGCATGCTCCTAATAACCTCTCCAGTTCTAATTTTACCAATAGAGTGATGCATGGATGCATCTTCCTCAATTTTTATTTAATTAGCTTTTCATCTGTATGAACAAAAAGATGATTCATAACCAAGTGAGGGTCTAAGCTTGGCATGTTTGAATATGCCCATTCAAAAATATCAATAAAATCCATCAAAATGGATATAATGTGTTCTCATTTTTCTTCAGTAAGGGAAGATCCAAGGTAAATAATTTTGGGATCCTCATATGTTCCTAGGTTCACTTGAATAGTGTTTTTTAGGAGTGTAGAACCAACTTCAAGAATATAAGGTAATGTGTGATCATGATCATCTTGTTTTGTTATAATTTCTTGTTATTCCTCCCAAAGCTATGGATAATGCAATGAATTTAAATACACCAAATCAGGTAATGGCCAACTAGAAAATATCTCAAGAAATTCAAGAGTGAGATGATTAAATACTTATTATTATGATGTGATGTTAGTACTAGTTATAGATATAGGACTTGATGGACCTTATACATCCTTTGGGGATGAAAAAACTTTCCCATCCAAGAGTGATTGAAATAGGTTTTCACTCAAGGGCTTGTCTTTTTTTTACTTTTTCCTTGATCAACGAGTACCTCAAAGAGGTTTTCACCTAAAGATCTTGATGTTTTATCTTTTTATGACCAAGAAAGTTTACTTTCTCTCCAAAGTAGGTAGAAGGAACCAATCAAAAATCAAAGCCTTGATTATAATCACCAATTAGAAATCTGTCTCTTAGGCCCATATACTCTACAATTGATTCTTCATTCTGGAACTCATCAAGGTGTATGAACATTTTTTTTTGGTCTCAATTAATGAGTTTGGTATGACAAAGGCATAGGGAACAATTAGATGTTATGGTCATAATGGCATTTGAATCAAATAAGTCTATGTCAACAAGCTTGTCAAAAATTCTATAATGGGATTTTACATTATTGCCAGGAGTTTCATCACTAGTTGATTCATATGAATCACTATAAAAAGTCATGATGTCACCCCCACGTAGTATAAATCTAAGACCATGATTCAAATTAGGTATTCTAGATGATAAAGGTTCTAGGATTCTTTGTGCTCATAGGCCAAGGCCTCATCTTGTATAAACAAAATTATCCATGATCTGATTAGGAATAGGCTATTTTAGATAATGAAAACAATCAATAATGTCATCAAAATATAACTAGTCTCCTTTAGTGAAAGCCTTTCGATCCTACTTTGGCAAAGGTGTAGGTATAAACACCATCAATGGTTCTTTATTTCTTTATTTTGTTACCATATCAAGTTGGGTCTATAAGGGATTTTAGAAGGTTTGGGTTTACCAAATGTTTTAGGAGAATTTAAAAACTTATCAACATCGAAGGCATCCTTAAGACAATATGTGGAAATGCCCATGTCTTTTGTAACAACTTTTTTTACAAGAGTTATGAGAAATAGATCAACCAAAGTGGATGCAAGGTCACTAGGGTTGATATAATTAGATTTTGGTGGATTTAAAACTATTTCCTTATTATTATTTGTAATAAATTTTGAACTAGGATAATAATTATAATTATAGAACTCAGCCTCTAAATGTTTGTAATACTGATAAGGCTATAGATCGACAGGAATAACAACCTTGATCCTATCATGGGGAAACTAAGGCACTGATGCAAGGTGGATAGAATGGCTTGTACTTCATAGATCCAATGATGACCAAAAATTATGTTATAAGGAAACTCAATGTCCACAATATGTAACAATGTGTGATGGGAAATAGACCCAACAATGATTAGTAAATAAATTTTACTAGAAGATTTTGTCTCAACATTGTCATAAGCCTTTATCGTGACCATCTCTAGCTGAATGTCCTTCATGGTGTAGCATAGTCTTTGTACCATATTGAGAGATATTATGTTTGGCCCTAAACCATTTTTTATATGAACCCACTTGATCTTATGGTTTTCAATGATGATCTCAATATACAAGGGGTTATTATGGCTCAGACCAAGGGTAGACATGTATTTTTGATCAAACGTGACTTGTCAAAATGAAGATAAATGTCCCACTAGTGTTTGTAACTATTTAAGATTAATATCATTAAGAATAATGGATTGTTGCAAAAGGTTATTTAAACTAGCTCTATAGACTTCATATGTATGTAAGAGATCTAAAATAGAAATATTTGTAGGGGTCTTACTTATTTGGTCTAATAAACTATAAGGATTTTCAATAATATGATGAGATGGTTTAGATATGACTGATACAATTTTAGGCTTTGGATCTGATGGCACAATGTTCACATTAGGTTTAATGGAATAAGAGGGAAAAGGGCCTTGAAGAGTAAATCACAAGCATATAGTTTTAATTGCACAATCTATAGGTTGCAAGGAGCCATTATAATTAGAAGATGAAGGCAAAGAGCCTTGGAGGGTGACTTGTGGGTATCTAGTTATATTGAAATAATTTTGATTCGATGAGGAGCTATTATAATTAGAGGAAGGATGGTATCAAAAAATAGTAACCCATGCAAACAAAGGTATAACAAAATTACGTGAACTTGATGTGGTGTTACTTGAGGGAGAGGGTGTTGACCTTATAAAAATGGGCCCAATATTATGATGAGTATGGGATTGCTCATAGGATTTAACAATGATAGTGGTAATGTGGTTTACATAAATGTGTCCCATGATATTGTTATAATCTTAATATATGTTGTTGTAACCCAACTTGTTAGCATGGGTATTATGATCCTGATTATGATCATGCTAGTTACAATTATGAATTTGATTCTAATTTTGATTTTACTATTGATTTTGTCCTTGGTTCTGATTGTTCCTTGGTGGTTGTTGATTATGTTGAGGAAATGGATCTTTGTAGATTCCCATATCCTGATTAGTGTCATGCATAGCAATTTTGATCTCATATTCACCATTCTCACTAAAATATTCAATTAAGTGCCATAATTTAACACAATGATACACACTATGACCAACAATATGATAGAAGTTACAAAATTTGTTTGCCCGATACCAATCTAGTTTGGGTTGATCTTTAGGAAATGGACCTGGTATAAGCCATATAATTAGGTTAGATTCTAAGATCTTTTGGAATATTGCCTTAATAGGTTCTCCAAATTTACTAAAGACTATGAATTGATTATGGAATGTCCTTCATGGAGGAACTCTTTGCAAATTCGTTGGTGGATTAGGGGGAGTTAATTTCACGTTTGAAACTAGTAGATCCTACACCATTTGTACATGTATTGATTTAATTATTCTATTTCTTACCATATTCTTATTCTTATTGAAACCCTTAGGTTTTTATTACACAATCACTTAGATCAGTGATTGGGTTTGATTTGATGTTTGACCCTATGTGTAAATCTTAACAAGGCCTTTGGTGATAATCACCTTCTCAATATGGACACCCTTGTCTATAATTTCTTAAAATGTGTTTGTGCAAGCAATCCATATATTGTGTGCCACATCAGGGTGTAATTTATGTGTAAAAATGTCCACCAACTATTTATCAAGAAAATTATGTTGAAATTAAACAAATAATGCTCTCCACCATTGTAGATATGCTATGAAGTTTTATCCATCTTATTGTTTGGATTTGCACAAGTCAACAATAGTTAATTTGTGTTCAATGTTGTATGAGAAATGGTTAATTTTTTTCCAAATAGGTCATTCCAATGTGCAACCGATCCCTTGGGTAACTTAAGAATCTAGTCTAAAGCTTGTCCCACTAAACTTTGTGTAAATAATTGAATCAAGAAAATGCTACTTAAGCTACCTCTTGGCATAATACAAAAAATGCTTGAATGTGTTCGTGAGGGTAACCCTTTCCTTTGTATTTATAAAATTTGGGTGCCTCAAAATGAGGTAGAAAGGGGACTTGGAAAATACTCAAATCAAATAGATATGGACATATCTCATCAAATTTTTACTTTTTAATTTTATTTCCTATCTCCAATTGTGACACAATTTATTTCATTGAAATCCACTCTTACATGATTAGCGCATTCATGGGTGGAATATAATTCTATTGGGGTGGTATGTCCCCTTATTTCATGGATTTATTATGGATATACACCTTACGATCCACAACTTTGTTTTGGTTTAATCCTTGACTTGAGTAAGTAAGCCATTGATTTTTGAGTTGATTAACATTCTTTGAAGTCAATCGTCTTGAATTATAAGTGTTCTATTGATTTTGGGGAGTCCATGGTCTATTCACCAAAGTACATGTTAGTTGAGATGAACTAGCCAAAAAAAATTAGACAATTTACTCAATACGCACTGAATATTTTGGTCCTTGATTTTAAAAAGAGACAAGGTTCTTGATGATTGAAAAATGTATGGTCTGTGTCTAGAAAATTAGGTTGTGGAACCTCTTGGGAATTAGTTTTTTTGATTGAGACATATTGATCCATTATAGGTGTGTTCTCAACTAAAGTATGTTGTGTTGGTTCAATCACATTCCCTTGCTCCTTGGAATTATCATTTTGTATTGAAGTTATGACTAAAGAGTCTATCAAGTCTATGATAATTTGGTTAGCATATCACTGACTTATCTTCTTGGCATTGGTGAGAAGATCTTGATCATTATGTGTTGATTCTAAAATCACTTGCTTTCCTTTGCTATAAGAAGTAACATTTGTTTTTTCAATGTAAGGGATTTTTATCATTGTTTTTCTTCTACCCTAACCAAGGTATGCAATTATTCCATAGGAAAGTTTGATGATCATCTAGTGCCTAATTCAATCAACCTTAGGAGTGATTCATCCTTGTCCTATTGGGGTTGATATTAAAAATAGTCTTCCTTAGATCCTACATTCATAGGAATGTCTTCAAAGACCATAGAATTATCTTTTCCATCATAATAATGCTCCTCCTCATACCTAGGGCTCTAAGATACCCCAATATGAGTGTACATTTGAGTCATGTGTAAAAATGGTTTGTTCTCTACATTTGGCAATATTTGGAAAATGATTTGCAAACATCAACAAAGTGTGTTTTAATTTTCCTCCAAAAAAGTGACAAGGTAACAAAGAGACTATAAAAAGATAAGGTGACATGGTACCACATAGTTAGAAGAAGTGTTCATGAAATTACTAAACTTTAGTGGATTAAAATTGTTGAATTAGAAGAGGATATGATAACTCAAGAACCTAAGTGTAAATAAGTACACCAAACATAGGTTTAGAGATACGCCAAAACTAGAAAATCTAGTTCAAATTTGATGAGTTGCTACTAGAAAATTAGAAAAAATTCCTTCGTATTAGGAAGACAACAATGTGAACTAAGAAACTCAAGATGTGAAAACATGTAAGGATTCCTAAGTATAAAACTAAAACTAAATGGGTAGCACAATGCCACCACATGGTAATAGGAGGTAGAATAAAATGTGTTATAGAATTTAGAGTGTAAGAAACATGATAGATAACCTAAGTTCACAATGATCAGCTGATCACGAGTTTATAAAATAGCCTTCGATCCAAATGGGAAATCATACCCAGGTTAACTCAAACCAAGTGAAAATGGTAAAACAATTTAACACATTGGCCTAGAACTTATAAAGGTGATATTTCAAACTTGATTTTAAAAAGTGAAGGACTTAAATATTTTTGGAAAATGGTTTAGATTCAAATGGGTAGCATAATAACGCCATTTAGATAAACACAATGTTTAAGATGAGGATTTGAACAAGGCAAAAGATGATTTGGATTTGACCAATATAACACATCCTTTTTAAAATAAAATGGTGGAAAAAAATGTGTTTCATTAAAAAATTTGTTAAAAAACAAGTTTTAGACTCAAACATTGATCAATTAACCAAAGGAAAAGATAAATACAACTAAGTAAATCATCCTAAGCCCTAAACTGACAAGGTTGTTTTGTATTTTTTAAATCTATCTATATACATGCTCTTGGGAGGATTTTAAATACTAATCCAAAAATAAAATCATGTGAATTAGTTGGATCTTTACACTCCCTTCTCCCAAGAGATTGCACTACAACATGGGCCTTTGACCTACTCGCCTTGCATCAACAATATGTCTGTGATAGGTGGGGTTATTCTTAAACTTAAATTTTTGACCATCTATATGGTTCAAAGTGTGATTAGCACTAGAGATGACTCACATCAATTGAGTTATTAGTGATTAACTTACTAATCAAGGGTCTATTCCTTTGCATAGTGGTTCCATCCATTCACTACTTAATGGAATCCCTTAGTTAACCAAACCTAACTCAAGTTTTCATTATGAAAAGAGAGGTTAGTCACTCAAACCTTGGCTCTCTTAGTATATGTGCCCTAATTTATATACCCCATCATATAATGGGGTTGAAACAATGTTTAGATATGAAACCCCAGGTGAAATCTTCCTTAAAGAACTCGTGAAGAAGATATGAACTCCCCTCCATAAGCCAAGTTGCATAAAATAAAACTAAGTGAAAAGACTTTAGAGGTTATTTTTAGATTAACCAATCCATATGAATTTTAGGGAGAGGCTTGAAAACATTATTTTCATGCCTTAGACACATTCAAAATCATAAGGAAAAAGTTCTTTTGGTCATCCAAGTTCCCTGAAGGGGATGGGGGGAGAGCATACACTCACTCTTCATTTTTCACAAAAATAAACAAGTAATATATGATCTATCATAAAACAACACACTTTTAAAAACTTTAAAATTTAAGTGAGTGTTAGTTTTAAGCACCAAAGTGAAGTTTTTGATAAGTTCTTGGACCTTTGGCCTCAATTTCAAATTTTGAAAACCTTCACAAAATAACTTAACTTAAAAACATCTAGTTTTTTTTTAAACACCAAAGGGAAGGTTCAAGACTTAATTATGCTCAAATTCATCACTTTTACATGTAAGACCTATAAATATTAGAGATTTTCTTCCTATTTTGAAGCATAATTTCCAAGGAAACAAGCAAGTTTTGAAAACTTGCTCTCAGTTTCTCTATTTTTATTACATAGAGATCAACATTGGTCAACAGTGATCGATGTTAGTTCTAGCAGACCAACATTAATCATAAATTAATTGATGTTGATCAATAAAAATTAATATAAGTTACCTATGAACCCTTAGGCAAATTTTTTTTTCATAAAAAGCACTTGTTAGCCCAAGTTAGAATAAAATATCCAACAAAGCTCTAGATCATGTAAATATAATGTTCAAACATAGACTTAAAAAATTAAAATGACCACTTGTAATTTTGAATAAATCTAAAAATGATTTTTCCATTGTGTTATACCCTGCACCAAAATTGATGCCAATTATCCAGGACTGATACCAATTACACAAAACTAACATCGGTCACTGTGTGACTTGTGTATCAACAAAAATCCCAAAACATGGGAAAATAATGGCAAAATTTTAATTTTTAAATATTTTTAAGAACTTTTTAGATTTTATAAGAATACCAAAGTGTATTCCTTGCTTGAATGGGATGTGTGGTCCCATAGAGCATGAAAATATGTAGAGATGGATTAAAAAGGTGTTTAGATCAAGAATTAGTCAATAAAAACTCAAGAAAAATGCATAATAACATAACAAGCTAAGCCAACTCTTTTGATGGGGTTTGGCAAATGACAATTAATAGAAATTGAAATAAATCATACACAATACCTTTCCTAAATCATCCCATCACCCAAATGTGGATCAAAATATGATTTTCCCCTTGATTTAGTGTTCAAGTCTTCATCAATTATACAAGGCAAAGCTCCTCCATCATCTCTTGTGCATGAATGAAACTAGGCTCATGATATTAAAATCAATGTTATGCCTATCTTGAAGCTATCCTATTTCAAATTAATCATAATAACCACCACACACAAATAACTTATGGAGAGAATTTTACACAATAAGATTACATAAATGAAGCTTAAAAATGATGGGTTTGGCCCTCCTATTTATAGATTTTTAAATTTGATTAGGATCAACCATGAACATCCATCTAGAGATCAAGATGTGTGGATATGAATTAATCCAATTTTTTATAATTAATCCATAAATACCCTCATAAATATTTGGAAGAAAGGGGCATTAAAGAGGCATGGGAGGCCTTAAACCTGATATTTGTTGCATTTATGGCTTATGGATGCCACCCCACAAATGATGTCATTTGATGATGCAGATATTAAGAATCAATTTCTAATTAAAATAAATTCAATAAATTCTGTGGATTTTCTACTTAAGCTCTTAATTTGGATTAATTTGCCTAAGTGAGATTAATCAAATTTTATGCAATTCTTTAGAAAATAGTTGCACGTAATTAATCAAACTGGTCAAAATGTCATATTATTGGGTCATAATTTGATTAGAGTGGAATTAGAAGATAATGTTAGATGTGTAAAAACCAATATCCTAATTAGGATGTTATCGACATAAAATAACATATGCACATATCATGTGCCTCTGAATTTGGAGAAAAGAGTAATCTAGAGCATCAAAATACATTTTCATCATTTTGACTTGAAATTATTTGAGAAAATTTAATAATCAAATAAAATGCATTACCCCATTTAGGGATACATTAGCCTAAATCAACTTTTTTATATGACAAGCTGAAACCATTTAGTGTGTTTAAGTTATTTTGGCCCAATTTGCATTTTTCACAAATCTTGAGTAAGATTGACAATTTCAAAATAATGGTGTTAGATATTGGATGTCTACACCTACTACCCTTGATGTCATAAAGGCCATGGTGTCACAAAACTTATGTTTTTAGTCTATGTTGACTAAGATACATTTTATTTTATTAATATATAGTAAAAGTTCCTCAAATATCACGATGGAGGCATGAGATCCCTATTTTTTTAATTATGCTGTCTTTCAAAAACTCCCTATTTTTTTGAGATTATATATCATGGCCAAGTGGTGAAATCCCATTTTATATCATAATTAAATAATTGAAAATGATCCTGGAGCCATAAGGTCACAAATCCATGGAACCCCTATTTTATTATTTTATTTATTTCACCAAACATTAGCAATCCATTGACATTATAGCCTACACATGTGTCAGAATATTTTTTTATTGATATTATAGAAGCCTCAACATTATAAAACCCTATTTTTATCTTTGTGTAGATATCATTAGATTTCATGTTTTTCTATATGATAGTTAGGTGATGAAATCTTATGTAATCTTAACTAATCATTTGTAAATAATTTCATGCCCAAGGGCTAAAATTATCATAGGGTCCTTATTTTATCTCTATTTGGATATGAAAACATTTTTGTGTTTTATATAAAAGTGGAGAAATATTGTGTAATATTGAAATAAAACATATTTTTTAAAGGTTTCATGTGACCTTTGATTCTTTTGTATACATTGTGAATACAAAAAATATACAACGAAAGTGATCTTTTTACTGATTTTGTCACTTGGTAATCTTGAAGACAATTTTTTTCCTATACTTTCCATGTTACTTTTTAGGTGTTTCTTGTTTCAAATGAGTTACAACTAATTTGATCATTGGATTTTTTTTGAGCATATACATTGACCTTTTGTCTTTTACTTGTGTTTCATAAATCAAAACCACTTAATACAAACATTGTAATTAGAGGTGTTTATTTGTACATATTTTTTTATTTCTTTCCATTTATATCTTTCCCCCTATATTAGAAAAAATAAATCTAAAAATATAACTGGGAAAGATAAAACAACTAACCAATCATGAATCCCTATGGATGTAGATAAATATCAGTTATGTAAAAAAACACAATAAGGTATTGATTATGTCTTACTTCAACATCATGTTTTCAAGTAACATGTGTTCAAATACATTTTTGGTGATTGTTTGTTTGATAAATTTACCTTTTAATTGCATTTTGATTATACTTTTATTTAAATTTAAAATTGAATAATTGATAATTCTCAAAATTTATTACATAAATGGGATATTGATATATTGAATTATTTACAATTACAATTGAAAATATACATGATATAAAATTTAGGTATTATTCATGACATTGAAATATATTTTTGAAGGATGAGACTTTCTATAATACATGAAATTTAAAATAGTAATTAGAGATCAAACAATAAAATTCTCTATTCTAAACTTACATAGAACTTCAGATTGAGCCTCAACAAAATTAAAAAAAATGTAATTTACTTTACTAAAAAAGTGAAGGTCTTCTCCTTTGATGAATTGATTATGCTTGTGTGATATTTGTATGTGGTTTCTCAATGCAAATATCTAATGCAAGGGAAATCTAACAACACTCAATTTGATGATGTTATTTCTTAAGATGATACTAAGTGTATAATTTAATAGAAATTGGATATCTTGTCGATTGGTTTTTTAAAATGGAGAAATAACATCAATTTATAGACTTCTCATATGGTAAATGACTAGTATGATTTAATTTTTAATTAATAAATATTTCTAATTTTAAATGGTCATATTTGAGTAGTCATCCTAGTGGAGAAGACCAATTCCTCAAGTGCTTGAGAAAAATGAGGGAAGTTAGTGGGTATGTATATAGAGTTTGGCAACAATTCTATGAACATTACCCATAACATGATATCGCTATTTAAATTATGTCTTGATAATTACTAAGACATAACCTGATCACATTAATACATAACATAATCATGTTATTTAAAACTAATAATGTGATCACATTAATAAAATGATTACATTCCCTGTGTCAATTACAAAAAATAAAAAATTGAAAACAAACACAAAATTTACTCATTTTATATTTGAGTTATTTATTCTCCTCACTCTCCTCCACTTCATGATTGTGTTTTGACTCATTGATGCCAAACCTTACTAGAATTCATCTTAGGAAGCTCAACACATTGACTAATTGATGATGATGCCATGTAGAAAAGGTAAGTGCTAAAAATCTACACCTGTTGACCTTATATTTTAGTATTTTTTTTTTGTTTTTTTTTCATTGTTTAATTGGTAATTTATTTGTTTTGAATATCCCATCTTGTTAACCCCCTTATTCCTCAACCAAAACCTCATCCTATTCCTCCACCTAATCCTCCTCCTAACCCTTCTTCTAACCCTCCTACAGTTCCACAAAATCCCCTAGGCAATAAAGAGAGTCTAATTGACCAATTTGTGGCAAATAAAATTGAAATTGAATAATTAATTAAGATAATGAGGGATCCCACTTCCACCAACACCCACCACACCTATCTAGCCAATTCCCTAGAGTCATTCTTAGGTTAAATTGACTCTATAATGAGTCAAATTGATAGATGGGCTTCATATCAGGATAGTTATAAGACTTATTATGCTAAAAAATTGTCATAATGTGAGGTAAAGAAAAAATAAATATCAAAATCCTTCATTTATGACTTATTCATTGACCTATCCACTAATTCATAATTTTTAGTAACTACTAAATATTTCCCAATCCATCACTACCAACATAATTTAATCACAACCAATTTCTAGGACCAATGGTGTATGGTGTTTAATTATCCATTGTATAACAACCATGAATTACTATTATATTTTCTAATCAAACTCTATTGTGAGTTTGTCCTCAATGAATTTCTAAACTATTTTGATTATAGTGAGTTTTAGAGCTGATGAAAATGCTCTGCATAGGATCGACTAGGTGCATGTCAAGTACCTAATCAACTTATAAAGATCCATATACAAAATCCCCTTCAACTTGAGATATATTATATAGTCCAATAGTTAATGGAGGTGGACACTCTACATGTACTTATTTTACTCATTGATACACTCATTCATCATACAAGTAGGATATCAGAGATTGATGCTAGAGATATACCACTTAGTGTGCATACATGATCCCACCCTTGTAGATATTTTGGATCTATATGCACTACACATTTTGATGATGATGATGTTGGTGGTTAAGAGTGATTGGAAAATATACTTATAAGTGATGAGTTTTTGGTACACACCTTTAGTGTGTAGACATCAACCACTACACAGATTTAGGTATATTTTATAAAAATGTCATGTTAAATTTAAGCTATATTTTAAAATTTTATTTAGATAAAGATTGATTTACATAGAAATTGAATATTGTATATGTAATTTTTTATGTCTTAGGAGGAGACAATGCCTTCATCCTCATATTCCACATTTGCAAGATTTGATTTAACACATCCATTATTTACATATACGGATCCAGCTACTAGCCCATCCACTACTACATTTGTCTATGTTAGAATGCAAAATTTTACTTATAGAGAGGAAAAAAATTGAGTTGAATTTATGATTTATATACATTTAGTCTATGTATATTTTCCTTGTAATTTTGAATTAAATTTATCTATCAAGGATCTCAAAATTTGAGTATAGTGCTAGTAAATACACTCTTGGTTTAATATAGGAGAAAAACTTGCCATATATATCTTTGATGTTTTATATAAAAGTAAGTGATACCTTGTTTACATTTAGTTAATGGCTCAAGTAGACACTCATCCATCACTATGAGATGAGATAGACATAGGCATTGATACTATAATGTAATCCATATGGGCACTGACAAAGGAATATATTAAATTGTAATTTTGAAATGTAAAAATAGACTTGTTTTAATAATTTTACTATATACTTGAGAAAAATTTAACTTTTGTGAATATATTATGTATGCAGAGTTATCTCATGATATCCAATAGTCACAGTCAAATGATTAGTAGGGAAAATTCTCATGTTTATTCCCTATTTTAGATACCTATTCATACAACTAAGTTTTCCACTGACTCATTTGAGCAGCAAAAGCATATTAAAAATTATATACAAATATTATTTTCAAACATTATCAATTATTGATGATTTCTCTCTTGCAAGAACCAATATAGTCTCAATCTTTCTAAGTGCATGCCTTAAGGAGTATACTAATAAAGGGGTAGGTAGACCATTAATACTTCACATGATTGTTATCCATATATTACCACTTTCTATATACACAACCATCTCATAAAAACATTCCCTTATGCTCTGTATCTTCATTTTCACCTTCCTCTAGTCATTTTCTAGCTTTATTAACCCTTCCTTTGCCCAAAACCCTTTTTGTAAATTTAAAATACACTATCGATCCCATCAACCCTGTAGTCTAATTGAAAAAAATCATTTAGGGTTTAGGTCTTCCCCTGGCCGACCTAGACTAAATGACCTTAATTATTATTTTCAATAAAAATATAAAGTCAATTGGGCTAAACCTATCGGATAAACTTTCAGAAAGGACTAGGGTTAGATTTAGCTATATAAACACATTAATTTCATCATTTGTTAAGAAGAGAATAATAAGAGATATATTGTGCATATGATTAACCACCATTATAATTGAGAAGTGTAGCTTAAGGTTTCATAATTTTTCAGATATACAATCTTGTCTTGTGGATAATTCCTTTGGATGCATATATGGGTTAGTTTATGCTTTTCATCCTTACATACCATAACAACCTCTTGCAAAGCACCTTGGACAAGGGAGAGATTGAGGCTCAGTGGATTTGTCTTCAAAGGTAAGTACTCCTAACTTTGGTCCTTAGTAAGAGTAGATAGATATGTATTTGTACTTGTCTCCCATATATTAGGATTCCTTATATATTAACATGAGTATATGTATTCTATGAATGTTTAATTTTTATGTTTATTACCCCTAGTTTGTGCCATAAGATTTGGTGAGCACTAGATTAGATTTAATTTTACTTTTGTCATTTGTACATTAGTGAATATGAAAATGTAAGACTTAGTTAGGGTTATTACATAGTTTTACTTGACTCGAGGCTTTGGAACCCTCTCTAGTGATATTATTGTGGTAAGAGATCCCTTGGATAAGTCTAGTGTATCTATATTGGTCATGTCCATGAATATCTAGTGTATCAACAATCAGAAGTGTAAGTAGTATTTATCTTCTCTAATCTAGGATTGATTTATAGATCAGTTGCATTTCCCTTTATATACATTCTAATGAACCCAACATGAATTTAACCCTTGAAAAGTTTTATTTCACACCCTCATTTTTTTTTCATTTATATTTTTTATATTTATAGTACTATATCAAACCAGTTGATATGTTTCTAAATTTATGTACGTGGATTCAACACACAATCACTTCAAAATGACTCTTTTTTGTTTATGTAGGTCTTCATCAATTACAAGTTACTAGATTGAGAAGTTTGACATAGTATTCTTATTTAGTTTTATATTAGCATACGCTATCAAATATTTTGACTTTGTCTACTATTTTATTATCCTAACATACAAATCAACAAACTATCAATTCTATTCATTATTATTCTTCAACACATAGGGTTTTGCAAAACTAGGTCAAATAATTCAACCCAGTTTGCAGAATATGAGAGCATCAATAAAACACTAAAACATAAAAAAATTCAATATAAATCATCTTCAATCCCACCAAGATTCCTCTCTCATCTCTCTTTATCATTTAAATTCTTGTTTTATTATTATTTTTCATAAGTTGGTGGGCTTCAAAGTTGCAACCCTATAGCTCACTACGTCAACCTAGTCAACTTAGTTTTGTAATTTGTCTTATGTCTAAGAGACATAGTCAACTTGTTTAACTCCACTCTTAAAAACCTCTATTTTTAAAACAAAAATAACCCAATCAACTTTATTTTATACTATTTTCATAGTGTTACCTGAACTAACTCTATACTATTGTTAATCAAGCAATTTACATATACTTGCTTGTAATTAATTCACATTTCCTTTTTAGTTGTTTGAATATTTAGAGTAACTCACAATTATAAATAGGTGGTTTTCAAATTACCATTTTATTTAAATTATTTTACTCTTTTTCACACACTACCAGACCACTTTATATTTAAAAGAACATTAAGTATTTGTCTTCATAAGGCCTAACTATTTAGATTTTATCACCAAGGGGGAAGTTGACTTGGTTTTCTGGCCAAGTATAAATATGTGGTTAATGGTATATAATGGAAAATCACTAAACACCCTTATCACTATAGGATTGTGAAGTGAGGGGGTAATCCCCACTATCAAGATAATACCATTACCAATACAGACCTCTTTCAACACAAACATCCTAAAACCAACCTTAGATTGCTTTCTACTTCCATATTTTAGTAAACTTTCCTATTACACTAAAATTATACTTTATTATAATCTAATAAGAACTTTGGGTGAAAAATTAGTTAGAATTTACTTTTCAATTGATTGCTTGATCTTTGATCATTATGTGTCATATTGTAAAACTTACATTGGCTAGTATTAGTGCAAGGTTTGTGCTATGTGCCCCAATTAGATCAATCACATTGATCTAATTGTTTGTCTATTTGTTTTCATTCTTGCCTCAAATAATATTTAAAATTTTCCCTTATTTTATAACACTATCATCTTAGTTAATAGTCTCTTATAGACTCATTTTCACCTTCTTATCTACAGTATACAATTAACCTAAATGATTGTGTTTTCCTATCTCTCATCCCCTATCCAATAGTACACAGTCACCCTATGTGATTGTGTATTCTTTTCATCCTATGTCTCAGTAGTATACTATTGACCTAGTTGATTCTATACCTATTGTCTGACTCTATTCTTTGTCTAACTGACTCTTTTCTTATTTAATCAATTCTATTCTCTATTTGGCCAACTCTATCCCTAATTTTCCTTCTTATTTTCTAATCTATATTTATTTCATCAAACACCATGAAATCCATTATTAGAATCTTCTTGGACAACATTAATCCATTTAAACACTTTATGGGATGCTCTTTTCTTCTTATTTTCAACCTTTAGGGCATCTTATGATGCCCATCCACATGTTTCTTCAACCTTTTAGTCATCTTGTGATGCCCATACTTACATCTAATTACCCATTGCATCATCTTACTATGCCCACTCTTATTCTACATTTCATCACACCAAACAAGTTCAACTTCAAGAAACCTTCCAAGACATATAGGCTTGTCTCTCATGTGCTCATGCTTGATATAAATGTTAGCATAGATATTTCCATTTTTATCATGCTTTCTATATGATATCCTTCTAACACATTTTTTAATATATCTACATGGGTATAAACCTCTACAAGAGTCTCTCTTTTCACAAACGTTAGTCCCTTCTTTTTGGTCCTCTAGTTTTCCATTTTCTCATGAGTTATATTGTAAAACCATGGATATGACCCGGTCTTCCTCATGAATTTTATTTTGTTCTCATTGTTTCATTATTTTTCAAATGATTTTGGCACCTTCTTGGGGTTTTCCTTTTTTAAGTTGCAGTGTAAGACCATGGATAGGACCTGGTCTTACTCACAAAGATCATCTTTCTCATTTATTTTTCACATGCTTTGTGCACCCTCATGGGTTTATTTTATGAGTTGTATTATTAGACCTTGGAAAGGACTAAGCCTTCCTCATAAAATCACCATCATTAATTTCATGTTCTTTTTCTATAATGTTAATAAATGGTTATAAGTTTTTGACCCTTTGTTCTTAGATTTTGCTTTTGCTTCTTTTTAAGATAAAATTGGCATAAAAATAAAGTGCTAGCATGATTTCTTACATTTCTCCCATTATTATGATAAGGAATCACACTTAATGTTATTGTGTCCCTTTTTCACCCTTTGTCACATTTGTTGTGATTTGAAGTAAGTAAAAAAAAATCATGTTTTCATTCCTCTTGATTTTTTTGCCTTTTACTTCACATTAGATAAACCAAGGTTAAAGTCAAGATGAAACTTTTATTTCACTTGAATTAAATAGACTATTAGATAGCATGCTCTCTAAGTTATTTTTCTTAGAAACCAAGTCCAAAGTCTTCAAATGATAATCATATTTAGCACCCATGTTTAGTTTTTTGAATCCATATGGAGGAGGAATAGAAATATTCATCAAAAAAGTTAAAATCTAAATCATTTTAACCAAAATTAAATGATATCAAAGGAAACATACAAAGTCAAAAGTTAAAATCATACCATAAGACATGATTAATATCACATCTCCTATATCCAATCGAAGCTCAAACTCCATAGTTGGCCTAATAATAGAACCAAGGTCCATTGGGGTGTAGTAGGCTAGTAGATTGGAATAGGAAAATTCAACAAACTCTATGGTGTTACTTACTTTCTCATGCAAGTAACTATTCTTCATAATAGATTGACAACTCTGTAAGGGGTCCTTAGGAATGGTGAACAAATTATGGGAAGGTAGGTCTATTTAATTTTCATATATATAGCCTTCATGGGATGAGATACATACTTCATTTATTGAAATAATATTTGTGTGGCTAGTAAAATTTCTTTAGCATCATTAATGTCAAAAGTCCAATTATTTTAACAAAACTAATTTATGTGTCTTGACTTTAATAAAGAGTTTCTCTTCCTTGGTTTTTATTCATTCTCTCCTCCACCTATTTCATTTTCCCCCTTGATAGGCAAGTGTGTTTTTAAATGTATTTTCCCACTTATATATTCCCTCTTCTTCACATCTTAAAAACATGCTATCACTAATTTATTTCAATTTTATCTATCTTCAGAAGAAAACAATATGCTTGAGTGACTACGCATTATTCTCTTTATACCATGACTCTACCTTTCTAGACTTAATTTAGTCTCTTTTACTATTTTTCATTTATTGTACCTCCTTTTTTTAGGGACCTCAGTTCATTTCTACTTTCATGTTATTTTTCCATTGTTGAGTGAGTTTGACTTGTTAGTTATCACTCACCAATGTTGTTTTCCCATTTATGCATTTTTTCCATTGATGATTGAGTAATGCTTGTTACTACTCCCTCATCAATGTTGTTTTATCATTTTGCTTATCCATATTTATTTAAGGATTGTTACTATTTTTTGAATTTATGTTTGATTACCATTTTTGACATGTATCCTTGGTTTGAATTGGTGAGTTTGCCTTTCTTACTCAAGGTTTATTTATTTAAGTCTTTTGGTCTTTAGTAGCCTTATATTTTTGGGTTACCTAATTTATTGTAAATTTTAACTTGGTCATTTGGTCTAACTTATCATTTATCACCCTAGTTATCCAAATTTCCATGTATGTCCCATCCACATAGCATTAGTTATATTGGCTTTCCTGCATTTTTTCTCTTTAGTTTTATATCTTTGGGTTTGTTGAAAGCATTCTCTATATCCTCCAAGATCAAAACTAAAAACACAATAGACAACCATACATTCATAAAGGTATGTCAAGGCATGCATACATTCATTTTTTTAGTTATTTCCCTTTCAATCATTTAAATTAATTTAAAATACTATAATTTTTTAGCTTCAATGTTGTGTGTTGCTATGTTATTTTCTCAAAGCACCATACCCTATTTCACCTGAGTGACACAAGATGAGCTTTGAGTGGGGAATATGTATACACATAATATTTTCAAACTTTATCAATTATTGATGCTTTCTCTCTTGTAGGAACTTATTGAGTCTCAATCTCTCTGAGTGCATGCCTTAAGGGGTGTACCGAGAAAGGAGTGGGAATACCATTGGTGCTTTTAAGGATTTTTTTACCTATACTAACATTTTTTATCTACACAACCATCTCTTATAAAAATTATACTAATCTTTTCCTCTTTTTTTGTACCTTCCTCTAGTCATTTTTTGCCTTTATTAGCCCTTCCCTAGCCTAAAATCATTTTTAACAGTTTACTATACACTATCAGCCTCATTGACCTTGTTAATTGACAAAACTCATTTAGGGTCTAGGTGATCCCTTGGCCAACCTAGACCAAGATCTAATTTTTTTTTGTCAATAAAGAATACATAGTCAAATGGGTCGACCTTGTTAGTTAAAATGTTGGGAAGGATCAAGGTTAGATTCAAATATATAAACACATTCATTTCATCATTTATTAAGAAGAAAAGATAATAAGAAGAATATATATTTCTCATCTAATTATCCACCATTCTACCTAAGGATCATAGATTAGGGTTTCATACTTTTCTTTAGAGATACAGATCTTGTCTTGTGGAGAAGTCTTTTGGATGCATAGATAGGTTGTGTAGCCTAGAGATGATTCATCCTTGTCATATTTACATACCATAATAATCTATTACAAATTAGGTTGATCAAGGGAGAGATTGAGGCTTGGTGGGTTACTCTTCAAAGGTAAATATTCCTAGCTTTGTTCTTCCTTTATAAGAGTATATAGATGTGCATTTGTACTTATCTCACATGAATTAGCATTATATACACATTGGCATGAGTATATGTCTTCTATGCATGTTTAATTTTTTATGTTTATTACCCTCACTTTATGCCACAAGCTTTGATGAGCACTAGATTAGATTTAATTTTGATTTTATCATTTTTACATTAGTGAATATGAAAACACAAGACCTAGTTAAGGTTATTGCATAATTTTGCTTGACTGGAGGCTTTGGAGCCCTCCATAATGATATTATTGTGGTAAGATATCCCTTGGATAGGTATATAAGATCCATATTGGTCATGACCATGAATATCTAATGTATCAATAATCAGAAGTGTAAGTAGGATTTATCTTCTTTGAGCTAGGATTGATTTATAGATCAGTTTCATTTCCCTTTGCATACAAGAAAGATCATGAGATTGTAGTAAGTGCATGTTTAAATGATTTTTTATTATAGTTTAAAATTAATTTCTTAGTAAGTGGTTGAATTTATTTTATGTTAATTTTTTTAATAATACTTGTATTTGAATAGGTTAAGTTACAAGTGAGCTATGAGCATAGGACCCATAGACAGACCTTGGAGAAATCCAAGGCATTCAAGGGATCTCCATCTACTAGCATGGCATCCCATGGAAAGTCTTCATCAAGGAAGGCAAAAAGATGGAAGCTATTTTATGATTATGATGTCTTACATGAGATGGGATTTTTTGTATGCCTATAGGCAATGTACCAATTTTTGGCATTGTGTGTGCATATATGACACTTAATTGACATTAGATACTATGTTGGTAGATGTTATAATTTTTTGTAAACCTATCATGGAAATATATGTAATATTAACATTCTACATGTGCTTATATAATTTTTTTGAAGTTTTCATCTGAATTATATTAATCAATCTAATTTATATTTAGTTTTATTTTAAAAAGTTATCATATAGTGTTGTTTTGATCTTCAAAATTATTGTCTTTCGGATCTTGTATTTAATGATGTAAATAAACAAGGATTAAAAAATTATTATTTTCAATGCTATAAATATTTGACCTCCCATATTTTTTTAAATTAAAGTTTTTATTTTATTACATGTAGTGGAAATAACTGATGACAATCTTATCTATTTTACATTTGTCATCACCTATTTACAACTTTGAAATTGATCATTAACACAATTTGACTTCACTTCAGGCCCATAAAAAATCATGTTCATACTTGTATAATGTAGAGACATAAAATAATTCATAAATCCTTGTAAATTTATCACTTTGATACCTATACTTGCAAACCTAATATTTCACCTTGACTTGCCTCTAATGCCTTTTTGGATAGCTCTTCTTGAATCTAGGCCTATTACTTGTATGGAATCTATGATTATCATTCCTTTATATTCTACTTCACCTATCAAGTAATATATATCAATACCTATTCTACACTCAAGTCCTTTACTCTCCTCCAATCTACCCCTTTTTCACTCACTCTTCACACTCTCTCACTATACATTCCCTAGGCTTGGATATGCCTAGATGACTTCCTCTTCTTTAATAATTTCAAGACACTTTATTTAGCTATTACATCCACCTATCCAACCTTCATTAAACCCACTCAATCTACTTTAAAAGACATCCGCACTCATTTATACTTTATTTCACTTTTACCCTTAAGGGCTATTTGTCCTAATAGGCCTAATGCATGTTATTGACACTAGTTTATAACCCTTCAACACCTGACTCCTGATGTACTTCAACTCCCCATTAAGTTCTATAAACTCAATTCAACACCCATTAATAGTTATATTACTTTATAGGCCTATCCCTTAAGGGTGTTAGGCCTCATAAAATTGACCTTTAACATAATATCAAAAACCTATTATATCCTCCAAATCACCTTAAACACTTAAAATACACTTTCATGAAAAAGTGGGTGAGAAAAAAGGAGAGACAGAGAGTTGTATGGGGGTGTGTAGTATATGAGAGTAGGGGGAAGTAGTAAGAGTCAGTAGAGTAGGTAGGAAGTTCAAGAAAGAGGGCTAGATGGACCAAGCATATTTAAAACTATGTTTTCCATTAGGACAAGGATATGATAGTGGATCATATTGTAAATATTTATGAAGATTAATAAAAGATGTGTTATTTAGTGGAATAACCTCCTTATCATTATGTTTTTAATGTAATTAAATAAATGTTTATGTTTGATAGTGTCATTTAATCCTAGAAATAACATCCCATGCTAAGTTATAGATGTGTGGAGGAATGAGTGGTTTCAGGCAAACAGAGGGATAGTTTCACCCTGAACTAAATCTAGTTTGAGGAATAACAATCATGGAGATACAATTTAATACAGTCCTACAGAAAGATTTTAATTGAGTTGTTGGAATTAAAAAAATTTATAGATAATTTCAAATATAAAATTTAATCTATTACCCACATATTCCTTGCATCATTTAAAAATAATTAATTAATTTCCATTCAACCATACAAGGATTAACAATAAGTGTAAGCAAAAAATATTAGTTCCAAGTAAAGTGTCAATATGTAAAGACATCATCTTAAAAAAAAACTTGAAATTATAAAAATTTTGGGTGGGGAGGGGTGTGGGTAATGTCTAGGATATATTTCTTGGCCTTCCATCACACCTGATCGACAAACTAACTACCCATTCCATCCTCAGAATGCCCTTCCCAATATAAGAAAAAATGTAGTTTTTAGCCTCAGTTAAAACACACATAAAATGAAACTTGTAAGTCATTTATGTGAAATTTAATATCTATAAAATACCTATTTAATCCCTTTAATCATAATTTAGATCACTTAGGTGTATCTTTAGAGATAAATCCATAGCACAAGTTGTAGTGATGATTCCTAAAATGCAACTTTTTGGCAATGAATAAGCCACTTCTTGAGCTCCAATTGTCATTTCTACCTCCAAGACATATAATTGATAATATATCACTTCAATCATGTAGATAGCAAAATTACATGTTATCACACCACCAAAATATTCAAATCCACCTATAAATACATTTTCACTAACGTTTAGGAGCATGAAAACATTGACAATAAATGTTGTCAAAGTTGAAGTTATGGTTGTAAAAATCTGATTCTAATGCTTCCTGACTAAAAACTAGAACTTAAAAACATGTTCGATTGACAAACCCACCACCCATTTTAGACTAAAAAATGCCTTTCCCAACATAAGAAAAATGTAATTTTTTTAGCCTAAGTTCAAACATGTGTAAAATGAAAAATGTAAATCATTAATAAAATAATAAAATCCCTCCCTTACCTATTTAATCCTTTTAATTTAACCCTATATTTCTCAGGTGTAATCTATGAGAGAAATCTGTGGCACAAGTTATAGTGATGGGTCCTAAAATGCAACTTTTTGGCATTGAATACATAACTTCTTGATCTCCAACTATCATTTATACCTCAGAACCTCTAGTTGAGAAAATATTTATTTTATAATATTTATATATTAAAATTACATGTTCTCATACTACCATGACATTTAAATCCACTTGGAAGTACATTTTCACTACCGTTTAAGAGTGTGGAAACATTGATAATAAATTTTATCAAAGTTGAAGTTGTGATTATAAAACTATAATTTTCATGCTTCCTAATCAAAATTTATCACTAAAAACATATTCATGGGGGTATATAACATCTAATACTAGGTTATTATCCTCCCATCATGCTCAATCAACAAACCCACCACCCATTCTGACCTCAAGAATGCCCTTCCTAATACAAGAAAAATGTTGTTTTTTAGCCTAAGTTCAAACATGCATAAAATAAAACCTTTAACTCATTTTTATGAATCATAAAATACATACCCTAACTACCTATGCATCTAATTTCACCCTAGAGAACTTAGGTGGAAACTTTGAGATCAATCTATGGCACAAGTTGTATTAGTGAGTCCTAAAATGTAATTTTTTGGCATTGAATAGAAAAATTCTTGAGTTCCAACTACCATTTCTACCTCTGGGACATCAAGTTGAGAATTTATCACTTTAATCACATATAGATAGAAAAATTTCATGTGATCCCACTACCATGATGTTCAAATCCACTCAAAAGTGCATTTTCAATACCATTGAGGATCATGAAAACACTGACAATAAATGTTATCAAAGTTGAATTTGTGGAAAAAATTACACTGCCAACATGTTTGGGGGATAAATAATATCAAATATTACATTCTTGGCCTCCCATCATGCTTGAATGACAAACTCACCACCCAATTTGGCCTTAATAATTTCCTTCCCAATACAAGAAAAATGTACTTTTAAAGCCTAAATTTAAACACACATAAAATGAAACCTCTAACTCATTTACCTATACCGTCAGATTTTTCCCCTACCTATTTAAGCCATCTAATCTCACCCCAACACAATTAGGTGGAACATTTGAGATCAATACATGGCAAAAGTTGTAATGACACGTCCTAAAATGCAACTTTTTAGCATTAAATAGGCAAATTCTTGAGTTCTAATTACCATTTCTATCTTCAAGACCTCCAATTGAGAATTTATTGATTTGATCACATATAGATAATAAAATTACATTTCTCACACTAGAAAAATGTTTAAATCCACCCAGAAGTGTATTTTTACTACCATTCATAAGCACATAAACACTAAGTACTTAAAAAGTTAGCTTCACTTAGCTTGAAGAATATGGAATTATTTACTAACAGTGCCAACCATGTGAAGGTGGATGCTTATTTAACACCACTAACCTACAAAAAAATATTAGTAAGTAATTAAAAGAGAAATTCATTTATACTACGTAGAAAATAAAAAACATTTTGTAAAAAAGATTACATATACATTTAAAAAGTCAACGTACCTATGTATTTCAATCCAAAGAACCACTAGGATTTGCTCTAACTTGATAGTATCAAGAATAGCTTCATGGTATGACTCCTAAACTTTCCATAGTTTCTTATTTAATGGCCTCCCATGATATTTTTTAATTGAATATTTGTTTCAAGAATCAAATTTGAATATTATAGTATCTTCATGTGCATTTCAAATTCTTCAAACAACCATTACTTTAGAATTTTATAGGATATCATTGAAACCAAATTCTAATGGCTACCACTAAACCAATGGGATAGTTAATGTTTTTTCCATATATAACTAGGGAAGTCAATTTTTATCTCTCTACACACCAATACAACTGGTAATTTGTGCCCTCTTCATTTTCCTCATTTGTAATAACTACAAAAACATGCCCTATATCACAAATAACCATTTTAGTGACACTATGAAGATATTTATTGATAATATATTGTACATAATGAAAAATATTCTACCTGGATGCACTAGATTAGATACATGGTCAAAGTCATCTGATAATGTCATATCTATAAGTTGTAATACTATTGAAACCTGACATGTGTTGATTGGAATGAGAGGTTTAGAACTCCAGTCATCCACCCACTCTTGTGAATCACATTCATTCAAAATAGATTTCATGCATACAGAACAAAAACATGCCAAGTGTCTCAAATGAATAGTCTAAAACTTGCATTTGAGCTATGAAATGATTAGAGCTCACTTGAACCTATTAGAGTCATACAATCCTCATACTTTGCCAAGTATTATTATTCCATTAACCAAAAATGTCTATGAATAGTAGAATTTGATTGAGCATCATGGCACATGTTCTCATTACACCATTCAACCATGTTTTTTACATCTATCAAATAAGCACCCTATTCAAATTTCAAATCCTCCCTTGAAATGACTCTTTTTATAATGCTCCATCATCGTCATGCTCCCCTTTTCCATAGTTAGCTTTGGTGAAACTCCAAATGTGTTCTATACTAATGATAACATGAATTTTGTAGAACCAATAAAATATCCATGCATTTTTGAATTATGGCATGCAATTATCTGACCAAATGTAATGTTGATTGAAATTAATGTTCATTTGACTCAACTGTTCATAGAACTTATAAAAAAAATGTACATACTCTAAACAATGTGATTGGTCATTGTTGATACAAAAATGGTACTCTCTTAATATTTTTTATTGATGCTCTATAATATTAGGTGCATGTATGAATGCTATATGCATGAATATGGCAATTTGTCATGAGTTGTAATAATATGATTGAACTTCCATTCATAGTTTGAATGTGTAATTTTAGGAAAACTCAACTACTAAAACAATCAAACCCAGTGTGAATGTATCCTTGCTTATCTTCAAATTTTCATTCAACTATCTATCCCTATGTGTGTGCCTTGCATACTCATAAACAATTTTCTCCCTGAATTTGAAAAAAATAAATATAAACAAGTATCTTTTTTGTAATAAGATCACACCTTTTAGATTATTTGACTTTTTTACTTGATAAGTCACTAATTTATATTTGTTTAAACCAACTATTTCATGTCTAATTATACTTGTACTATCCTTATGGATACAAATTTTTTAATTTTGGCAATCCACCACAAATGCTAAAATTTCCATTTAAACATGATTTGTTATAAAATAATTATCCATCTAGTCTTTTACAAAAAATAGTTATAATAAATTCCCTATCTGATTTTGGTGGAAATTTAATGCCACACTCCTAAAAAATGTTGTTAGTATGCAAAGTACAATGAATATGGTGAAAAACATCATAGTGCATTGAAATTCTAAAATGTTGCCTACAACAAGTGGTGCATGTGTGATTTATTTTTACATAAAAAGGTTTATCTATCTCAAAATATATTTGAAAAATAGAAATTTATAGATGTTTTCCAAAAACTTAGAATAAAAATATGTTTGAGTCATATCCAAGAAATGTTTTTTATGTGATTCATAGTTATGAGAACCAACTCTTCTTTTCATTACATCTCTTGCATTGGGTGAAAATTTTGTATTTTCTTTCTAAAATTAAGCAATTAACTATTTGAGAGAATTAGCTATAGCCTTGTCTTTCATGGAAGCCTACCAAAGAATGCATAGATTGCATTGGTATTAGGTTCATAAGTCATTCATATCTTTCAATTGATTTCATTAATATTTTTCTATTTATATTAGTACTTGGCTTGTTTTTGAAAGCATTCATTGTTTCCCTATTTTGCCACTTACTACACAAGTTGTAAGTATACACCACGCAACAATACAATATTGGGTGTGTGATTTTGGGCATATAGTTTGATATGCATCATTCACATTTTTAATAATTTCATTTTTTTCATCGTCCATGTTATATGTTCTTAGTCCTAATGTGTACATTATAGGTCTCATCTTAATCAAGTTTATCAACAAAACAAATAACTGACATCTTTGACTATCATAATTCAAAATTTGAAAGAAACTATCCCAAATTTGTTGAGCCAATATTATTGAATAAAAATCAAACACTTTGTTATGCATTGGTTCTAAAATATTTTCATCGATTTCAATTAAGTACTTATCTTTTCTATGCATAATTCTTGGAGGTGTTGTTAATGGTGGAATTTGTTGAGAAGGTGTTTCAAAATCATTATTACTTTGAATTTTTAGAGGTGGGATGAGTCATTATTTATTTATTCATTATATGTTTTAATGAAATTTTATTGATTTTTAATTTCATCATTATTTGTTTCCATCAATTTCTCTTAAATAATGGGGGTAAATCATCATACATAGATTCATCATCAACAAAATCAAAAGATTGAAACTTTGAATGTAAAATTCCAACATTATCTAATTCATTATTGTCAATTTCATTTTTATTAATTTTATTATGGTTAATTTAATCATTATTCAATTCATTATGGTCAATTTCATCATTTTTTAATTGATTATTGTCAATTGACTCATTATCTATGGCATTTGGTTCATAAGTATTAATGTTCATACCTTGTATTAAATGAAGTTTTTGCATCCACATCTTGTGTTCCTCTCTAAACTATTAAAATTCCTTTGGTGTTTTATTATTCAACATCTTCTTCTTCCTTGAACTTGATCCATCACCCATTAAGGACAATTGACATATTTTCAAAGGTGTATTCAAAATAAGTACACATGTCTTACAAGTCCCACAAAAGTATTCAGAGAATGTTTGTGGGGATATAATTCTTTATTTGGGTTAAACATAGATATTGAAAAGTGATTTTTGTCTATATCAAGAATAACGTGATCCCTTATAACATTATCACATTACTGAATAATGCGATCATGTTATTATTAATATAGTTTAAGGATTATGGAATAGGGCATAGGGTTCAGGGATTAGGGCATAGGGTTTATAGTTTATGTTTTATGGATTAGGGATTAAGGCATAGGGTTTAGGTTTAAGGGTGTATATAAGGTCTAATGGATTTATGCCATGTGAACCTAATTCTTTCTACAAAGGATGTTAATTAGGGACAAATAGATTAGTAAATAGGGAACTTATGGTTTATAATTTAGGGTATAGTCTTTACATTTTATGGTTTAAGGATTAGGGTTTAATATTTATATATGGTTTAGAGTATACATAGGGTCCACTGTGTTTTTGGGCTCAATTATCCCCCATATCATCACATATTTAACCAATTAGTCAATTATGAAAATGAGTAATATGATTTGGGCCAACTTAAGTAATGTATCCTAATTATTACTCTAAATGATTTTAATTAGTGTAGGGTTTAAAATATAGGGTATAGGGTTTATGGTTTAGGTCTTGGGGTTTAAGACCTATATGGTTTAGGGTTTAGGGTACATAAGGTCCAATTGCAAAGATAATTGAGTATAATTTGAATCACTTAGACTTATTTGTGACTATAGAATGTGTTTTTAGGTTGTCATTATACCCCATGTCATCATTAAGATTAAGTGAATTACTCAAATGGCGAAATCACTTATGTGATTTAGGCCACTTTGAGCCTTATGAACTTAATTCGTAGTCTAAATGTTGTTAATTTGGGCTAAAATGATTGTTTCATGGTTTAAAGAGTTTATATTTAAGGTTTAGTGTTTAGGGATTATGAAATTTAGGGTTTAGGGACTAGGGTATATGTTTAAGGGTATATAAAGT
The DNA here is from genome assembly GCA_037957365.1 of Torreya grandis. Lineage (NCBI taxonomy): Eukaryota > Viridiplantae > Streptophyta > Pinopsida > Cupressales > Taxaceae > Torreya > Torreya grandis. Next base: position 1,438,364 of record JARHVA010000845.1, read on the forward strand.
ATAACCATGAGGATAATTAGGGAAAAATTGATCTCTTTGAACCTAGATCTATGAGTAAATAATGTGATTTTGGGCTCAATTAGCCCCCACATAATCACATATTGAGACAATTAGTCAATTATAGTAATGAATGATGTGATTTTGACCAAGCTAATCCCTATGAACCTAATTATTACTATAAAAGATGTTAATTAGGGATAAATTAACTGGTTTAGGTTTTAGGTTCTACACTTTAAATGTTTTAGGGTTTAGGGCTTATGGATTAGAGTTTAAGATTAATGGTACATGTTTTAGGGTTTAATGTATAAGGTCTAACCGCTATGGTAATTATATGAAATTTAAGATGCTTGAACCTATTTGTGATAATTGACTTCATGTTTACATTTTTGATAAAATTAGGGCTAGTTAAGCCTTACATGTTTCATATATTATACAATCGATTTAGCCATAAATTTGGTTTACGAGATCAATTTTGCCTAAATCATGCCCCTAATTATACAAATTGACTAATTGGATAAATTCATGATAGAATCAAACTTAATTTTGCCTCAAATCATATCTTACTCTTGAAGGGGTTCAAATTGGCCTCAAATACTTCCTTAATTAATGAATCAGATATTTGGTTAATTATATATGACATGGCATTAGGGTTAATTTCACTCTAAATAACATCATATACAATTTAAAATAGGTTCATGTGTCTCATTTTGAACCTAATTAAGGATTAAGGATTAAGCATTAGGGCATTAGGGCATAGGTGTTAGGAATTAGGGAATTAGGGCATAAGGCTCAAAATTTATATTTTAGGGTTTATAGATTAGAGATCAGGGAATAGGTTTTAGGTTTAAGGGTGTATATAAGGTCTTATTTCTCTATGCCATGTGAACCTAATTATTACTACAAAGGATGTTAATTAGGGCCAAATTGATTGGTAAATAGGGAACTTATGTTTATAATTTATGGTATAGTGTTTAGGGTTAATGGCTTAGGGATAAGGGTTTAATATATATGCTTTAGTGTTTACATGGGGTCCACTATGTTTTTGGGCTCAATTAGCCCCCACATCATCATAGATTGAGCCAATTAGTCAATTAGGATAATGAGTAATAAAATTTGGGCATGTATAACTAATTATTACTCTAAATGATGTTAATTAGTGATAAAATTATTGGTTTATGGTTTAAAATATAGGGTATGGGGTTTATGGTTTAGGGCTTGGGGTTTAAGACCTATAAGGTTTAGGTTTTAGGGTACATAGGGTCCAATCACCTAGATAATTAAGGACAATTTAAATCACTTGGACCTATTTGTGACTATATAATGTGTTTTTGGGTTGTCATTATACCCCATGCCATCATGCAGATTAAGTGAATTAGTCAAATGGGGTAATTAATCATGTGATTTAGGCCAAAATAAGCCTTTTGAACTTAATTCTTAGTTTCAATGATGTAAATTTGGGTTAAAATGATTGGTTCAAGGTTTAAAGAGTTTATACTTATGGTTTAAAGTTTATGGATTATAGCTTAGGGTATGGGTTTTAGGGTATATAAGGTACAATCATAAAGGTAATTGGGGCAAATTTGAGCTCCTTAAACCTAGATTTGTGAGTAAAGAATGTGATTTTGGGATAAATTAGCCCTTATATCATTAGATATTAAGCTAATTAGTGAATTATGGTAATGAGTGATGTGATTTTGCCCAAGTTGATCCATTTAAACCTAATTCTTACTATATAAATGTTGTTGATTGGGGTTAAATTGATTGGTTTAGGGTCTATAGTTTAAAGGGTTTGGGGTTTAGGGATTATGGATTAGGGTTTAAGGTAAATGGTATATGTTTTAGGGTTTAATGTATAGGATATATATTCTAATCACTAAGGTAATTGAAAAAAAATTTGAGTTGCTTGAACCTATTTGTGATAATTGCCTTCATGTTTGCATTTATGATAAAAGTAGGGTTAATTAAGCCATACATGTTTCTTACATTATATAATTGATTGACCCATTAATTTAGTTTAGGGGCTCAACTTTTCCAAAATCACACCCCTAATTACACAAATTGACTAATTGGATCAATTTTTGCTAGAATCAAACTTAATTTTTCCCAAATCATATCTTGCTCTTGAAAGGGTTTAAATTGGCCTCAAATGCCTCCTTGATTAAATGAACCAACTCTTTGGATAATTACATATGACATGGCATTAAGATTAATTTAAATCTAAATCTAAATCAGATCATATATAATTTAAAATAGGTTCATGTGGCTCATTTTGACCCTAATTACATACACAATTAAACTAATCAACTTTTGCATTCATTAGCTAATGAGTTCAAGTTTATTGATCTCAAAACCACATTATATACATGTAGAACTTACATAAATAAATAATGTTTCTTTGCTTCAATTGAGCTGATGAAATTGGAGGTGATCAACCCCAAAGTCACATTTTATAGTCATGCAATTAGGTTGAAGGGGCTAAAAAAGACCCCAATTTACTATAGATGTATAACTAGATTGGTACTCTAAAGGCTATGTTTTGGCCATAGGTTTAAAAAATGCATTTTATGACATCTCGTTATAAAATTAGTTATATCATAAAATATTTAATGACTTAAACCTTAAAAAAAATAATTATAAGTATTTAAGTCAACATATTAAAATGACCATAAATTGCTTAAAGTCTAATGTAATACCATAACACCTTAATTCACTCTCCAAATTTAGGGACCTTTCCCATAACACATGAAAGAACACAACTATTAGGGAACTTAAGAACATATGATCAAGAGCAAATTTTGTTTTTGGGTGTTATGAAGATATAATGTGATCATGTTATTAACATGATCATGATATTTGAATTTGAATTCAAACACCAAGCCTTTTAACTCAGGAATGGATTGGATTCTTGACCCAAAGGCTTGGACATGTCAATCTACAACTGAGTCTAAGAGTTTTGATAGAAAACAACAAAATTTAACTTTGATATACAAATAAACTATGAATTTGAACGGTAAAATTCAAAAACTTAAAACTGTCATGACAAACACACTCTCTTATTTCCAAAAATACATTTTTTATAATTTTTGGAATTATTTAAGGTTTCAAACTATATTGATTTCTAACTATACCTTTTTTATGCGACTACATGTTGAAAATATACATGCCTATACATGTTCGTGTAATTTTTTTATTGATCCAAGTGAAAAACAATTTATATGGTCATAAACTAGGCACAATTATTCACACATTAAAAAAAATCATTGTTTTGAGGTAGTTAGGGGTGTTGCATAGCTAGCTATCCATTTTCATCAGTTTTCAAGATCTATTTACTTGAAAAAATAAAAAAAGGTATTCAATGGAAAAATATATCTCACAAACTAAAAGGTATTATCTAAATGTTCACCAAAGGGTTTCAAAAAATATTAAATGTTTCTAAAAAAATGGTGTATCACACGATCATCTATCTAATTTTTTTCTAAAAAAAAAAGGAGTTCATCTTCAAATTTTAGATGTTTGACCTAGTTATATTGAAGATTTTTTTTTTCTAAAATAGTGTTTTTGAAATTAGACTTGAAATGATACATTTCATGTTATTACACCATCTTCAAACTTAGAGTGTAGATCTCTCAAACTATCTATAAGAAGTTAAAATTTCTAAAATTTTAAGAAAATCATGTCCATGAGTAGGCCCATTTTTATCCCCCAACTTTATGCACTTATGCTAGTTGGTAGTTGAAATATTCTTAGGAATTATTCAAGGTAGTTGAATGACTCACCATGGTATTTTCATGTTCCAAGGAATTGGTTGGATGACTCAATATTTGGTTGAGATAATTAGGGAGATGGTTGGATGACTCAATCTCTTGGTAGAGAATATTAACGATGTTCTTTGGTAACTTATAAATTATAATGATTAATCAGTTTTATGGAATTATGTGTGCATGAATAATTAGAAGTAGATTAGTTAAATAATATTAATTAACCATTTGAATTTGGGAGGGAAACTCATATTAGTAAACTTAGGATAAAATACAAATCACATTTTACAATCATATAATTAGGTTGACGGGGCTTGAAATAACCCCAATCTATTTCAGATGCATAACTAAATTGGTATTCAAAAGGCTATGTTTTGGCCATAGGTTTGAAAAATGCATTTTATGACATCTCATGATAAAATCAATTATATTGTGAAGTGTATAATGAGTTACACCTTAAAACCAAGTAATTATAAGTATCTAAGTCAACATATTAAAATTTACATAAATGTTTTTAAGTTTAATGTGATCCCATAACACCTTAATTCACTATCTGAGGTTAGGAACCTTTCCTGTATCACATAAAAGAATACCAATATTATGGAGCTCAAGAACATATATAAAATTTGAACTCAAGAGAAAATTTGTGTTTTCATGTGTTATGAAGATATAACATGATCTCATTATTAATTTGATCGTTCTATTTGAATTTGAGTTTAAACATCAAGCCTTTTGGTTAAAAAATGTCTTCGATTCCTAAGCCAAAGGCTTGGGCCTATCAATCTATAGTTGAGTATGAGAGTTTTGATAAAAAAATAATAAAATTAAAATTTGATTGATAAATACACTATGAATTTCAATCATAAAACTTAAAAACTTAATACCATTACAATGAAAATGCTCTCCTCTTTCCAAAATTATTATTTTCATAAATTTTGGACTAATTTAAGGTTTAAAACTATGTCAATTTCTAACTATACCTTTTTTTAGACCACTACATACCACAAATATATATGCCTATGCATGTTCATGTAATTTAATTTTCTTTGATCCAAGTGCAAAACAAGTTATATGTTCACAAACTAGGCCTAATTCTACACACATTTAATTTTTTTTTGAGGTAGTTAGGGTCACTGCACGATTGGATATCCATTTTTTATTAGTTTTGAGGATCTATTTACTTATAAAATTAAAAAAAAATTATTGAAAAGATATATAGAACAATAGGTCACAAAATATAAGATCTTATCTAAATATTCACCAAATGGTTTCAAACAATATTAAATGCTGCTAAAAAAATGGTGTGTTGCACGACCATTTATCTACTCTTTTTTCTTAAATAAATAAGATTTAATCTTCAAATTTTAAATGTTTTAACTAGTTATAATTAACAACTTTTTTTAAAAAAAAATAGTGTTTTGGAAACTAGACTCATAATGATACATTTCATGGAGGCGCGATGCAGGCGAACGGAGGGAAAGGGAAGGCCGACCAGGGCGTGGATACAGGGGAAGCGTGTGTGGGGCAAGGTGAATCGTCCCAGGCAGGACCCCCTTTTTATGTGGGCGACCGTCCAAAGCTGCCTAAAGTCAATGGGTGTTTCCCACGCAGCCATGACAGGCCAGTCCTGGTGGTCCCTCAAGCTGCTGTCAGTGAGGAGGTGGAATATTTGACAGGTCATGCTCTGATATGTAAATTTTTGGGCCTCAGGATCTCACAGCCTGCCCTGGAATCTTGGATGAGGCGCACCTGGCAAGTAGAAGGAGACATTGACATAATGTTGGCTTCGAACAGCTACTTCCTGGTAATTTTTTCCTCTATATCTGATAGAAACCGCATTTTTGAGGGAGGACCCTATTTCTATGACTGTATAGGACTGTTCATTAAACCCTGGCACCCTGGATTTAATTCTGCGAAGGACTTGCCTACCAGCGTCCCGGTCTGGGTTCGTCTCCCATGGCTGCCACTAGAGTTTTGGAGAGAAGACATCTTGCGCCAAATTGTAGGCCTCCTGGGAACGCCAATTGCTGTATCACACCAGTCTTTGGACAAGAAGTTCATCTCCTTTGCCAGAATTTGTGTGGAACTCAACCTTAACAATCCATTGACTGAATCAATTGAGATTTGTCTAGGAGAGTCAACATGGATTCAACAGGTGGATTACGAAGCTATCCCCTTCCGCTGCAGAATATGCCATCTATATGGCCATCTCCATAGACAATGCCCTCAAGGGGGGAGTTTCAGAGGTGTTGACTCTCAGGGTAGAAAAGAATCAGAGCAGCTGAGCCAGAGAGGCACCTCAGCTTCCCAGCGTGAAAGTCCAGCGAATGTAAAAGGGGCTCCAAAAGGGGTAGAAGGGTCTGCTGCTCCTATGGGAATGCCAGGTCTTGACAAGGATGGATTTGCTCAAGTCCGTCGGAGAGGGAGAGGTAGGGGGCAAAAGGGGAGAAACCAGGACCGCAGCCTGGAAAGGAGTTTTAACAAATTTGAAGCACTAGAAGGTATGGTGATTGAAGATGGGTTCATCCCTGAGGAGGAGGGAGGACTCTCAGGGAGGGAAGAAAATAAAAATCCCATCAGTGAAGTGCAAGATATGGTAGTCCATCAAGGCCAAGGAAGTGAGATTGAGGTAGAGGCTGCGAATGTGGCGGGCATCCCAGCACTACAAAACATGGATTGTAGCTAGGCTGACTTGGTGAAAGAAAAGGATACCCCCAGGAAGGATAAGGAAGTGGTGGGAGCCTTGGGTCTGATGCAAAAACCTTTCAAAAGGGTCTCCTTCTCAACACCATCCAAACCTGGATGCAAAAAGGATCAGGAGAAAATAAAACGTACAGGGGATTTACTGGTCGAATTAGGAGAGGTTAAAACCTTGGTTGAACACTTCACCCAGTCTTCTCAATGATAGTGCTGTCATGGAATGTTAGGGGGCTGCATAGTACTCCCAGACAAAAAACTATGCAGAAATTAATTGCTGAGCAAGCTCCGGATATCTTATGCATTCAGGAGACGAAACTCTCTGTTGATGCGATGCTAGGTAGTTTTAAAAAAATTTGGGTTTTTGGCCAATGTCAATGTGTGGGGGCGCTTGGAAGTGCAGGAGGGGTTGCCATTTGCTGGGACCCGACAAAGCTCACACCGGTTCTTTGGATGGCGTCCGCCTCGGCACTCTCCATGACCGCTTCTTCGCTGGAAACTGGGGAGCTGATTTTGGTTACTAATATTTATGCCCCCGGAGATAGTCTGGAATCCTTGAAGCTTTGGGAACATCTAAGTTATGTCCGAAGTTGCTGTCCATACTTGCCATGGATAATGTGTGGTGACTTTAATGCTGTCCTCAGTTTGGAGGAAAAAAGAGGTGGGCTCAGCCGACTTGATCCCTCTTCGGAGCTCCTTAGGCTTAATATGGAGCGGCTGCGTTTATCTGATGTTAAACCCATTAATGGGAGTTTCACCTGGAGTAATAGAAGATCAGGTAAGGAAGCTATTTCCGAGCGGTTGGATAGATTTTTAGTTTCATGCTTTTGGCTCTCTAATGCTTTCTCTATTGCTTCTGAAATCCTGGATTGGAGGGGTTCGGACCACTGGCCTATCAAGCTCACAACAAATTTTATTGAGAGGCCCAAGAAACCCCCCTTCAAATTTCAGCTAATGTGGCTCAGGGATTTATCTCTGCATACCCTCATGTCCCACTGGTGGCGGCAGGGGGGTCCTGAGTATGGTACTGCCATGTTTTCCTTTGTCAAGAAGCTTCAACATGTCAAAAGGCAACTTCAGATATGGAACAGAACAAATTTTGGCAACTTGTACGCTAGGAAGAAGGGTGCGCAAGAGAGGCTTGATAGTGCAACCAGGCAGATCCTGAATTTTGGCTTGACTGAGGAGCTGCGCACGGCTGAATTTGCAGCCTTGAATGAGCTCAACGAATGGGAAATGCGGGAAGAAATTTTTTGGAAACAGAAAGCTCGGATTGATTGGCTTCAGGAAGGGGACAGGAACACTGCATTTTTCCATAAATCGGTGCAAGCGAGACGCAACAGGAACTACATTGCTTCTCTTGTGACGGAGGATGGATCTTGTACTTCCTCTTCTTCTGCCATTACTGAGGAAGCTGTCCGCTTTTATTCTGAGCTTCTCTCTGGCGCGGGGACCATTGCCGAGCTGGAGGAGGATATGGTTTTGTCCTGCATCCCCCATATTGTCACGGATGACATAAATAACGCCCTGATGAAACCTATCAAGTTGGTGGAAGTAGAAAAAGTGGTTTTTTCCATGCGAAGAGGTAAGGCGCCTGGTCCGGATGGCTTTCCGGCTGAATTTTTTCAAGAATTTTGGGACATAATCAGCAAGGATTTGGTGGAAGTGGTTCAGGAATCGTACCGCAACAAGGAAATGCTTAGAGCGATCAATGCTACCTTTCTGGTGTTGATTCCGAAAAATGATCATGCTAATCAGATGGATCACTTCCGGCCTATTGCTCTCTGTAATATGGTCTACAAAATCATTACCAAGCTCATTGCAGAGAGGCTTAAAGATTGCCTTCCAATGATTATTTCTGAAGAACAGGGCGGCTTTGTGGCTGGTAAGCAGATTCTGGACGGAGTGGTGATTGCCTCTGAAGCCATTCACTCGATGAGAAACTCATAGCAGAGAGCTATGTTTATCAAGCTGGACATGGCTAAGGCATATGACAGGGTTGACTGGGGTTTCATGCAAAAAACCCTCCTTGCTTTTGGTTTTTGCCAGGATTGGATTCGCTGGGTCTGTAGCTGTGTTACCACTCCGTCGTACTCTGTGCTCATTAATGGCGCGCCTTCTAGACTTTTTGGGGCTTCTAGAGGGCTTCGGCAAGGTGATCCGTTATCCCCCTACCTCTTCATTATCTTAGCTGAGGGCCTTGGCAGGCTCATGAAGTCCCAAGCTTTGCAGGACCGGATTCAGGGGTGGCAGTGGGGCAATGGTGCGGCTAGATTGACTCACCTTCAATTCGTGGATGACACCATCCTCGCTGGGCTTGCTCGGATCAGAGAGGCGCAGGCTTTTCGGAGCGCTCTGGACACCTATTTAGCTACCTCAGGACAGCAGCTGAATGAGCAAAAATCTTCTATCTACTTCTTCAATACTCTAGCGTCTATTCAGCGCAGGATCACTGCCATTTTGAGATTCCAACCACAGTCTCTTCCGGTGACTTATCTGGGGGTCCCCATTGTTGTGGGCAGCCAGCCACGACTATTTTGGCAAAACATCCTGGACAAGTTAAAGCAGAAGGTGAATCATTGGACTCACCGGTGGCTTACGATGGCGGGTCGGGTGACCCTTCTTCAGTCGGTTATCCAAGCTCTTCCCATTTATCACAGTATGGTTCAAGCTGCTCCGAAGTACTTCCTCCATGAATTTGATGCACTCTCCAGGTAATTTCTGTGGAGTGGCAACCTTCGAAATTCAAAATGGAGCTTGATCAAGTGGAGCATTGTGTGTAGGCCTAAGAGGACGGGGGGCCTTGGGCTAAGGTCGGCTGTCCTCTCTAGTCAGGCCCTTGCGGCTAAGCTGTACTGGAGGTGGTGTACAAATCAGTCCCAGCTTTGGGCCGGCATTCTTTCGATAAAATATTTGCCTGCGGCGACGCTGGAGGAGATTCCCAGGTTCCCTGTTGAGGGAAGAGGCTCCATGGTGTGGAACACCCTTAAGCTGGGAGCCTCGCTTGTGCAAGCTAATCTCTTCTGGATTTGTAATATTGGTACGGAGGTGTTATTCTGGGAGGACTCTTGGAATGGCTGCCCACCGCTCATACTATCGCACCCTCATCTGCAGGACCTGAGGGAGGCCTTCCAAAATGCGGGTTGGGACACTGTGGAACATTATAAAGAGGCTTTCCAGCTGGGAGCGGCTAGTGTTTTCACTTGGAAATAGGAGGTGGATTGGCCGCAAGGAGGGACTATTGAGGATAGACAGGAACTTCTTCGGCTCCTTGCTGCTAGAGGCTGTAGCTCTTTGACCGAGTGTGACACTCTGGCTTGGGGGGGCGACCCCTGTGGGCAATATACTGTCTCCTCGGGATATCAGTGGCTGATCAAGGAACAATTCGGTGCTGAGGAGGTTCCTTGGAGTAAGAAAATCTGGAATCCGAGTGTTTGGCCGAAGTGTAACTTCTTCTTGTGGACCCTCACCTACAGGCGCTGCCTCACCTGGGAAAACCTTATCAGGCATGGATTTCATGGACCCTCTATCTGCTTGTGTTGTCGGGAAAGTGAGGAGACTGCTGAACACCTATTTTTTCAATGTCCTTTCGCTAGAGAGCTTTGGCATTTGTGGTGGGATGCTTGGGAACGTCCTTGCAGGCACGCTGGATCCTTGATTGAGTTCTGGCAATGCCTGGAGCAGCCCCCCACTAAGGCTTCTATTCTACAGAACGCGTGGTCAGCTGGGCCGGCGTTCATCCTTTGGCACCTTTGGCTCGAACGAAATAGAAGACTTTTTTAGCAGCGCTCCCTGAGCACAAGTGCGCTTTGGATGAGGGTGTTGGTGGCCTTGCAGGAAACTCTCCATGCTCGTGGGTATAGTAGTGAGGGCTTGCAGGCATGGGACGCTTCTGTCCATGCTCGTCTATCCCCTGGCGCGCCGTTGGGAGCGCTCCCCTGCGTCCAGACTCGCCCCTCAACCTACAGCAGGCACTTGAAGCGCCCGATCAGCAGGGTGGGTAGTTGGCAGCCACCGGAGGAAGGTGTGGTGAAGATAAACGTGGATGGGTCGGCCAGGGGGAACCCAGGTGAAGCGGGGATTGGTGCCATTGGTAGGAACAATTCTGGCAATATCTGTTTGTTACTGACTGAGTACAAGGGTCACCATACCAACAACTGTATGGAGGCGCTGGCAATCCTGGAAGCCTTACGTATTTGCTGTCAACAGGGGTGGCCCAGCATTATCTGTGAATCGGACTCACAGGTGGTGGTTAACCTGATAAACAACTCCAATTCTACTTGTCGGGATTGGAAGCTTCATGGGATTATTAAGCAGATTAGACAGGTCAGTTCATTTTTTGAAGTTATTTCTTTTCGCCATATTCCCCGGGAGTGGAATGCGGTGGCTGACCGACTGGCTAAATGGGCCACGGAACATGGGCCCGACTGGGCGATTTTTGATCAGAATGGGCTTCCTGCTGACCTTATTCCTATCCTGACTCAGCTTCTTGAGCAGGATATGTAGTTGTTATTCCCCGTTTTCGGGCCTGTTTTTAATATATTTTTACCCCCTCTTTAGTTGCATAATGATACATTTCATGTTCTTACACCATCTTCAAATTTGGAGTGTAGATATCTCAAATTATCTACATAAGTTCAGATTTCTAAAATTTTAGGAAAATAATGTCCATAGGTAGGCATATTTTTTTCTCCCAACTTTGTGCACTTACCTTAGTTGTTATTTGAAATATTTTATGAATGATTCAAGGTAGTTGAATTACTTACCATGGTATTTTCATGTTCTAAGGAATTTTTTGGATGACTCAACATTTGGTTGTGATAATTAGGGAGATGGTTGGATGACAACCTCTTGGTGGATATTATTGAGGATTTGGTTAGGAAACTTAGAAATTATAATGATTTATTATTTTTATGTAATTTTGTGTGCATGAATAATTAGAAATGGATTAATTAAATAATAATAATTAACCATTTGAAATTGGGAGGGAAATTATATTAGTAAACTTAGGATAAATTACAAATTCAAATGGTAAGTTAGTAAATAAATTGGTGATTGTGTCAATATTTAGGTAAGTAAATTATGACACCAAATGTGGTGGAATTTAGGTGTCTACATTTACCCCTCTTAATAGGTTGTAACTAGAAGAATCAATTCCATTTCAAAATAAATAAAAGTAGAGTGTAAATGATCCAGCTAGTAGATGCCCCTCAAGAAGTTGTGCGAGGATAAAGGATGTAGATTGGAATTTTAAATGAATAAATGATGAAAAATGTTTACATTATATTATGTGTATTTAAGATGATTTTATCTAAGCATACAGATTCAAAATATCAAATTTTAGAAATTTTATTTCCAAAGATAAGTTGTAGGCCTGGATATGTCCCATGCAATGATATATACATGGGAGAAGATGTGGGAAGGATATATCCCATTTATAATATGTGAGAATAGAATAGGAAAATTCATATTAAAATTATTTTTTATTTAGTTAATTTATTTTTAACCAAAAAATAAAGAAATAGATAAATATGATTAATTGGAATTGCAATGGAGAGTAAAATGGTTTTACAGGCTTTTAAAATAGGCTAAAAATAAATGAAAGGCTTGGTTTGGGGATAATAGGATGTGATGAATGGATAAGAGGATTAAGATATATATGGATATATATGATGGTCTAAATGCTATGGATGAATGAGATTGACCCATGGTTATAATTAACCCACTTGTGCTAATGCTTTCACACTTTGATTAGTTTTGATGATAACTTGATTTTCCCCATCAATGATGTATACAAATACTAGATTTGGAATGTTATATCCTGATATAAGTTGCATGTTTTGATTTTCCCCAAGCAACTATATATGGAAGGAGGCATATGTGGGAATGATATATCATATTAAAAACATGTGGGTTTGGATTGGAAGGTTGATTTGATTTAGTTGGTTGATGAAAAAAAACATAAGGTAACCAATTACACTAACTAATTATGATTGATCATGTGATTAGATAACATGTATTTTGATAGGTTATCGGTAGGTACATGTGAGTATGTGATGTTTGACTTAGCATTACTACTATATTATTACTGAAACACACTTAGTTGTTTAAGGATTTAGCTATGGGTAATTAAAATTAATGTTAAGTTGGATATTTAATATTGGAATGATTTTATTTATGTTATGTATGTGATGTATTTCTTTGGATAATTTAATGATGTGGATGGGATAATAGTTAATTAGTCTTGCATGGAGTTTCAACATGTTTTGAGAAAACTTATCTTAATTTTGGGTATGATAATATGCATCAATGGTATGAAACATCATGATGACATATTGTAATAATGTATAAGTATTGAAACAACCATACGTGCATGGCATAGTGCACCATGATATGTAAAAATCATGATAAAACCTTTTTAATGCACCTAATGCCTTGATACAAAAGTAATAATAAAGAGAAAATGAAATGATAAAACAAACAACCAAATAAAAAATAAACATGAAAATGTATGTAATAAAAAAAATAAAATAAATAAGACACATAAAAATAATTAACTAAATAAACAAAAGTAGGAAAATTAAAAAAAAAATACAAAAAAAGTGAACACAAAATTAATTAAGCAAACATTGTTTTTTTATGTTTTTGTCTTTTGCTAAGTTAAAAACCCTTTGTGATTTAGAGGTGATCATAATAATATAGATATCCATATTGTTTCCCCAAGAAAGGGTATATTCTAAGGGGTATATGTTAAAAATATAAGTGTCGATAAGGCTAGGATGATTTGCCTATGGTATGATAAGGGCTTAAAACCAAACTAAGGATATAAATTTTGATTTTTTATGTTTTTGGGGGTTTTAATGAAAAAAATCATGTTTTTGGATTTTTGATAATTTTGAATAACAAATATATGATTTAAATTAGTAAAATTAGTTATATAATTAGGAATATAGATGATGGGGGACTTTTATGGATGAGATGAACACATGTCCAAGGATTACACAAAGTGGAAGTCATGTGCCTAAACTTCATGAAAGCATATTAGTAGATGATAATGTGATCATGTGTTTAAAAATATGGATGTAGGTATACCAATATTACTTCAAAACATTGGTAAAAACATCATTTTTATATTTATCAAGGTCAAAACTAGATGGAATGTAGGGTGATTTGATAAGGCTAAAATGACCTTGGTGAGATGGGGTTTTTATAAGTGGATAAATAAAGGATGGAATGGAATGATTGGAGGATGTACCCAAGTAAAAATGGGTATTCATAGGTAATATATGCTACACATGGAACCAAAAACTAGTTTTTAATATGGTACTTGCCCAAAGCACCATAAAAATAGTTTTCACTTTTGGATGATCTCTCTCTCTCTCTCTCTCTCTCTCTCTCTCTCTCTCTCTCTCTCTCACACACACACACACACACACACACACACACAAACACACACACACACACACACACACACACACACACACACACACACACACACACACACACACACACACACACACACACACACACACACACACACACACACACACACACACACACACACACACACACACACACACACACACACACACACACACACACACACACACAATCTCTCTCACAATATACATGAAAACATCAATTATTACATTTAAGAATGAATATTATTGGGATTCATGATTTTCATAGGATCATGAAGCTCTTCACCTTCCTTAGTTTCTAATTTGTAAGAACCTAATCAAAACATGGATATGATAATGCAAGGCCTTATCTGGTTAGGCTCAAATTTTCCTTTTTTCTCATGATCAACATATGTGTTCATTTGATTCAATTATAGAACAATATTTTTGATGTTAAACTCCTTGAATTTAATTTTATATTATAATTATGGCATAGATGGTTTTGATAGGCATGAAGGTGGTCAAGTTAATGGAGTCATTTCTCATCTAGAAATCCTAACTAATTCAAACTTGAGGATCTGTAGTCCTAATTGATGATTAAATTTTTTAATGAAATACATAATGTGGGTAATTTGATCTCAATTAGTAAAATAGATTAATTACCATAAACAAGGGAGTAATTGGTTTCCATTTTGGATGTATATATACTAGTAAGGTATGCCCATAAGGTAAGATAAAATTATAAATTTCCATCATGGACAACATCATTAATGAGCAAGCAATGACATTCAACCAGAATTTACTCTGTGTGAAAAACATTTGAAACTAGTTTTTCCCACCTAGTAGGGGCCCTTGAGTGTGACCGAAGGGATCACAGATCCAATAGAGGCTATTGCCAGTGGCAATGCCTCTGGGGATCTGATCAAAAATATGATAGAGGATATTCCATCCAATGGATGGAAGAAAGCACTTATAGGTGAAAAGATGTGCCCCTTAAAAAACATGTCAAGCCTCCAAGTTACCTCTGAGGGCATGAATCTAAATATCCTAGATGATCTGGTGGAGGAAATCATGGCATCCATGGACCTTACATTGGTAGGTAAGTTTATCTCATTCCAGCCTAATATTGAAATGGTTAGGAAATGGGTTTTGTCTAGGTGGAAAGTTAAGGGTAGTGTTTCGATCACTGCCATGGCAAGTGGCCTATTCCTTTTTAGATTTATAAGAGGCCATGATAGCTACTCTTGCTAGAGGATCATGGATGTATGGCCCACATTATCTTGCCTTATGCTCATGAAAACTAGGTTTTGATCCTAACTTAGACCTTAATAAGTCTACTCCTGCTTGGGTAAGACTGTCAGGGTTCCCTTTGGAATTTTGGGATGAAAAAATCTTCACAGCTATTGGCAATTCTATTGGCCAATATGTCACTGTAGATCACACAACCAAAACAAAGTCCAGATGTGTGTATGCTAGACTTTGTGTTAATGTTTAAATTAATAGGACTCTTCCTACATCCATAGAGCTAAACTCTAAATATGGGACTTGGACTCAACTGATCACTTATGAAAATGCTACCACTTTCTGTCAAATATGTAAGAGAAAGGGACATTTAATGACACAATGCAAAGCAAAGAAAATGGGAACGAAAGATGATTCCCAGGTTGAAGGGGAGGATTAGGCTCTCAACCACAAAAAGAATAATAAGCAAGAAATGGAGAGTAATGTGGAAAATCTTGACAATACAGAAAAGGTATAGGAGGAGATGTGGAAGGAGGATATCACTAGTAGTGAGGGAAAAGCTATCCCAAAGGATAATATAGTATCAGATGATAGTCAGAAGGCTATATTAAACACAACTAACCCTCTATAAAAATAGACTAATATGTCTAAGGAAGGAGAAAGAGGTAACCATCTGATAGAGAAAGACAATGCAAAAGACAAAGTTCCAAGAGATGGATAGGAAGAAGTAACTCCAAAAATATATCCCACTGAAGGAGAAGCAGACTTATAGTTAAATACAAACATTTTCCATGCTCTAGAAGTCAGAGATCAAGCAGGAAGATATTTAGCAATAGGTGAAATAGGACAAAGTGGTAGTAATGAACAGGAGGAATGGGTTACCCCAAAGAAAAATAACTAGAAAGGTAAAAAATCTGCAGATGTTGGCACTGAGCCCAAACAAGGGAGACCAACCCTAAGAGAAACAAGACAAAGAGAGATTGCTAGGGAGATTGCTAGTGGTAAACCAAAAACACTAGAGACTCAACCTCCCAAACCCTCTAAATGAGAATATTATCTTGGAACCTAAGGGGCTTTAATAGTCCCTCAATTAGTTTGAGGTTAAAAACTACATTTTAGATAATAAATCAGACATTTTATTACTCCAAGAAGTCAAGATGAATGAGGAGAGTTTTAGGAAAATTGTTGACTATATATGGCCTAACGCAGCATTTTGCACTAGTCCAACTGAAGGAGCTTTAGGGGGGATTGTAACTATGTGGAGTAGTGCTAAAATCTAGGGGTATCTTATGGCTTATAATAAACACTTCTTGATTACTAATTTCTCTGTGAAATATTTAAACTGGTCATTGATCAATGTCTATGGATCAAATAACAGAGCTTTGAGATAGAAATTATGGATAGACTTGAGCAGTTTCAAGAATAATCCCCAAAACACTAGATGGATGTTAACTAGAGATTTTGACACTCCTCTATATCCTTTTGAAAAATAGGGTGGGATTATGGATTACTCAGATAGCATGTTTGACTTTGCCAAATTCATCAATGATTGGGGATTATTAGACATAGAGCTACAAAACCAAAATTTTACCTGGACTAATAGAAGAAGAGGAGATCAAATGATTCAAATTAAATTAGATAGATTTCTTATCTCAAGTAACTGGAATTATTATCATAATATGTAGGTGCAGGATTTCCCTAGAACCATGTCTGACCATTGCCCGATCTTCCTCAATTAGAGAGAACAGGGACAATCCAGACCTTCCCCATTCTATTTTGAAGCTATGTGGATCAAACACAAAGACTTTAGAAAAATGGTGGCCCAATGGTGGAAAATTCTTATTCAAGGTACTCCTATGTTCAAAATAGTCAAGAAACTTTAGCACATTAAACAAGAAGTTTATGGATGGAATAGATGTAGCTTTGGGCAGGTCTTTCAGCAAAAGAAAACTACAGTGGGAAAACTAAATGATATACAACAACTGATAGATCAAGGGGATGACTCTGAAGACACTTTAGAAGAAGAGAATGCTTTGTCTTTTGAATGGAAGAATCTTATGGAAAGAGAAGAGGTTTTTTGGAAATAGAAATCATGTGTTCAATGGCTTAAAGAGGGGGATAGGAACACTGCCTTCTTTCATCTCTCAACTATGAAACATAGGAAAGCCAACTCAATAATTAAACTTGTCCTAGATAATGGTGACATTATAACCGAGGATAATGAGATAGGGGAACAAGCTAGGGCTTCCTTTTAGAATCTGCTCATGGAAGAAAATAATAATGATACAATTGATAGACCTATGAACCAATTCATTGATAAAATCCCCTGTTTGATAATAGAAGAAGATAATCTGGAGATGTTAAAGCCTATATCTGAGGAAGAAGTCCATGCTATTTTATTATCCATGGGTGCTTTCAAAGCCCCAGGTCCTGATGGCTTTCCTCCTATATTCTTTCAAGAATATTGGGAGATAGTAGGAATGGATCTATTGGCTGTTGTTCATGATTTTTTAAGATCAGGTAAACTTTTGAAACAAGTTAATAATACTTTCATAGTGCTTGTTCCTAAAAAATCACAACCTTCACACCTTACTGATTTTAGGCCCATTAGTCTATGTAAAATTGTTTATAAGTTATGTACTAAAGTGCTGGTTATGAGGATTCAACCTTTACTAGACAAAATTATTTCTCCTGCTCAAAAAGGTTTCATTCACTCCATGGATAAGAGTAGAATCCCTGGTATGGCTCTCAAGCTAGATATTTCTAAAGCGTATGATAGAGTCTCATGGAATTTTCTATTCCAAGTGATCAAAAAATTGGGTTTAATGATAAAATGTCTCGCTTGATATGGAACGCGATCTCTTCTAACAAAATTCTTTGTGCTAGTAAATGGTGTACCTAGAGGGGTTTTCTCATCCTCAAGAGGAATTTGTTATGGAGACCCTCTCTCCCCATACTTATTCATCATTATGGTAGAGGCACTGGGAAGATACATATAAGTAGATATAGCCTCAGAAAAGATAGTGGGCATCAAACCTGCCTCCTCCCTTCATCCTATGGTGGTGTAGCAGTTTATGGATGATACCATCTTCTTTCATATCTCATCAGTGATTGAAGCTAAAAGATGGAAGAATATCTTAAATAATTATGCCAGATAGTCTGGACAAAGGATAAATTTCCAAAAAAGCAATGTGTATTTCTTCAACACTCCTAATGAACTTAGACATATAATCATTGATATATTAGAATGTGTTAAAGCTACTCTACTAGATACCTACTTGGGTCTCCCACTCATGGTCAAAGAGGTATCTCCTAGTTTTTGGAATGGAATTATGGAAATAACACAGAGGAAACTTCTTGGTTGGAAAGGGAAACTATTTGGTAGTGCTGGTAAATTGCAACTTCTTTGGGCTTCACTACAAGGTATTCCTACATACTTCCTATCCTTTTTTAAAATTATTGCATATATTGTTGAGAAACTAGAATAGATCCAAAGAAAATTTTTATGGATGGGGGTGGAAGACAAATAGAGAATGTCTTTAGTCAGATGGGAAAAAGTGTGTCTTCCAAAATCTCATGGTGGACTCAATATTAGGTCTATCAGGAACATGAACAAAGCCCTTCTCTCAAAAGTTAGTTGGAACCTGATCCATAAAAAAAATGATTGGGGGGAAATAATGTATGACAAATACATGCATAGCATTGATGATTCCAACTTTCTTCAATAGACGAGATTACCCTAGGGATCTGTGATATGGAATAAAATGCTAAAAAGTAGAAGCCTTCTTAAATAAGGAATTAGATGGAAACTTGGAAATGGCTGGCATATTAAATTCTGGGATGATATCTAGTTAAAGGACAAGGCTCTCATCACACAAGGAAACTATGGAGAGATTGCTAACTTGGCTACCCAATTTTTTGGAGATAGGGTCAATGATTATATGGAAAATAATAATGGGATGAGGAGATGGAAAACTCTATTAGACTGCTGTGATCACTGACCTGAGCTTTTCCCTAAAGTACAAGAGATACAGTAGTGCATTTAGGAGATTAGAATCCCTCTCTTCCCTTGGGAGGATGAACAATGTTGGTAGCCAGATAAGAATGGATCATTCTCTATCAAATCTGCTTACCATCTGCTCATTCTTGAAGCTTAAAATAAATATGTATGGAAAAAGGTTTGGAATCATAAACTTATTCCAAAAATTAACATGTTCTGGTGGGCTGCTACTCATAACAAAATCCTAACTTAGGATAACCTTCAAAATAGAGGGTTCTACACTAGTTAACAGATGTTTCTTGTGTGGTTCAAAAGAGGAATTAGTTTCACACCTCTTCATCCACTGTGATTTTGCCCAGGAATTATGGGGCACAATATGTAACAACTTTGGTATTGAATGGGTCTACAATTCTGACCTTAAAGAAGTAATTCTCAGTTGGAATCCAACCTTCACACATCCTGGCTTATGTAATTATGGAAACAAACTCTGCCATGTTTGAGTTGGATTTTATGGAAAGAGTGCAACCACAAAATTTTTAGGGACACTGTTAGAAATGCATCTTAGGTGTTTAACTCCTTTGCTAAGACCATTATGGAAAGTGTCACAATAGCTCATATTCATGTTGTGGAGAAACCCCTATCTCAAATTGAAAACCAAATTGCAGCTAAATGGAAGGTTTTAAACTAGATCCCTGGGTATAATAACTCCAAAATGCTACAAAGACTAAATACTAAATGGATTCCCCCAAAGCCTAATTGGATGAAACTCAACCTTGATGGGGCATCCAAGTCAGATGGTAAAGTTAGTGGAGGAGGAATTATAAGGAATGATAAAGGATGGATGTTTTCTGTCTATGCTAGTGGAATTGGATGCCAGAGCAACAACTATGCTAAAGCAATGGCTCTACTATGGGGGTTAAAGTTAGCTATATCCCTAGGAATAAGGAACTTGAGTATAAAAAGAGAATCTAAAATGGTCATAGATGCCAGTAATAAAGCATCAAATGTGGGAATTAAGCTAAAATACATCATTACTGATATCCAATTTCTTTTGCAAAAGTTTTTTGAAGTTGAGATTTCCCATACTTTCAGAGAGGGAAATAGGGTCGTTGATGCTTGTGCCAACCTTGGTCAACAATTTTTAGGTTGGAGGGTGTGGTGACAAGGTGTTCATATTCCCTTAAACATTAGGGAGATTATTCAAAAAGAGATGACTTGTCAAGAATGAGGCACATTGATGACAAGGATAGCTCTCAAAGACGGTCCACGTGGAGAGGGCCATCAGGGATCTCAGAACTTGATAACCTTGGTACTTTTTTTGTAATCATTCATAATTCATTATATCATGAGGTCGAGGCATGCAAGTCTCATCATGAAACTCAATGGGAAATAATATCCAAGCATGGGAGTAGACAATGCCATCTCTATAGGGTATTTCAAATAATGAGCCATCACATCGACATTCTGCATAAATGGAAACAAGGGTTAGCAACCAGTTCAAAGCTGAAGGCATAAATTAGGAACTCCATAGTTTGGGTCTATAATTACAAAATGGGGGGAGACTGTATTCAAACTAAACCTATCTCTTATTGTAAATTCAAAGATAATCTGTTGGTTTGGCATTATTATAAAGAAGGGGGTATCAGACCATATCTGGAAAGGCTTAATGTTTATGACAAAAACTTGACCGAGCAGTATACACAATTTTGGTTAAATAGGCAGGTCACGATGGGCAGAATTAGTTTTGAAATCTCTAAAAAGGTGATTTATATGGCCATGGGAATGACCATGCAAGGTATAAAACTTTAAAGGAAAACCAAAATTATGGATTTGGCCGGCCATAAATTGTTTTTGCATGATGGAGAAGAAATCATCTTGTATCAAGGAGGATTCGAGCGTGCTAAACTTCCAGAGCCATGGGATGGAGTGTGCTTCATTCTCATGAAGTACTTCACTCTTGAAGTGTGATTTACCAGGTTCTATAATTACCACCTTCCTTTGTTAAATCACTTTAGGCACAATGTTATTCTTAGTTTCCCTTTTTACCTAGTTTCCTCTTTGGAACACTCTGTCTTGAGGGTGAGAGCTAAAATGGCTAAGAAGACATATATGAACCCTATTCCCCTACACCAAGGGATAATTTTCTACTTATATAAATTTAATCAGGCCCTCGAGCCATCCAAGACTATCAGAGTTGATAGTGGAGACATTTCTTCCAACCCGGTGTACAACGATGCTATTGATGAGTCCTGTTTTTCCCCTGCTCCTACCAAAACAAAAGATGTTTCCTTCTCCACCCCTGAAGAGACCCCTATTGATACCCCTAGATCCTTTATGAGCAAGAAGGGTAAGAAGAGAAAGGTTGATGAAGAGGAAGAGAATATTAAAGACCACGGAGGGGACCCACAAAAATCTGGGTAGGGCCACGAGAGGCCAAGGTGGTAAATCTCACAAGTCTTCCAAAATTCATAAGAAAGGATTCTCCTCCAGAGTGCAAAGATCAGGGTGGATTACTAGTAAACCCACCCTAAAGGCTAGACTGATTGATTATTTAGAAAGTGCTTCGAAAGAAGCAACCCAGAGGAAGAGTCTAAAGAGCTGGAAATCTAGGAAATTTTGGAGGACACTAGAGGGAAGCAGGATACTAGGTTGAGGTTACTGAGGAGCATGGTGTTGACACTATGGAAACTACTGACAATAAGGGGAAAATGTATGTTGAGGAATTTGGTGAGGATACTGAGAATGAGACTGATTGGAAAGCTAAAATTGGGGCCTTAAAGGATCATATTCAGAGGATGGAGCATAATTTCATCAAAGGACTCCATAATACAATTCTGTTGAACACGTCTATGCTGAAAGAGGTGGATAATACTAGGCATGCTGACAATGTATAGAATACTAAGAAACTTAATGATCTTCTCAAATTAATGGTTATGTAAGGAGAGTCCTCTCTGACTCTAGTCTTTTCGTTTCTTATGCTTTGTTTTTGTGTCTATTTTTTCTCGGCTAGTGCCATCGTCTCTCTGAAGGCATATTTTGTTTGATTGCCTTCTTGTCTTTTTTTGATTGTAAAGGGTTCGGCCCCTAGTTTTCCACCTTACCTTATCAAAAACATCATTAACAACCCATTTGAGGATTTTAAGTATGTTCTTGTTGGATGCATCTACTTATTAATTAGCTTATGGATATGTCATGAACCATTTATGTTTGATATGAAATTACTAGAAAAGTGTTTTTACATCCTTTTTATTGAAGGTCTTACCATTATCATAAATTATAGTGTATGGCATATAATAATGAAAAATATATGGTTTAGGATGAACTTAGATATTTGTTTTCCAGTTACATAGGTAAATGGGATGGCCTCCACCCATTTGGTAAAGTATTTGGTGGTAACTATGATGATTTTATTATGATCAAAAGAATTTGGAATAATTTTACCAATGATATCTATCTCCCTTATGAAAATGGGCCATGAAGTGGAAATAAGTTGAAAATATTGTGATGGAAAATGAATGAGATACAAATGTTTTTGACATGCTATTCATTTTTTGATATGTGGCAAGATTCAATTTCAATTTTAGGAAAATAATATCTAATTCATATTATTTTATTAGGAAGGATTATGTCACTAGTGTACACACCATAAATGTCATCATAAACCTCCTTGATAATAAGGGAGCCTCATCTAAATTTAAAAATCACAATAAATTTCCATCAAGCATCTACAATATAAGGTGTTACTAAGGAGTTTGAAACAAGAATCACATTTGATATATGATTTCTTATGATTATGGGATAATTTGAGAGGTAAAATTTTATTATATAGGTATTTGTATATGTTTTATTACCAAGTGGAATTACAAACAAAAATATCATATCTCTCATATGTTGGAATCATTAGCTATTCAACCAGGAAGTGAATTTTATCAACATTTGGATGCATGTCAAGAAATGAACCAATTGTGGAAATTGAATATGTTTTTTTTTTAAATTTTCACAAGGAACTTGCTCAAATTGAATATGATAGAATTATTATTTCCAATTATCAACCATCTATTTTTAAGGAACTAGATTATCATATTTGACTCTATATTTATCATTAACTTATTTTATGATAAGTTGTGAGTCATCATATATTGAAAAATGGTATACACCCCATTGGATGGATAGTTTTAAATTAGAAACAAGAGATTCATAATATAAAATTTTATTAGTGAAATTAAATCATATTTAAAGGATGACATAACCTTTTGGATGGAAGTGCAAGATACCTAGCCTTGATCCATGATTTTTGATAGAGCCATCAAAGTATAACTATCATTTAGAATAATCATCTAGAGATAGAATACACTCATCAAGAAGGTCCATTAACAATGTTTGTTTATCTACCAAGGTATATTTCACTAAATTTATTCAATAATTTGTCCTTTTATAGATTTTTGATTCACATAATCAAGGTGAAATTCACTAAGAAACATAACTCATTTAGCCATCATTCTTGTAAGGGATGAGTTGGAAATAATATACTTAAGGGGATAGATTTTGTAAATGATCTTTTTTTATTGTTAGGTATATAACATCAAGTTTTTTGAAAGCAAAAAAATTGATAAAACTATTTTTTCAATAGTGGATTAATTGAGTTCATAAGATAGCAAAGTCCCTAATTGATAAAATTCCCTCTCAGTCCCTTGTTCATCATGTTGTGCTAACAGTGCATCCAAAGATAAATGTGTAGTTGAAGTATGTATTAACAATGGCTTCCTAGAGTAGTTGACATTAAAATTGGAGGATTGGACAAATATTGTTTGAGATTACCAAATGCTCATTGATGCTCTTCATTCCTATTAAAGGTATAATATCTATTAAGAATATGTGTAAATGAATGACATATATTATAAATTTGGGATATGAATCTTTAGATGGCCTAAAATTTCCTTGGAGACTATGATGTTGCATTAAATTTATTGGTGGAGGCAAATTTGTTATAGCTTTAAATTTTATTGGGCCAACATATACGCCTCTTCATATAAAATGAAACCCAAGATATTTATTGATATGACCCAAAAACACATTTGTTTAGATTTATAAAAACCTTGTATTCTCTCAACCTTTCAAAAATATTGTGTAGCATGCTGAGATGATCTACTCTTATTTTATAATTAGACAAGATATAATTTACATAATTATCAAGAGTATCATGGAGCATTTCATGGAAGATTAATGTAATTTCATGTTGATATGTTTACCCTCAATTTTTTAGATGAAAAGGCATGACTTGATAGTAAACTTTTCCCCAAGATGTAATGCATGTTGTTTTGTGTCATCGTTAAGGTGTAATTTTTATTTGGTCTTAGCCCAAGAATCCATCCATGAGTGATAATGTTTCATGACCCATTGTGGATTCTACATTATTATCAATGTGGAAAATATTTGTTGATATCCCAAAATTATATGGATACCCTAATTATATCTAGTGTTTTATTAACTATAATTACATTGGAGATCCACTCTAAAATATCAATAATTCTAATGAATCATACATCTAATTGTTTTGGGAATTATTCTTTCATAAAAAGTACTACCTTAGAATGAATTTGTATTAGTTTTTGTTTGATGGGTTTACCATCATGTTGAAAAATAAGGTGATGTACTAAGATTCCTAGAGATAATCCAACCATATCTGCATGTGACTAAGAAAAAAATAACTAAAAACTTATTTGAGAAGGATAGTCAAAATTAGTCACTCTATAGGATTGTGAAGCTAAAAGTTTCATAATTTTAGGTTATTCATTTGTGTTAATATTGACATCTATGGTTTTTTTTAAATCTACAACGTATACTCATAATAAAATGTGTAGGAAGGAGAGGACTATTAAGGTCCTTATCTATTGTTTCATGATTTGGACTGCCTTCATTTTATAGTGCCTCAGATAAATTTTGAGTAGAGGATTAAAATATGTTTTTTCCAAGATGATTAGACTACTTATTACATTGGAGTTTTTCATGTTCCAAAAAATATGTTTAATTAGCCAAATTTATGGTAAAAAATTTTTTATGATCACCTGATGGAATTTTATCCCTGAGTCCAAAACATTTAGTAATTTATTCATCATTATAGATATATTCAAGTAAGGGTGGATTGTGTTGGTCTTACACTATGAGTTGAGGGTGTTGTAATTCAAGATTTAAAAAAAATGTGTCAATAAAATGGTTTGTATATGAAATATCCTTGTATAAGATATATACATAACTCATTTCAATGTCAAAAAATGACTCCTAAGACATTGTGGAATTGTTATCACATAGATTTTGCACCCATTCTTGATGTCATAACTCACTGTGTAAAAGTATAATGATACAATGGGATCAAATCCAAGTTGTAGGACCTTGGTGAATTGAATTGAACTATAGAGAATGAAAAATTACTTTCACTAAATTTTGTGTAATTGATAAAATACTAGTTTATGTAGAAATTTTGATTCTGAGTGATCTTGATCCTAAATTAGGGTTTGACTGGGAAAAGAGTTTTAGGATTTTTATTATAAAATAAAAAATGGTGATTGAACCAAATATTTTGCATTATATTTTAATTATTTATTGAATTAACACCATAAAAAATGAATATTTAAATTTGTAAAAGCACAAACTCATGCAAATGTGAAACCAAAGGCAATATTGGGTATTTTTCATACAAGGGACAATATTCTTTATTTTTAATTAAATAATATTCCAAAAGAGTAAAGAATATAATAAATGAAATTTTGTAATTTAAATAAGAATTAAACCATTCAAAAATATTTAAATAACCTTGCATACACAAAGATTACACAAACAAGAAAGGCATATCTTCAATTTATTCTCATTCTCTAGGTTACAACATGTAGATAAGTTATTCAAAATGTAGAATAATATCTCTAGCATCAAAAAGATATATGGTCTACACCATAATTCCCATATTTATACAAAAAATCTCATAAAAGAGATGGCATTAACAAGGAAATCCATGCCTAGTAGAAGAACATGCCAGAATCTAGAAACTCCATCAACAAAGGCATGATCTTCAAATAGTGGAGCCTTTGGTGAAGTGAACAAGTGTTGTAAAAGATCATGAAAGATCTAGGCATTCCACTTAATTACTAGATGTGTGGAGGAGACTTTGAAATCTTCCTAAAATGCATTTGTCTTCTCAAGTTTAACTACAATGGCTCTTCACGCAATGGGGGCACTAAAGTGAAACTCAATATTTAAAATAAAAGATAACTTTATATGACTTAAATTACTTTTTTGTAAACCCCTAATTTGTAATTTTCAATTGGGACTTTTACAACTTTCAAGTCACACAACTTTGTAAAAATTGGAATTGCATTTTACAATAAGTGCTTTTACAACTTAAGCAACTCAAACTTATCAAAATAGAACGTGTAATTTTGCAAGTTTGTTTTTTACAACTTTCAACCTGTCAAAATGAAACATGGAAATTACACATGGCTCTTTCTCAAAAAGATTTATCAAAATTATAGTTAAAATTTACAATTTTCAACTTTACAATATTTTTACATTAATGAAAATACAATATACAAGAATGTTTTTTAATAGAAATAATTAATATATATATCCAACACTTTTGTAAACTCTTTGTCCTTTTTCACTTGTGTCTTTTCAATATATGCATCAAAACTCTTAAAGATCTCCAAGATTCTATCTTCATCAAGACCAAAAGAGTAGAGGTGGCTTATCGCACATTTTGCTATTGTATCGGAGCCCTTTTGAAGTCTCTATATTCTTGAGTCTCTTTTTCCATATGATCTAATGTTTTATGGTACTTGATGAAATGGTGGATAGAGCTCAAGCTAAAAGTTATATCTATTGCAAATTATTTTTCAACCAGTTCTTTGAATTTATTCTAATCTTATTCTACTAAGAGGACCTAATTTTTCTGATCTATTGCTTAACATGAAAATTTATTCAACAAATATTTAATGTTATATACCATATCAGTGGCTTTATCATGTATAATTTGTGTTATGGGAACTATCTATAATTATATTTATTCCAAATTGAGTTTCTTTATCCAAATCCTCTTTCTCTAAATCATTTATCTAGATATTTTCTACAAGGAGGATGTCAACATCAATTGAGTCCACAATTATTAATTTTGGATAAAAAAGTTTTAACCTTTCTATTTCTTACTCATACTTACTAATATTCTCTTTTAGGGTGACCCTTCTCTCTCTCAAAGTGGTATACTAGTCCATTAATAGCTCTATAACTCTATTTCCCTTTGAGATGAGCTCTTCTATCCATTCCTTGGTGGCCCTTCCCATCCTATCAATTTATATAATTATATCAAGTGTTGCTTGATCTATGATTTGAGTGATAGGTTTTGTTGGCTGAATAGTGGGATCTATGAAATTATTTA
This sequence comes from Torreya grandis, assembly GCA_037957365.1. NCBI lineage: Eukaryota > Viridiplantae > Streptophyta > Pinopsida > Cupressales > Taxaceae > Torreya > Torreya grandis. The sequence continues at coordinate 1,465,883 of JARHVA010000845.1, forward strand.
ATGCAATCATTATTTCTTTAACCTTGTTCTTCAGCTCATCCTTAATGACCTTACCACTATCCATTTTCTAAAAAAAAGAGTTAATGCTAGACTGAACATCATATTTCAATCCATCTCTTGTAGGATGTCTAGGGTGATCTTTTGATACTTGGTAATCCCCCACAACTAGATATTATTTCTATTTGTTTAGTGGGGTGACTATAATCTCTACATACTTGTCCCCTATTTAATCATATAATATTCTTAAAATGGTTCGAGGAGTTGTCTTGGATTTCTTGTGTGCATCTATGAGGCCAAAATCCAATGTGTTTAAGGACACCATCTTCTTGTGTTTCTTCCCCATTGTCTATGTTAACCAACAATGGGTAGCATCTTATTGTGATGACATTTTCATTTGAGAATATGTAGCTAAATATGTTGTACTAGTGGGCATAGTGATGAGTGTTGTATCTTATACTGATTATTTCGTAAATGTCTCTACCACCTCTTCCCCATTTGTGGGTTGAGTTTCCACATTTTTATTAGTGTCTTATTCCATCTCTTTCTCTTATGTAGGGGTTGCGTTTACTTTGGAAGTGGAAGAGGTGGGGGAAATGGAAACAAATGTGTCTATTAGGGGTGTGGGAGATGGGAATGATATCAATATATGAGTAGATATAAGGATTTAGAATTGAGGACCCTGTAAAAGTGTGGAGTCCAAAGCCTTGAATGAGTCGATCAAATTGGTAAGGATACTTAGGGTTGGTAAAGTAGGAAAGATGAAGGGAGATGAAGATAGAGCAATAATTATCCTAGGGGTTTAAATGTCTAATGGGATTGTAGTTAAAATGACTAAAGCCATGGCTTTATACTACTGTGTAGTGTTGGTGATTAATGGAATGTAAGGAATTGTATATGAGATGGAAGGAATTATGGAGAGAAGTGGAATGAAAACTTGAGTGTCTAATTAAGTGGAGACCTGAGTGTCTAATTTAGAGGATTAAACTATAGGCAATGGAATTATTAACATAGGTAAACTAGTGGGAATGGAGGATGGAGTCACTTGAGGTGAAGGAGTGGAGACAAGAGGAGGTGTTGGAGATGTAAGAATGACAAAAACAAGTGTGGGATGTATCAAAAATATGGGAATTAAAATTATAACTGAGATGGGGATTAAAGTTGTGGTTGCTCCAACTGTAACTATATCTTCTGATGAAATGATTATGAGTTGATCTACTATTATTCCTTGGGTGCTTGATTGTACCTTCTTGGCCTTTGATTTCTTCTTTCTCTTGTGAGAGATAATTAGCCTATCTGGTTTCTCTAGGAGTGTTCCAATGCTATAACCTTCTACTAATGGCTGTATTCCTTTTTCCTCAAGTTCCAATAATTTTTCATTGATAATTACTATCTCTTTGGTCACTTGGAACCCTTTAATCCTGATCCAGCTAAGTGTTCTATTAATCCCATTGGCAATTCTATCCATTAAAGAGAAAGACTCAAGAATGGACCACCTTACTATTGGAAGGGGTAAAGTATAGATTTTGTTCTCATGGTAGACCTTGTCTATAAAGGACTCATAATCAACCATGTCCTTAGGGACTGGTGCCATGTTGAAGGCCTTGATTTGATTGAGGGTCATTTTGGAGTAGTCATTTGACCTTACTTACTTTTAATCTTCCAAGTCCTCCCATTAGTATTCATAGTAAGGGACATGGGAATATATGAAGATTCCTAGTGTGCTAGTGATGTTGCCATGAACATAATAGAATGGCATTGCCTCCAAGGCTCTCAAGTTCATTTATGCTATTCTATCCTCTACACACTTAGTTTTGGCTAGATAAGGGCATATGTACTTGCATATGCTAATGGGGAAAATAATTCCTAATTTGTGTTTGATAGATAATAAACTAGTTGCTTCACAAGCTCCATTAATCCCCATTTGTCACTCACATACCTCAGAGGTTGTAAGGACAACCACTAAATTTGCATACTCTGATGTATGAGTATATGGGGAACTAGATGAAATAAGAACCCCGATTGGTGATCTCTAAAGTGCCAACATCAAATAATCTCTTCTTCTCTAGATCCTTATTAAACATAAATATAATACAATACATAAATACATCATTCACTCTTGTAAAGTACTACCTACTAGCCTCAAGAGTGAGGTCAGGGTAATAATTGAACACTTTATTTGTTTGATCGACTACTATGTTGAGTCTTTGGAAATCTCTCCCTTTGTTTAATATATAAAATAGATAAGAAGTTATATATAATTTTTGTTTGGTTTGGACCTTCATCAAATACTTGTAGATGGAGTCACTAATGAGCTATGGTTAGTGGATGTATTAATAGTTATTGTGGATCACCTAAATATATTGGTACATCCAATCTTGGAAAACCTTCACATGAAGGTTACTAGTGATCTTATGCAGTAGTATGAATAAATCACCTACCTCATCCTTAAAATTAATCCTTGCCAATGTCTTAGATAATTTTTTGGCTGAAGAACTAGGGATCCTTAGCCATTGTTTATTTATTACTCTTTGATACCCCATGTTGTTGTCTTGATAGAATTTGTTTGAAGATTTTAGAGTTATATCTAGATAACTCTCAAATTTGGGTATCAAGAAGATGAAGTATATGAATTTTGGGTCCAGGTTGAGAATCCTTTCCCCTTTGTCATTTAATACATCTCTTATTAGCATCATAATACTATGTTAGTGTAATTAAAAACTTACCAAAGTCATAGATGCTCTAGATCTATTCATCTTAAATTCAACATTTATTCTAGTCTAGAAATCACCTAGGTCAATGTGACCTAGGTTTGTGTCTATAATCTTAGTTGTGTTGGATTCTAGATTGAAACTACCACTAGGTCTTTTATATTTTTACTTCATCTCTTTCCTAGACATGGATTTTGGAGAAAATATTGGGGGAAATGAACTATAGATTTGGTGATATCAGAGTTGTTTCCAGAATTTGGATAATGCGAGTGTAATGGAGACATGATCACACGAGATGAAGCAAGTGCACACCACATAGATGCTAAAGCAATTTGAAAATAACACAAGAAGATAAATTGCATAAAACAAAATGGAGAAAACCAAAATCTAATTAACATGAGATGGAAAAAGTGAGGACTACAAATAGGAGAGTATGTAAGTAAATCCTCCACAAAAGGTGGACAAGGCACCCCAAGAATAGACTATAACTCCTCCATGAAAGGTGGTGACAAGGTGCTAAGAATAGAGAAGTAAATCCCATCAAGGGAGTTACTTATGACATTCTTATGACACCTATGACAAATCTATGACACACACCTCCACATAAGCTAGCATATCCCAAAAATGTAGGAAAACTCCATGTAGGCACAAGAAATACAATTTCCCTAATTGATAAATAGGGAAAAATAAAAACCTACACTAATACCCCCCATAAGTGTAGCTTAGGTGGGCAGTGTGGAAATATAAAATGGGTCCCAACAACTAGGCCTGATGAGGTACCCATGTACAAATGCAATATCCCATAAGATAGAGAAAAGGAGAAAACCCGTAGGAAAGAACTCCCCCCCAAAAGAGAGACATAAAAGAAAGAAGAGGCTAGTGGCCCCCCTAAAGATGATGCTATTGAAGATGTAGACCACACCCCAAGAAGAGCTCATAAATGAATTAAATTTCTCTCGGTGAAAGGTTTGGTGAAGATGTCTACAACTTACTCTGAAGACTAACAAAATATCAAGTCAATGACCTGACTATGAATAAGCTCCCGAATGAAATGCATGTGAATCTCTATGTGCTTGGTCCGCTGGTGCTAAACTAGATTCCTAAAAATTTGAATGGTACTCTGGTTGTCATAATAAATGATGGTGGGCTGCCTAATAGGAATGCCAAACTCAAAAATAATCCCTTGTAGCCAAATAGCCTCAGTAGCTGCATTAACAGCTCCCTTGTACTCTGCCTCTGTGGATGATATAGCAATAGCATTCTACTTCTTTCTAGACCAACTGATAGGACCAGAACCTAGAGAGAAACTATAACCAAAAGTGGACTTGTGAGTCTATGAATCACCAGCCCAGTCTAAATCTATATATCTAACCAAGTCAACCTCTATGCCAAATCTTTAATGAATCCCATATCTATGTGAACCCTATATGCAATGTAAGATCCTCTTAGCTACTTTCCAATGTAGCTCATGAGGTTCCTACATGAATCTAGAGACAAGTCCCACTATATATGATCTGTCAGGCTTGGTGTGAGTCAAGTAGATGAGACTACCAACAAGTTGTTGATACTGAGTGGCATTAACTAATGGTGAATAACAATTAGCCTCTCGCTTGACTCCTAATAGAATGGGATTTGGAGATGGCTTGCAATCAGCCATGTGAAAATGAGCCAATAAGTCAAGAACATACTTAGGCTGTTTAAGAGAAATCCCTAAATCTAACTATGAGATCTTGATGCCAGGGAAGTAATGCAATAAACCCAAGTCTGTCATATCAAATCTATTTTAGAGAGATGCCTTCACCGATGCAATAGCCGATGAAGAACTCTTGATGATCAAAAGGTCATCAACATATATAACCAAAATCAAGAGCAAATCATCCTACTACAAGAAGTAGACATTAAGATCAAAATGGCACCTAGTGAAACCTACTGTGAGAAGGAAGGAATCCATCTTGGCATACCAAGCCTGAGGGGCCAATTTGAGGCCATAGATAGATTTCCTAAGTCTACATACTAAGGAAGAATCCTGAAAAAATCCTGGTGGCTGCTCCATGTAGATCTCCTCCTTTAGATCTCCATAAAGAAAGGCACTCTTCACATCCATTTGATACACATCTCAACCATGTGTTGTGGTAATAGCCAATGTGAGTCAGATAGAAGTCATCTATGCAATGGGTGCAAAGGTCTTTGAGTAGTCAATGCCTGCCACCTATGAGAAACCCTTAGCGACCAATCACACCTTGTATTATCAACTGACCCATTTACTGCAAACTTGGTTTGATATATCTACCTACATCAAACCATATTTCTTCCCTTAGGAAGTGAAGTCAAATCCCAAGTGTGATTTTTAATTAAGGAAGAATATTCTTCGTCCATAGCACTACCCCACTCAGATACCCCTGATGCCTCTCAAAAAGTCTATGGATTTGAAACTATAGCAAAGAAGGCATGTGGATCTCTCTAAAAATCCCCCTAGTATGTCTATCATTTGTGAGATCTCTTGCCCAAGTGCCAATACTCTCAAGTGTCTATCTAGCCCAAAGTGGCTTGGAAGTGGGTGAGTCAGGTACTAACTCCTCATCTTCTGACTGACTAGAGGTGGATGACTCTGCATCACTGTCCTTGCTATCTAAATTTGAAGAAGAAGATGTCTCTGGCTCAAAAACCTGCTATGGCTAATTTGAATCTGATGAGGAATCATCATGAAGAAGTAGATCTGATGGGGGAGAAGAAGTGTCAAGTGTTGAGTCTTTAGGACTCTCTTGAAAATAGACACTTCTCTCGATGAACAACTCATGAGTCACTAGATCTAGAAGGTGATATCCCTTAATACCATCTAGATATCCTACAAAGATACAAGGCTTGGACTAACATTCCATAGCTTTGTGTTTCTTCTTTAGAATGTGGGCCATGGCTAGGGATCCAAAAATCCTAAGGTGCTCAACATCAGGTTTCCTTTTATGCCAAGCTTTAAAGGGTGTTATCCCTTTCAAAGCTTTGTGAGGAACCTTGTTTTGAGTGTAGGAAGCATAATTGATGGCTTTGGCCTAGTACTGTGGTGCTAAGGATTTGGAGTGAATCATACAGCTACCCATCTCTTTCAAGAACAAATTCTTGCATTCTGCAACCCCATTCTATGAAGGACTATAAGTGACTGTGCACTGCAAATCAATCTCCTCTGTGGTGCAAAATTGCTCAAATTTGATGCTGACATACTCCCCTCCATTATCAATTTGAAGAACCTTGATGGATTTCTCACTCTATTTCTCAACAAGAGCCTTGAAGTCTAGAAAAATTTAAAACACTTCAGAATTTTGTTTGAGAAAATATATCTAAGTGTACCTAGAGAAATCATTAATGAAAGTGAGGATGTACTTGGCCCTTGTGAAAGATGGTTTGGGAAAGGGTCTCGATACATCACTATGGACTAACTCCAAAGGTTGTGAAGCCCTCCAAGCTTTGCCTTTGTCAAATTTTGATTTAGGATGCTTTCCAAGGGAGAACCCCTTGCAAAGTCCTTTTGAGAATTGGACACGAGGCAAGCCAATGACCATGTCATGTTTGCAAAGTTGCTCAAGGTAGCAATAGTTAAGGTGGCCAAACCGCTCATGCCACAATTTTTTAACTCCATCTAAATGAGTCAGCAATGCTGTTGGAGAAGAATTTGATGCAAAATGTGAGAAGGTGTATAACCTGGCTTGGTGATCTGCCCTACCCACTACCACTATAGTATCACTATGCAACTCCCTGATAGCCACTGAATCTGGTGAAAACTCAACTTTCATGCCCCAACCAATGTGAGTGATTTGGTACACTGATAAGAGATTTGTTGAAAGAGAAGGAACACTTAGAACATTATTGAATGTTCCTCCTTCCATTTCAACTGACCCTCTCCCTGCAACAAAAACTGATGTGTCATCACCCAAACTAATTGAAGTCATGCTACAAGGCTCTAAAGATGGAAACTCAACTAGTAAAGAGCCCATGTGGTGAGAAGCACCTAAATAAATGAACCATGATGATGTAGAAGCTTTATTAGCTACAAGGTCCTTTCCCTTTTCTTTCTCTGTACCCTTGCCTTTTGCCTTGGTAGAATCTTGGGTAGATGAATTTTTCTTGATAGACTCTGGAACACCTATGTTCTTTTCTAGAAGATGAGTTAAGTGATCTATTTGTTTCTTCATCCATTTGTGTTCATCATGCCCTATCTTTTTACAATAGGCACACTTAACCTTCTCCTTCTTAGGTTTAGGATTAGAAGATGAAGACTCAGTGTTGTTTTTGGCAGGATTGGTGTTTTCTTTCTTCTTCTCCTAGTCCTGGTCCTGGTCCTTGTTCTTTTTCTTCTTCTCCTTTGTTGAAGTCTTATCCTTACCATTTCTAGATATCAAAGCTTGGGGTTGAGTAGACTTCATTATTCCCATTTGAATTAGCTTATCTTGCTCCCTAGTCAAGTCGGCAATGAATGAATCCAAAGAATGCATTTTCCATGTAGTGCCAAGGGCACTTTTTGTGGCATGGAAGGTGGAGACAAAGACTGAATAACTTGGACCTAACTTTGTGAGAATAGAAAGGATGAGTTGATCATCTTTCTTCTCTATCCTACATTCTTTCAATTGCAATCTAAGGGCCTTAAACTTAGTGAAAAAGTCTTGTAGGGTGTCAAAGTTGCTAAGACTTAGACTTATGAGTTCATTTTCGAGCCCATGACCTCTCATCTCATCAAACTTCCCAAATAAATTTTATAAGGTGTCCCATATGTAATTTGGAGTCTAGGAGGATTCTAGATGGAAGAGAAGTTTTGGAGACATAGACAAGCTCAATAATCTATAGGTTTCATCACTATGGTTGTACCACTTGACCTTTTTAGCATCAGTGTTGGGTTCTACTTTAGTACCCATGGTGATCCTATACAACCCTTTGCTTCTAAGAATGATTGACATTTTAACCTTCCATTCATGATAGTTGAAGGGTGTTATGGGTTTAAGTTGAAAAGAATCCATTTTAAGCTGAATTTAGGTGAAGTTGTGTTCATTACAAGTTGTGAATTATGCAGAAAGGAGAATGAAAGCAAAGATTTGCAAGTTGTGAAAAGAAATCACACCCCCCTAAAATATTGATCCCCCCACTGAATATGCAAGTGCATGCTCAAAAGACATTAGACTCAGTTGATAATGCGTCTTAGAGCAATCAGTGTAAGACTAAAGCAAACAGGATGTCAGACTCAGCCGAAAATGCATTCCGAGAGACCCAAATTTTTGGCACTTTATAAACTAGTGCATTTTTGACAAATAACAAGCCTACACTATGGATAATTGAATTACAAACACTTTTCAAAAAATGGCACCCAAATTTGAGCCACTATTTGCAAGATATTAAAGGTTCAATTTTCCCATAAACTAGTGTTTTTGCAAAAAAATCACTAAAATATTAAAAAAATGCCTATTTTTAGAGAGAAAGTGGCCTTCCAACCACTCATTGGATTCAACATAGAATTATGAATCCAAAGGAGGTTTGTGTGAGGGAGAATTGGCCTCCTGCCAACCCAGGCCTCACCCTTCGTCTTCAACAGGCAAAGATACAAGTTTAAAATGAAAACCCCCAAATTACAAAACTGTCTAAAAAATTAAATATTCAGTCAAATTGATTGATTTTTGTTTTACAAGTCAATTTTTAACTAAAAATAATGAAGCATAGACAAAATGAAGGATTTCCAAGTGTCCAAGGGGTGCCACATGGGATGCCAAGTAAGGAAGGGGTGCCAAAATAACATAGTCTAGAATTTAACTCAGAAAAGACAAAAAAAATAAATGCAAACCTGTGATGAACACTGTATGGCCTGATAGCACCTTGAAAACAAAGAAAATAAGCTATAAGGACTACCTGAGATGTAGCAAAACTAAAGGTGCCTTGCTGGAAGGAGTGTGGCACATAGTTGACTACTGACCAGAAGTGCGTGGGTTTGCAGGCCAAAAGAATAACAAAAGTTGGGACATCGTACAGATGTGGTCAGCTATTGGAGAGCATGGACTACTGCTACTACTTGGTGTGGACTAAATTTTTCTCCTCCCTCTATTGCTCCACACAACAATGGCACCCAAGCTAACTACTGAACCAACCCCTGAAGTGAAGACAACCAAGACACCCAAAGGCCAAGGATTCTCAAGAAAATGATACCATAAATGATATATATATTTTTAATTTTAGAATAGATCTAGAAATAAAAAAACAAAGAGAACTCCACTCTTCTTAACTTCAAAATGAACTAAAAGCATAACCAGACACACGATTACCGTTCTTCCTCTGATACCATATCGGAGTTGTTGCTAGAATCTGGATAATGCGAGTGTAATAGAGACGTGATCACATGAGATGAAGCAAGTTCACACCACATAAATGCTACAGAAATTTGAAAATAACACAAGGAGATAAATTACACAAGACAAAATGGAGAAAACCAAAATCTGATTAACATGAGATGGCAAAAGTGAAGACTACAAATAGGAGAGTATGCAAGTAAATCCTCCATAAAAGGTGGATAAGACACCCCAAGAATAGACTGTAACTCCTCCATGAAAGGTGGTGACAAGGTGCTAAGAATAGAGAAGTAACTCCCGTCAAGAGAGTTACTTATGACATTCTTATGACACCTATGACACATCTATCTCACACACCTCCACATAAGCTAGCCTATCCCACAAATGTAGGAAAACTCCATGTATGCATAAGAAATACAATTTTCCTAATTAATAAATAGGAAAAAATAAAAACCTACACTAATAGGTGATATTTGAAGGTACAAAATGTAGGTGGAAAATTCAATGGAACTTAGAGTTGCTCTATGTAAGTGAAAAGTTCAGGAGACTAAGAGGTTTCAATTGCAAGTAGGAATCTTTGATAGAGATGGTAGTTGAAAATTGCACTTGTGTTTCTCAGATAAAAGTTTGGTGGAGATTAGGATTGTTCTAAATAATGGAAAGTACATAGGACTATGGGCTTAAAAATGTAGGTTATGGGTTTTGGAGGTGTAAAATTCAAGTGGAAAGTCCATGGGGAATTTTAGGGAATCTTACAAGGTAATATACAACTTGTTTTAGGAATATTTTCTTGGTATTTATACAAATTTGGTGAAACCTCAGTTTTTAATGTGCAAGGAAAATGAAAATTTCAAGAAGATAATAACTATCTATTTTACAAAAACACTAGATTGACTGTGAACCCTAATGAGGCTTAAACAAGGGGAAAACCCCTAAACAAAAACTAGATTCACAATTGAGCATAGAAAAATGAAATAACTAAAATGAGTTCAATTGCAAGAAAATTTGGTTTAAAAATATAGAAGGTTAGATAAATACCATGTATGGGGGATCAATGATGTCATGGTGTAAATGCATGGTGGTGAAGCTCAACTACATGGTGGTGAATGCATGGATCATAGTTTGAGGTTGTTTAGAAAGGTCATAGATCAAGGCATAGAGATCCAAAAAAATTAAAAAAATTAAACATTGACTTGGAAAATCCCTGATTTCCTTTATATATGTTGTAATTACATACAACAAATGCCCCAATGGTAGAGGTTGGTGGAGATATGGAGTTTGTGACCATATTTGTAACTTCATAATTTTGATGATTGAATTTTGACCTCTAGATTCCATGGGCTTAGTTTGTTTGATCCTTCAAAAATGGGAAGGTAGAACTCTAGGATTAATTTTTAACTTTGCAAGTTGTGATTTGCAGTTAGATTTCTTGGTTTCATAGGGAAGGTGGTTGGTGGGAAGCGAAACTTGGATTGCAATTTTTAACTTTATATATTGAAAATTGTAACTAGATTTTTGATATATGATTGGAGTGTTGTGAAACAAGTGGAGGTTGGGAAGAAATTTGAAAGTTTTCAAATTGTAAATTATAGTCTAATCTCTTATTTTTGTGAGGTATATGGTTTGCAAGAAGAGAAACTCTGGTTGCAATTTGTAAATTTTCAAGCTACAAATGACATTCAGGGTTCTATTTTTTTAAGATTATAGGTTGTGTGGGAAGTGGAGGCTACGTATCAATTTCCAAGTTTTCAAGTTGTAAATTATAAGCCAATCTCTAGATTCTACCAGCTTAGTGTTTAGCAAGAAATAGAGGTCTATGATCCGTAAACTCTAGACTTAAAATTGAAGTGCAAATAGTTTTTATAGATACTTTAATATCTCCCTTTAAATCACTTCAAATTATTGAATATTTCAACTGAACTTGTAAAAATGATAGGAGTTAGCCAAAAAACACAATTTTTCAAAAATGGATTGAAATTGTCTATGACTTGTACTTTCATTCACCATTTAACTATTTTTAATAAATTTGTGTTATAATTGTCAAAATTTGAATTACTTGCATGAGTTCATTTACTAATTAAAATAAAATTAGCAAACTAAAACAAAATCATGCATCAAATGATGATTACCAAAACACGAAACGTGATAACAGAGTTTAGCTCAATAATTGATGCCTACATCTCCAGGTTCACCAAAAGAGTGGACCATTTCCATTAAGGTCACTTCAAACACCTAGAAATAATAAACAACTTTCTTGCAAGCTAATATCTCAATGCAAAAATTCACCTTCACCATGACTGAATCAAGCCCGACACCTTCAAATTTCATGAGTCTTCATAAACACCTACAAAGTCACTCCAAAAGTCCTAAAAATCTCCTCTAAGGTTTGAAATATACTCCTCCAATATGAAATTTGGCTAAACAAAGTATTAATATTGTGTATTATGGCCCGAGAAAAGATAAAAATCCATTAACCTAAGCTTACCAAAGCTTTAACAAAGTCTCGGCCTATTAAAATAAAAACACAGTAAAAATTTTTGATACATTTCAAATAGAAATTCATGCCTTTATACTTAGTTAGAAACTCATGGCTTAATGGCTAAGCCTCCAACCTTTTTGCCACAAGGTGAGGGGTTTAAAACTTTGGCCTACTTGGGTGCTTAACAACTTATCTCTTATTATCCCACATGTGTGGCACGAGAGGATAAAGTAAAGGCTTATCAAAGCCTTTGGCCACCATTTCCACCATGGGTTTATCCCACATGCATCACTTTGGGGTAGAACTACACTTTAAAAAAGCCTTCAATTGCCCACTTATCACGTGGCTTTGACCACATAAGGCTCCTTTTACTCGGGCTCGAGCTCAGGCTTATCTTTGAGCGCTCACCACATGACCCTGTGTATTCTTCCTTAGACTCGAGCTTAGGCCTGTAGACTTGCTAAAGAGCTCAGCTCCCATGTGACTTGGCAAAGATCTCTATTTGCTCCCTCAAACTAATCTCCCTCAAGCTCGCCACCTTAATCAGGCTTTGTAGCTTGAAGGCTCCTTTGAACTCATTCTATGGCTTGATCAATGAGCTTATCTTTGAGCTTAATCACTAAACTCCACTCAACAAAAAGGTGACATGGCAAGATGAGTCACTATAGTGATGTGGAATGTTGATGATGTGGCATGTCATTGAACCATTTTTTTTAACTTTTCAATCATCCAAGTGTCAACCTCTGATAGGTCCAAATGTTGAAACAACATTGAAACACATGCCACATGTTGCAAGTGACATTTTTTGACCATCTTCAAATGGCCATAATAGGAGCTCCCAAACTCAAATTTACATTATGAAAAATGCGTCAAAAAACTCTCAAAGAGATCTATAGTGTGCCACCACTGAAACTCTAAATTGGAACCATTATCTGAACCCAATTTCTGATCACACCTCCCTAATGAAAGGCTTTTGGTCTCCAAAAGTCCAATATCTCCTAAAATTGCATATTGGTATACTGTATCCATGAAAATAGAACCCAATCATAGCAAGAGATATAAATAATTACATTAAAATGATTCACAATCAAACTATAAAAATGCCTAATCTAATGGCATGAGTAAGTGAATCTGCAATTGCTAAAGTGATTACAACATATCAAACTACCTGCTCAAATGTCACATTTTGTAAAGCGGTGAATTGCCAAAAATTGAAACAACTCCCAATGTAATTACAAGACAAGTTTATAATGCTGACAACATACAATAAATATTGTGGACATGTTGCATTAAAATTCCCTAGTATGGGACTTATATGCTAAGCAAATTCAAACAACCAAAAGTGTATGTTGCCTAACATCTAAACATGCCCAAAGGGTCTTACAATGCATCTATACATCCATGTGCCAAAAATAGATACATTCTAAAAATAGCAGTCAAATATGAGACAAGTGTCATAAGGAATTAACTCAACCCACAACATCACTCTTCTATATCCCTAACTATTTCAAATGAGTTAATGTCTTATCCATTATTAGACTACCCATACAGTATATTCTGGAGATCAAAAACTTAGAGTTATCAAAAAGTGAGAATTGAAAAACTTCATATGATAGACTTATCTTGAAGTGTTCCCACCAACTCTAATCTACATCTATCAAAGCTTGTTCATTCCCTTAGGTGAATTCGTAACCATGCTTTGCAAAAAGAATGTAGTGATAATCCACTTAACCAATTCTTTCTTCCTAGTGAAATTGATTGTCTCTGTGGATTCATTATCAATTACATACTTTATCAATTTGCGCTATGCCAGATGTAATTGAAAAAATTATTGACTTAACCTCTTTAATGGATTTGCACTTGTAGGTTTTACCTTATCCTGGGTTGTATTGATAACTATATTATGGATTGAATTAGCTTCATTAACCTTAGTGAGAGGTTTGTAAATAATCTTAGTTTTAACATTACTTGAATGTGAAGATGAATGAAGCTTAAAACATCTATCAATCCTATGTCTACTCACTTTACAATGAGTGTAAACATCCTTCTAAGGTGAGGGTCCCCTTTTTCCAATTCCCAATTTAACATGAGAATGGTCTTTCAAACATGCAATTTGCTTCAACAAAGCATTTTGTTTCCAACAAGCCTTAGCACTATGGTTATTCATCCCACAAAAAGTGCATGGAAATGATTGCATTATCTTCTATACATTATATCTAAACTTATTAAAAATATCATCAATTGGATCAAAATATTTAGTGTAAGAATCAGGAGGTGGAATCTCAATACCTCTTTTACCTTTACACTTTTGAACTAGTGGCCTAGAACCTTCACTATTGGAAGCTCATCTTCCTTTAGCCATGGAAAAAACTTCTCCATCATCCACCTACACACTAGTATAACCCAAACCTGCACGAAGAGGTTTGTGCTCAACCTAAATTGGGTTAGTTATACCTTGGCTATCTCTACCAAGTCCTCCTCCATTATAACCCTTTTAAACAATAATTTAGATCCTATGCCCTTAGTGTATCTTTTAAAATCACCAAAAATAATATTACTAGAATCTGAATCTAAAATGGTAGAAGAAGATGAATATTCTTGTGGTGAAAAACTTATAGTGCACTTAGTCATAGTTTCTACATCTGAAGTAGAAGGCTTTACCTTTTCACACTCACCACATTGCAATCTAATCAAGAGCTCATCCTTGGATTCGAGCTCTGATTTTAACTTTGCCAATTGCAATTCAAGTGCAAATTTCTAACATCTCAAGATTGCATTTTAATCTTTAATGGCCTCAATATGTGATAACTTGCTCATGGTTTCCTACAAACACCTAATTCCACACTGCACATTGCAATATAATCAATCTACAAACCAATAATCCAACTATTCTAGAAGTAACTATCAACACACAACTAGAAGCAAACCCGGCATTCTAACTGCTCTGATACCAAATTTGATCCATAAACTCTACACTTAAAATTGAAGTGCAAATAGTTTTTATGGATACTTTAATATCTCCCTTTAAATCACTTCAAATTCTTGAATATTTCAACTAAACTTGGAAAAATGATAGGAGTTAGCAAAAAAACATGATTTTTTGAAAATGGATTGAAATTGTCTGTGACTTATACTTTCATTCACCATTTAACCATTTTTAATAACATTGTGTTATAATTTTCAAAATTTGAATTAATTGCATGAGTTCATTTACTAATTAAAATCAAATTAGCAAATTGAAACAAAATCATGCATCAAATGACAATTACCAAAGCATGAAACGTGATAATGGAGTTTAGCTCAATAATTGACACCTACATCTCTGGGTTCATCAAAGGAGTGGACTGTTTCCATTAAGGGCACTTCAAACACCTGGAAATAATAAATAACTTTCCTGCAAGCTGATATCTCAATGCAAAAATTCACCTTCACCATGACTGAATCAAGCCCGGCACCTTCAAATTCCACGAGTCTTCATAAACACCTACAAAGTTGCTCCAAAAGTCCTAAAAATCTCCTCTAAGGTTTGAAATATACTCCTCCAATATGAAAATTTGCTAAACAGAGTATTAATACTGTGTATTATGGCCCGAGAATGGATAAAAATCCATTAACCTAAGCTTACCAAAGATTTAACAAAGTCTTAGCCTATTAAAATAAAAACATAGTAAAAAATTTGATACATTTCAAATAGAAATTTGTGCCTTTATACTTAGTTTGAAATCTATGGCTTAATGGCTAAGCCTCCAACCTTTTTGCCACAAGGTGAGGGGTTTGAAACTTTGGCCTACTTGGGTGCTTAGCAAATTATCTCTTATTATCCCACATGTGTGGGGTGAGAGGATAAAGTCAAGGCTTATCAAAGCCTTTAGCTACCATTTCCATCATGGGTTTATTCCACATGCATCGCTTTGGGATAGAACTAGGCTTTAAAAAAGCCTTCAACTACCCACTTATCACGTGGCTTTAGCCACATAAGCCTCCTTTTACTAGGGCTTGAGCTCGGGCTTATCTTTGAGCGCTCACCACATGACCCTGTGTATTCTACCTTAGACTTGAGTTTAGGCCTGTGGACTCACCAAAGAGCTCGACTCCCATGTGACTCAACAAATAGCTCTATCTGCTCTCTTGAACTGATCTTCCTTAGGATCACCACCTTGTTCGGGCTTTGTAGCTTGAAGGCTCCTTTGAACTCACCATATGGCTTGATCAATGAGCTTATCTCCAAGCTTAATCACTAAACTCCACTCAACAAAAAAGGTGACATGGCAAGATGAGTCACTATAGTGACGTGGCATGTTGATGACATGGCATGTCATCAAACCATTTTTTTAAAACTTTTTAATCTGCCAGGTGTCGACCTCTGATAAATCCAAATGTCTAAACAACATCAAAACACATGCCACATGTTGCAAGTGACATTTTTTGACCATCTTCAAATGGTCATAACAAGGGCTCCCAAACTCGGATTTACATTCCAAAAAATGTGTCAGAAATCTCTCAAAGAGCTCTATAGTGTGCCACCACTGAAACTCTAAATTGGAACCACTATTAGAACCCAATTTTTGATTAGTCTATATGAAATTTGTAAGTTTTCAATTTACAAATTACATCTAGATCTCTAGTTTATACTGGCTAATGTATTATGGGAAGTGGATATTGGGAAACATTACAATATAATATTTGGTTTTTGCCATCTTAGGGAAATGGGTGTTTTGGGTCAATTTAATAATTTTTTCAAAAAACTTAATGGATATTCCTTAGAGTACTTGACATTTTTGGGATGAAAATATCAACATTTTTGGCAACATCTATGGGGTAATTGCTTGATAATCAGTTTCTTTCTAGTAACCTTCTATTTCATTGAGCATGGAGTCATTTTATGCTTAAAACACTTTAACTAGTGAAGAACAAAATTGGGATTTACCTAAACAAGAACAAAATAGAGAAAAATAGAACAAACTAAGGAAAAAAAATTCCTAATGATTTGACTTGTAAAAAATACTTATTTAAAAAACACAACTAATCCTAATATATACAAAATTTTATTCTTTAGAACAAAATCCTACCTTAAAAGCAATATTTGAGGTATATCCCATTAATTAGGATAGCCAGTTATGATCCATCGAGCTTAGATAGCTAGAATACATTAGCTCCTTTACATTGAGTTATAATATATGGACCTCTCTATATTGCATTGGAATTGGTGTGATTTCTTGGTTTATCTTTGTTTGCATCCCATTTTATAACCATTTATCTTTCATTTAAGCTCCTATTAGATGTTTTTTTGTTAAAATTATTATTTTTTTGAGCCTAATTTTCCTCCATAAATTTCATTGACTGGTTCCTAACTCAATTTAATTCCATGAATTCCACCAATATTACTATCATTTCATCATTATCAATCAAATCCAATTAATGATTGATTTTTAGAGATGGTAACTCAATTGATAGTGGGACTTGTGCTTCTCTTCCATATACCAACATGAATGGAGATTTTACAATGGCTCTCTTAAGAATGATCTTATCATCACACAATGCTGATTTTAAATTTATGTACCATGTCCTTTGATTATCCTTTTGATAATTCTTATGAGGTTCTTATTGGTAGAATCAACCAAGCCATTACCCTATAGGTAATAATTGTAAGAAGTCCTTAGGTATACATTGTGCTTTACAGCCCATTCACTCACTTGAGTGCTCATAAAAGCCTTGGCATTGTCTAAGATAATGGTGTGAGGAACACCAAACCTTGAGATGATACTAAGATGCCTCTATGACATCTTTTAGTGAAACTGCTTCAGTCCATCTTTTGAAATATTCATTTATTATAAGTACCCATCTATGGCTTACATTCAAAGGTGGATTGATAATACCAATAAAATCCAATCCCCATTAAGTAAATAGTTGGTCTGCTTGAATTGGTCTAAGACGGAAATATGCTAATCTTTGTTTTCCTATGAATTAAGCACACTTATCATAGTTCCTTACCCATTGGTGGGCATATTTGAATATTTTAGGACAATAATACCCCTTCTCAATATTTTGATGGTCGTGGTTCTTTTAGAGAAATGTCCACCTAATGGTCCATCATGAAATTCTTAGAGCACCTTGGGGATTTGATTGTGCTTGATAAATCCTATCATGAATCCATTCATATATTTTATAAACAATATTCCATCAATAAGAACATATGAATGGATTGGATTTGGAAATACCTTTTTTTAGACTACTAAATGTCATACGGGTACTCACCAATCTATAAGAAGATGGTCATGTCATGGATCTAGCTATTAAAAATAGGTGGATTGGCTGGTTGAGATCCAATTTGAACATATATTACTTCAAATATTATTTCAATAGTCTTGATATCATAATCCAATTATTCACATAAATCCTTTCTACTTAAAATATTTGTAATTTTGATGTCCACATTGTATTCCATGACTTTTGTGGTCCATATTACTCTTTTTTCATTTATTTGTTGGCTCAAAAGTAACTCTTTGACACTTTGGTGACTAACTAGTAGATGAATTTTATTATTAGAGAGCATATGCCTAAATTTTTTTTGATATTTAATTAAAGCATATACTTGTTTCTCCATAAAACTATAATTTTCCTCATAATCCTTCAAGGATTCACTGAAGAAAGATATTAGTTGTTATAATTGTTTTATATTCTATTGGGTTAGAATAGCTGAGATGTTGCCTTCCCCTCCAAAATCATAGAGAATGAAATCTTCCTCATAGTTTGGGTTGAATAGGTAGGATCTTGAGAAATAGCTTGCTTGATGGATTTAAGGCTATCTTTTCCTTCCTATGTCTAGGTAAAAATGATACCCTTCTTAAGCATTGTAGTAAGGGGTTTGGCCATAAAGGCAAAATTTTGAACAAATATTCTTAAGAATTTGATTTTTTTTAGGAAAATTTGTAATCCCTTATTATGGCTTGGTAGTGACAATGCATATATAGCACTAATTCTCTCTAGGTCTATTTCAATACCCTCTTTTGAAACAATGTGTCCTAGTAGTTTACCATTATGAACTACAAAAATGTACTTCTTTGGATTGAGGGAAACTCCAAATTATCTACACATTTCAAAAAAATTCCTAAGGTGATCCAAGTGCACATCAACATGATTTGAGTAAACAGTGATATCATTTAGGTATGCTAAGATCATCTCATTTATCAAACCTCTAAAATCTATATCCATGGTTCTATGGAATGTCACACTAGCATTAGTCAGACCAAAGGGCATATTTTTATATGAATACTTACCACATTTTTTGATGAAGGTAACCTTGATATAGTCTGATTCCTACACTAAGATTTGGTTATATCTAGAATAACCATCTAAAAGGAAAAACCTTTCAAATCCTGATATAGTTTGTAGAATTTACTCCATGGGTGGAAGGGGATAATGATCCTTTATAGAGGCTTTGTTCAAATCCCTGAAATATACACAAAGCCTTATTTTACCATTCTTTTTCATTATAGGGACCAAATTAGTAACCCAATATGAGTGTTTGATAGGGAAAATTATGTTAGAATCTATTAGTTTGGATAGATCACTTTTCATTAGGGGTTCTATCTTTGGATTAATTGGTCTCTAATTCTATCTAATAAGCTTGGTATTTGGGTCAAGCTTTGTAGTATGTTGGGATAATATAGGGTCAAACCCCCTTATATCATGATAACTCCAAGTGACTTTATCATCAAACTCATGACATAATTCAATAGAATATTTTTTTTCATATTCATTACATACATTTACTATCTTCATTGATTTCCCTTCTAAGATGACTATTGGCTCACAGTCTTCTTCATTGATAGTGATGTTCTTTTTTTTGCCTTTTAGTTGATCATTTGAATTGAAGATAATCTCTAAAGTGAAGAGGCCCATGGGTAATTTTTTTGTCTTCAAATTAATGATTTGATATCCATATTGGTCTTAGATTCTGGACTAGTTTCTATTAGAGAACTCAGCTTCTTCTTTTAGAAAATTGACAATTTGTTGATCACTATCGAAGACTTTCTAGTTGGTTGTGTTATCAGTAATAGATGGCCTTACTATAAACTTTACATGCTATCTATTTTTATTATTTATTTCCTCATGTAGGTTTTATTGGGAGCCTACCGAGGCCATACAATTAAAATCTTTGTTTTATGCTCTTGGTATATTCTGAATGTTTAAAGTAGTACAATTTTCTAATAGGTCATAAAACTTGTGTTTGTAAGATCTCAAAAAATTATTCTTAGTTATGATTGTGGATCTTAATCAGTGAATAAATAACTCACTATCATCAAATGTCTATAGGGATATTATCCCTCTTTCCTTATCCAATTGTAGACCTCAAATCAAAGCTTCATATTTAGTGACATTATTTGTGTAGCTAAATTAAAGTCTGAAAGAATAGAAACTGCTCTCCTTTTATGGAGACATAAAGACAATACCTACACATGAACCATTCCTTATTCTAAAAACATTAAATAATAGTAACCACATTCTTTAAAGATCTTTAGCTAGTTTTACAAGATTTAGGATAATTGCATCATTTTCATGAATGTTATATGTACCCAATCTAGTTTTTTGTACATAATCATAAAGATCAAACTATAGATTTGATCCCCATTCATCTATTTGAGTGTCAATAATATCTTCTATAGTTGTTAAAACTTCATGATCAACCTCATCTTTTTGATCCTACAATATAAAGTTCATTTCTACATGGATAGGAGTGTATGGCGTGATATGGTCTTTAATGATTGGCTTAGTTCTTATTGTTACTCATATTCCATATCTCATCCTAAGAAACATGTGAGACAAATCCAAAAATAGATATCCATTTATTTTTGCACTAAAATCTCATGAAAGACAAATGGAAAAATAAGGGGGGAGATATAAAACTAAGATATCTTAGGAAATTGACAAGCTTGGACATGCATGAATAGTGAGATTTAGCACTTTTATTATCCTTATTATTTAAACATCATTCCCATCCAATTATACTACACCTTTTGAGATAGGTGTATACTTAATACCAAGAGCATCAAATATTTTATTAGGAATGACATAACTACTAGCCCCCAAATCTACTATGCAATTATGAATGAGATACTTCCCTACTATGATTAAAATATAGAAGGGAGAGGCTTACCATTTTTTATCATTTTAGTATTGGTTTGTGGTTGACACAAATTAATTTCAGCATTAGGTCCCTTGGCTAGAACATTATCCATTATCTAGAAGTTTTTCAAAGCCTCCTACAACAAATCTCTTTGTGATGGCATGGATAGTCCTTCCCACATAGTGACATTCAAATTGGTCTTCTTCATATACTCAAAAATGCTGAAAGGAATGTTACCAACCTTCATTGGTACCTTTATAGGAGTTGCCTTCTTTTATGAGATTTGGAGTTGGCACTTTTTTTTAGAGTGGGTCATGGGTACAAAGGGTGGCCTTTGTATTGTGTTTCTCTATGTAGGTTCTTATGTAAGTTTTGAATTTTTAGCTTTTTCTACCCTAGGGGGCTGATCACTTTATATTAATCTTTTCTTTGAATGTGTATTGTCTACCACTGAACCTCCACCATTGAACAATGCCTCCTAATTTACACCACAAAAGTCCTCTTGCTAGTTTAAAAGAGTATCCTCACCTTGAGTAGGTTCTTATGTATTTGCTTATTGGGAAGTGGTTTCTTCTTATTTTACTTGTGTGTTTGATATGCCTTGCATCATCAAAGCTTGATTGATGACACCATTAGGACAAGTATTCTGATTATGTGGCTGATAAAAAGGATAACACAATTCATACTCCTAATCTAGATTGTTCTAAATAGGTACAATAGCTTTGGAAGTACATGGTTTAGGTAGAGAATGGATGTTCGGAGGTTTTGTTTGCATATTTTGACCTTACAGATATGAATTTCCCTAGTATGGCTATCTATTGGGCTGGTATACTTGGTTATCTTGCTAATAAGCTTATAGTTCTAGGGTTTTTTCCTCTTCATTGTTGCTAACTCAATGAAAAAAATCTAAAGTAGTGACTTAATGTCATATAAATCATCTTTAGTAGTGGGAGTTAAAGATATTGCTTTACTCATGGTGAGATGGTGTAGGATTTATCTATAGAAATAGAAGTAATTGTGGCCTTGGGGTAATTTTTCCTACTTGAATTAAATAAGTTTTTCCCCCATATTTCAATTCCATATGCATTGGGATGTGTGGTACCACCTATTGAATAAATCATAATAGTTATACTGCTATTCAAATCTCTTGAGTAATATAGGAAAGCATTAGTTGGAGTTACTTGACCAATACTAGAATTCTATTCCATGTCTTTTGAAAATGGAAATTGAAATTAGTCATGTGCTCATGAGGATCCCATTGAATAATAGTTAATTGTTTATTCAAGGAGAGGTGGTCACTCTTATCTTCAAATTAAGTTCATAGTGTTGTACCTAAGTCATCCCAAACATAGATAGAACTGGGAGGTAGGCCTTTATACCATTGTAGGATTTACCCTTGAAAGATGAGACTAAGAGTTTGATTGTAACATTATCTTATACCACATTATGGACTGAACAAGATTAACAATGTCATGTATATGTTCCATAAGAGTAGTGGAAGTTTCACAATTAAAATATAGAAGGGTTTTTAAAGCTGAGGTAGGTATATCATCATACTAGGCCAACTGGAGTGGGATGCCTCCATTAAAGGCTATGAAATTTAAATTTCTAGCCATAATGGGAGGTATGAAACTAATGGGAATACTTGAAGGAGATGCAAGTAAATTTTAAAGATATACTCTAGGGTAAGGTAAAATTGATATTGATCTCTTTTTAGAAGGAAGTGACAATTCCAAAAAATTAGCTCTCTTACCTTTAGTAGATGATCTTGTTTATTTCTTTGGCATACATAAACCTTGAATTCTTGAATACATAAGCTAGTGGAGTTGCCAAGTGATTTTAGAACATATATGAATCTCATACAATACTTGATGAGAATAAAACTAATATCTTTGTAATTTTTAGGTCTCACCAGGTGTGCCAAAAATTATTATCACATAGATTTTGTACCCATTCTTGATGTTGTAGCTCATTATGCAAAAATCTAATGATACAATGTGTAGTCATATAAAATGTGAAAATTGATAGCTCGAGCATGGATTTTGACACCCAACCCACAGGTCCCTCTTGAATGCTCTCATGACCCTTATAGACACCTTTTTATTATTCCTAATCATTTGTAGACTTCTTAGACTTGATTCCAGCTCATTTAGGCTACATTTCCTATGATAATTCCATCCCCCCAGGTCCCACACCTATAGGAAAATAGTGCCCAACTTGGACTATAGCACTAAACCCTAGGGTGTCCATTTTGGTGCTCCTATCCAGTTACAATTTTAGCTCTAATAGTCACTTCCTTTTGGTTCATATCCTTCTTCTTGTCAGTCTAATGTGAATTTATTTATCCCATGACCAATAGATATTTATAAAAACCCATTTAAATTTCATTTAGAAGGGTTTGGCAAATATTATAAAGCAATCAAGAATACAAAAAATACCATTGAGGTAAATTTACCTCTTCTCTACATACAACCATTCAATACAGCTACAAACATATTCAAATCCTCACACCAGTCCCTATCCACCTCAAGCACACCAAGTTTAGTATTTTTGCATCTGCATAACACTATTGCACAAAGCACATCAAGTGGGAGAAATACATATGACTTAATATCTCTTTAGAGTATTGGTATGTAGGTAGCGTGCCCACACAAAGAGTGTGGATACAAATTCATTGCATCTTACACACACTAACCCCCCCTTCTTTCTTAAGATTAATCAAAGCATAATGAAATTAAGGGTTTGAATAATAAATCATCTCTATAAGTAGTTTTTTAGACCTTCAATAATCAAAATTTCATAGGAAGGCTCACCCAGGGACAATAAACAAAACCCATAAAACTTAGGTCTCTAAGACAATAGTGGAAAAAGAGGACTATAGCACCAAACCCTAGGGTGTCCTATTTCAATGTTCATATCCTTTCACAAAATGAAATCCATATCTTGATTTATGGCACTGTCCTAGTCCTTCACAACAAATTCTAGACCCTATTTTAGCCATTTCATGTGAATTTTAACTAAGTCTTATTTTATTTATATTCATTGATATTTATAGAAAGGTTAAAAATATAGGTAACTTATACAAATCAATGACTAAATTATTACAATATTCTATACTAATTTTTTTAATCTAGACCCTTAACTAAAATATGAATAATACTCCAATATCCCAAAACTATTAAATCATTTGGTAGACCTGACTTACTTCATTTGAGCATAAAAACCCTAGAAACCCTAGGGTAAATTCCTTGCTGATTTTTTCAATAATTTTCTAATTTTTTATACATATTTAAATAAAAAATTCACATTAAATTTTAAAAATTCCATAATAATTTAAAAAAAAATTCATCCAAACCCTAGTTGCATCTATTAGGTCCCTTTAAAACAAGAATTTTCTAATAATTTTTTGATTTTTTACCTGCATATTTAAATTACAAATTCATATTAAATTCTAAAATTACTTAGTAAATTTAAATAAAAAATATCATTTTTCCAAACCCTAGTTGCATATAATAGGTCTCTTTGTTTTCTTGAGGTGTCACCTTACATTTAAAATCAGATTTCACATCATAGCAAAAATGGATCTCACTTATTTACACATAATTCTTGCATTTCTTACAAATAATAAGGAGACCATACTCACTCCTATCATGTACATGAATGATGAAGTTTACCATATGCTAATGCAAAGCTTCATTCTTTCCCTTTCATGCTTAATTTTCATAATATGTTATGATATAAAGAAATATATTTCTAAAAATAATAAGATCCCTCTCCAAAGTAATGTTTACTTCACTTGAATACAAGGTTTCATTACTTGTTTTGTATCTCTCATATGGAATTTTTCAAGTTTATCTTGATAAACACATTATAAATACCATATCACATATCAAAATTCTTTATGCATTAATGCCCAAATTCATGTTCTCTATTCCTTGCTTGATATATCTCATATGGAATAATCTTTATAAACATATTTTATACAACTCATAACTCCAATTTCATGCATTTTATTTCACATTCATGATTTCTACCTAGATGCATATAACTCATTGATAACTTTTGAGTATTTCCCTATCACTACTAGACACAAGCAAACACTAGCAGTTATATTTATCTCTCCTCCCTTCAAACTTGGTACACCTAAATTTTATCCTACACTTACTACTATCTCTATGCCTATATTAGATCATACAGTACATGCTATCACCCAAGTTTATGAATATAGGTATGTTGATTACACCATGGATATAATTTTATCACTTAGATTAGCACCCCTCCTAATATAGTTTTATTTCTTGAGATCCTTTAACAATCAGATGCTTACAAATATGTGTTTTATGTAGCTCTTCACAATACTAGAATTCTTATTTCCACTAAACCAACTTATGTTGCCTCTATCCTCAACACAATGCAATGGATTGAAGAATATATTTCCTTTGAGAAAGAGGATTTACCCCCTTGCCACATCATTGAACAACATCTACCTCTATATATTCAATTAAAAATTAATTATGTAGGGGTAAAAAGAGTGTTATTTGATAACAGTTTAGGACTCAACATTTGCAACATTTCTTTTCTTAAACGTCTTACTATACAACCTCATGATCTAGATCATTAAGATATGAACATCATAGATTTTGAAAACATTCCATGGAAATTCATGGGCCAAATAACACTCAATCTTACTTTGGGACCTATGACACTGCCAACTACTTACCAAGTCATGCTAAATGACCTCAATTATAATTTATTACTTGGTCGGCTTTGGATTCAAGATAGGCATGCAATCCCTTATACACTTCATGCTTGTCTAAAATTTAATCAAAAAACCTACATATACACATGCCCAATAGACAATGAACCTTTTAAATACTATCAAGTTGTCGAATCTCCATAGAGTTCTATTTTTCCATTTAATCTCGGTAATATACCTACACAACCCACTATTCACAGTGCACCCTTAAACCATGTAACACATCCGACAATTCCAAGTTCTATAATATCACCAACACCAAATCACTAGTTTACTTCCCCTTTTTCACTTAAATGTCTTAATAAGATGGGATATCATGGAAAATGTATTGGAAAGTATGAAAAAGGAATCATCAATCCTGTAAAGGCATAAACACAACATAGAAAGTAAGGGTTGAGATATCAACTTACCCTTCTTCATGATGAACCTTCTTCCGTGGATTCAAATCATATAAAGTTTTTTCCATGCATTACACCAAAATACCATACCATTTATCATACTTCAACATTATCATTTATCTATTCATATCTCATTGATGATACAGTTTCACTAGATATGCTCACATTAGATGAATTTTCCAAAAATGAATCTCTCTTACAATTTCTCAAAGCATATGAGGACCTCACATCTTGCTATCATAAAAATATATTTCCTCATCACACAAATTACCATGTATACTTTGGTGAAAATCTAGATTATCCCAAAGACATACCAGTTAATTTAGATGATACTATTCCTACAACCCCATACCCACTAGATCGTTCCATATTAATTAATGAGGAAATAATTAATTTTAAAATTTGGAACTGATCAGGATCCCCACATTGTCTTTTTAGTCATTCCCTTATGAAAGGAAGAGGATATATATATTCATTAAAATTTAACATATTTTCCATAACTCTTTACTTGGTCTTCGTCAAATATGCCAAGAATTGATACATCTATAGTAGTTCATCAGATTCCCTTATACCTAGATGTTAAACTAGTTAAACAAAAAGCTTGAAAAATACATCCTAAGGTGGATTGCTTAGTAAATATGAGATCTAATGCTTATTAGATGCTAGATTCATTCAACCAGTAGCACACCTTGAATGGGTTTCTAATATAGTCCTCATGGTAAATCCTAATGAAAAAATTTGATGTTGTTCTGATTCTTTAGATTTAAATAAAGCCTTCCCAAAAGATGATTTGCCTTTACCTAACATTGATATGATCATAGATTCCACATCCATGTATGAAATTTTATCATTTATGTATGGATTTATAGGATATAACCAAATCAAAATCATTGAATAAGATTAAGAGAAAACATCTTTTACAACACCTTGTGGCATATTTTATTAGATTGTCATGCCTTTTGGATTAAAAAATGTTGGAGCCACATATTAGTGTACCATAATGCATATTTTTAATGACTTTATTCACCATACTATCAAGGATTATGTCGATGATATATTATCTAAATCCAAATAATGACAATATCATACTATTTATTTATGAAAGATCTTTCAAAGACTCAGGCAATATAATGTTTGATTAAACCTAAAGAAATATGTGTTTAGAGTTACATTAAGAAAATTATTAGGGTTTATTATTTATCATCATGGCATAGAGGTTGAACCTAATAAATTCAAATCAATTATCAACATGTCAGCTCCCACAAAATTAAAACAACTTCAACCCTTATAATGCAAGATCCAAGTAATCTACCATTTTATAGCTCAACTTGCTAATAAAACTCAGCCATTCACTCTATTATTAAATAAAGATACAAAGTTTATCTATGACCAAGCCTACCAATAAATCTTTGATACAATCAAGAAATATCTTCTTAATCTACCTATTTTAGTACCACCTATACCTGATAGGCCTTTTCTACTATATATCTTAGCAATAGATCATGCATTAGGATTAATCTTAGCACAACATGATGATCAACATACCAAGCAAGTAGTTTATTACATTAGTCACATATTAGTTTATTTTGAAAAAATATTCCATGATAGAAAAATTATGTGTAGCATTAGTTTTTGCCACATAAAAGCTTTGACATTACATGGTCAATAATGAGACTCAAGTTATCACAAAATTAGATCCCTTAAAGTTTCTAATGGCAAAACCACATCTCTCTGGTCACATCACAAAATGGGTCATGTTATTAATAGAGTTTGACTTAAATATAGTTATCCAAAAATCAATAAAGGGATAAATAATTACATATTATTCAGTAGATGAACCACTTTTAGACACCAATCCTATTAATGACACATTTAGAGATGATTTTACTACTTATTCTACTCATTCTAACACTTGGACCATGTTCTTCGATGGTTATCAATGCACATATGGTGTAGGGGCAGGCATTATCTTTATTGATCCTTCTAGTCACATAGTTCCTTTTGTATATTGATTAAGACTGTCATGCACCAACAACACCATAGAATATGAAGCACTTATCTTAGATCTATTTTCTACCCATTCCCTCTAAATTAGATCTATTCAAGTCTTTAGTGATTCCTAACTTGTGGTCAATCAAGTCAATGATGTTTATCAAACAAAAGAACATCTTATCCCATAATAGAAAATGGTATAATGTTAATCATCATAAGTCAATTAATTTTGTATAGAAAGTATACCAATAAAAGGCAATCGACATGTAGATGCAATGGCATGTACTGCATCCTTGATTCCTATTGACATCAATGATGATCAAGCTATTTTCACAATTAAACAATTAAAATAACCATTAATATCCAATGTTGATTTAATTTCACTATCCATCTTAACTATT
Organism: Torreya grandis; assembly: GCA_037957365.1. Taxonomy (NCBI): domain Eukaryota; kingdom Viridiplantae; phylum Streptophyta; class Pinopsida; order Cupressales; family Taxaceae; genus Torreya; species Torreya grandis. The sequence goes on from JARHVA010000845.1 coordinate 1,494,061, forward strand.
ACACACAATTCTATAACTCTATAATGGTTCTCTAATATCTATAACTTTCTAAATAAATCTATTACACCAGATGCTTTTTCATGAAATGATAAACATAAGTTACAAAAATATTCACTCCATTATATAATCATTGGTGGAGACCTTTTTAAGTGATCTTTCGATGGACAGTAGCTTTTATGATTGACTTTAGCATAAGCCAAAATTTATCATACACAGAAACATGATAGTGAGTGTGCTAGTCACTTTAGTGTAAAGGCCATGTCACACAAATAAATTTGATAAGGGTACTACTAGCCCACCATGGAAGATGAATGTTCATAATACACAAAGATATGTGATAAATTTCAATGACATAGTAACCTATAGTATGCATCATCACAATAATTGTAATCTATTATCTCTCCACGTGCATTTATGTTATGGGGATTTGATTTTATTGGAAAAATTAACCTCAAATTTGTTAATGGGCATAATTTCATCATAGCTAAAAAAATATTTTACTAAGTGGAAGCCATTTAAATTCAATCTACCATAAGGGAGGACATTTGTAGCTTCCTCATGACTCATATTATTTCACGATTCAGCCTACCTATAACCATCATTTCTGATAATCAAACATCATTCAAGAACAAAATTGTCAAGAATTTTGCACAAAATATAATCTTAAACACACATTCTCCACTCCATATTACCCAAAAGGAAATGGTAAAGCAAAGGCTACCAATAAAACCATCAATAAAATTTTGAGGAAAATAGTGACCAAATTTGGAGATGATTGGCACAATCAACTAGTCTTTGTATTAGGTGCTTATCGTAAAAGTATCCACACACCCACAAAAGACACTCCTTATTCACCCATTTATGTCATAGAATTATTTTTATCATTAGAATTCAAAATCCCATATCTTCATGTCTCCCTTAAAGGTATTCTCACTAGTGACCAGTATCGTGAAAAGCATTTACACTAGCTCAAGTAGTTAGACCATCCATGCATTCAAGTAGCAAAACATCTCAAAATATACCAATAATGTATATAATGATCCTACAAAAAATGATTTTACACTAGATAATTTTAAGTTAATGATCTTGTTCTCAAATAAAATATTCATAATGTCAATGGCAAAGAAGAAATCAAAGGAAAATTCAAACCAAATTGGTTAGGTCCATACATTATTACCGAAAAGCTTAGCCCTAAAGTGTATCATCTAACCTCAATTAAATGAAAGAAACTCAAAAATCTAATGAATATTATGAATCTACACAGATTCCATGTCTAACATTCATGGGATTTATGATCCATCTCTTATGACACACATTTCATACTGGTATCATTTCACAGCTTCACTTCATGGGGAAATGATGGAGCTAAAGGACTTGATAGCCTTTGTATTATTGAGCCACCTACTCAAAGGGATTAGATACATGGTCCAAACATAGATTAATACATGCATGATCATGTAGCTTCACTTAGTGGATGATGATGGAGCCAAAGGGCCAACCTTTGTATTCTTGAGCCACTCTCAAGGAATTGAGCACTCAGCTCCATTCATGATATTACTTTTGGTAAAACACATATCTATTATCACTCAACATAATAAAAAGTTTTGTATTAGTTTGTGTACCCAATGAGGTGTATTCATTCTTTTCTCTTCCTTTCTTTCTTACCTAGCTTTTATACATTGTTATTTTAGATAGTGTATCTAGTAAGAACTAATATACTATTTTTTTATTTTAGATTTATAATTCACAACATTCTCTCTCTATGCACACCCAACATCACATAGCTTCATGAGCTTCACCCTTGTAGGTAATTTCATGTATGCTTTCTATTTCTCCTTTATCCTAGTATTTCACTTTTCTACATCACTAAAATAAATGGGGGGGGCAAATGTAGTCATATAAAATGTGAAAATTGGTATCTTGAGTGTGGATTGTGATACCAAATGCATAGGTACCTCTTGCATAATCTCATGACCCTTATAAACACCTTTTTGATTATTCGTAGTCATTTGTAGACTTTTGAAACATGATTCTAGCTCATCCAGGGTACATTTCCTATGATAATTCCATCCCTCTAGGTCCCACACATATAGGAAAATAACATCTAATTTGGATAATAGTGATGGACCCTAAGGTGTCTATTTTTGGTGATCTTATCCAATTACATTTTTAGCTCCAATGGTCACTTCTTTCCAGTTCTTATCCTTCTTGTCAGGTTAACATGAATACATTCAACCCATGACCAATAGATCTCTATAAAATCCCATTCAAATTTCATTTAGAAGGGGTTGGAAAATATTACAAAGAAATAAAGAATATAAGTAATACCATTGAAGAAAATTTCCCTATTCTTTGCATATCAAAATCCTCACACCAATCGCTAGCCACCTTAAGCACACCCAATTTAGTATTTTTGCATTTGCATAACACTATTGCACAAAGCACATCAAGTAAGAGAACTACATATGGCTTGATCCATCTTCAGAGTATTGGTATGTTGGTAACATGCCCATATAAGGGGTGTGGATACATGTTTAGTGCTTATTACACACACTAAACCCCCTTTTTCTCAATATTAATCAAAGCACAATGAATTCTAGGGTTTGGAGACTAAATCATCTCTATAATGAGTTTCATAGATCTTCAACAGTCAAAATTTCATAGGTAGGCTCACATAAAGACAAAGAAAAAACCCAAAAAAATAAAGTCTCTAAGAAAATAATGGAAAAATAAGACTATAGCGCTAGACCCTAGGGTGTCCTATTTCAGTGCTCCTATCCTTTCATAAAATGAAAGCTATATCTTGATTTACGATACTATCCTAGTCCTGCATCGTAAATTTTAGATCCTATGTCAACCATTTCCTCTGATTTTTAGCTAAGTCTTATTTTATTCATATGCATCACTATTTATAGGAAGGTTAAAAATACAATTAAATTATATAAAGTAGTAGCTAAATTATTACAATATTCTGTATTGATTTATTAATCCGGACCCTTAACTAAAATAGGAATAATACTCCAATATTCCCAAAAATTTCAAATCATAATAGGATCATCTCAACGATGTATGAACTTTGAAATTGAGATGGACCTTTAAATAAAGCCAACTTCCTTTTGCTAAATTTGGTATAGCTAATTAAGTATTAGATTATGTAAAAATTCTAATTCTTAGTGTTCTTGCTCCTAAACTAGGTTTGACAAGGAAAAGAGTTTTGGGATTTCTATTGTAAAACAAAAAATATTGATTGCACCAAATATTTTTTAGTGTATTTTAATTGTTGATTTAATGAACACAACAAAACAATGAATATTGAAAATTTTAAGAGCATAAACTCATGCAAATGTGAAACCAAAGGCAATATTGGGTATTTTTCATACAAGGGATAAGATTTTTTATTTTTAATAAAAAAATCTTCCAAAAGGGTTAAAAATTACACAAGTGAAATTTTGTGACTAAAATAAGAAATAAAAAATCCACAAATATTTAAATAACCTTGAATACACAAAGATTACACAAGCAAGAAAGGCGAATCTTCAATTTATTCTCATTCTATAGGTTACAACATGTAGACAAATTATTCAAAATGTAGAATAATATATGTAGCAGTAATAAGATAGATGGGATATGCCATATTTCCCATATTTATATAAAAAATCTCATAAAATAGATGTGGTTAACAAGTAAATCTACACCGAGTAGAAGGACATGCAAAAATCTAGAAACTCCATAAATTTAGGCATGATCTTTAGTTGGTGGCATCTTTGGTGAAGTGAAAAAGTGTTGTAAAAGATCATGTAAGAGTTGATCATTCCAATTAACTAATGGAGGCATGGATGAGACATGTAAATATTCATGCAACACCTATGCCTTTTCTAGTTTAGCTATAATGGCTCATGATGCAATGGGGGTACCAAAGTGACACTCAATCTTTAGAAGAAAATATAGCTTTAGATGAATTAAATTAATTTTTTCCAAAACCCTAATTTGTAATTTTCAATTGGGACTTTTACAACTTTCAAGTCACATAACTTTGTCAAAATTGAAATTATGTTTTACAATAATTGATTTTACAACTTAAGCAACTCAAATTATGTTTTAAAATAGAAAGTGTAATTTGTAAGTTTGTTTTTTTTAAATTTTAACCTATCAAAATGAAACATGGAAATTACACATGGCTCTTTCTCAAAAAGTGTTGTCAAAATGATAGTTGCAATTTATAAGTTGTAACTTTACAATATTTTTACAATAATGAAAATATAATATATAAGAATGTTTTTTGATAAAAATAAACAATCTATATCAAAAACTTCTATAAACTCTTTATCCTTTTTTTCCTTTGTCTTTTCAATATATGAATCAAAACTCTTAAACATCTCTAAGATTTTATTTTCATCAAGACAAAAAGAGTATAGGTGGCTTATCATGCATTCTACTATTTTATAAGAGAGTTCCCTTTTAAAGGATTTATATTCTTTAGTATTTTTTCCCATGTGATCTAATGTGTTATGGTATTGATGAAATGGTGGATAGAGCTCAATATGAAAGTTGTATCTCTTGTGGATTCTTTTTTGACCACTTATTTGAATTTATTTTGAACTTCCTCTATTGAGAGGACCTAGTTATGGTGAGTTGTTGCCTAACATGATGATTTATTCAACAAATATTCAATGTCATATACCATATAAGTGGCTTTATCATGTGAAAATTTATCCTTATGGGCATTATCTTTAAGTATATTTATTCCAAATTAAGTTGATATATCCATCTTGCCATGAATCATTTCTCAATATCTTTTTTATAAGGAGGATATCAACATAAATTGAGTCCACAACTATCAATTTTAGATAGAAAAGTTTTAACCTTTTTATCTCTTCCTTAAACTTGTTGATATTCTCTTTCAAGGTGACCCTTCTCTCTCTTAGAGTGTTATAATGGTTTATTAATAGCTATATAACTCTATTTCCATTTGATATGAGCTCTTCTACCCATTCCTTGATGGTCCTTCCCATGCTACCAATTTCTATCACTGCATCAAGTGTTGCCTAATCTATGATCTGAGTGATAGGTTGTGTTATTTAAATAGTGGGATCTATGAACTTTAATGAATTCATTAGTTATTCAACCTTGTTTTTTAGCTCATACTTAGTGACCTTATCACTATCCATTTTCTCAAAAAGAGAGTTAATTCTAGATTGAACATCATGTTTCAATCCCTCTATTGTAGGATGTCCAAGGTAACCTTTTGATACTAGGTAATCCCCCACCACTAGATATTATTTATGGTTTTTTGTGGGGGGAATATAATCTCTACATAATTTCCCCTACTAAATCATACAATATTATTGAAATGGTCTAGGGAGATGCCTTGGATTTATTGTGTGCATCTGTGAGGCCAAAATCCAATATGTTCAAGGACACCATTTGCTTATGTTTCTTCCCCACTATCTATGATAACCAAATAGGAGTATCATCTTATTGTGCTAACACTACCACTTGAGAATCTATATTCAAAGATGTTTCACTAGTGGGAATGGTGGAAAGTGTTATATCTTGTATTGATATTGCCATTGATTGTTCAGTAGATGTCTTTGCCACCTCTTCCCCATATGTGGGTTGAGGGTCCATATTTGTATCAATGTCTTGCTCCGTCTCTTATTCCTCTATAGGGATTGGGGTTATTGTGGAAGAGGAAGAGGTTGGGGGGTAATGTAAAGTTATGTGTTTACAAGGGGTGTGGGAGATGTGAGTGATATCAATGGAGGAGTAGACATAGGGAGTTGGAATTGAGGAACTTGTATAAGTGTGGATTCCAAATCCTTAAATGAGTCAATCAAATTGGTAGAAACACTTAGGGTTGGTAAAGTAGGAAAGATGAAAGTAGATGAAGATGAATCAGTAGTTATTCTAGGGGTTGGGATGGCTAGTAGGATTATAGTTAGAATGAATGAATCCATGGCTTTATACTACTATGTAGTGTTGGTGATTAATGTAATGGAAGGAACTATGTATGATATGGAAGGAATTATGGAAGGGGGAGTGAGATTGTGGAAGAGGGAAGTGAAATCAAAACTTGTGTGTCTAATTGAGGGTAAACCTAAGTGTTTAATTAAGATGATTAAACTATGTTAAATGGAATTATTGACATAATTAAATTGGTAGGAATGGAGGATGGAGTCACTTGAGGTGAAGTAGTAGTGGAGATAGGAGGAGGAGGTGTTGGAGCTATAGGAATGACAAAAATAGGTGGGGGATGTATCATAGAGATGGGAGTTGAAATTATAACTGAGATGGGGGTTAAAGCTATTATTTATCTAAGTGAAATTGTATATTATAATGAAATTATTATGGGTTGATCTATTGATTCTCCTTGGCTACTTGATTTTCCATTCTTGGCCTTTGATTTCTTCTTTCTCTTGTGAGAGATCACTAGCCTATTTGATTGCTTTGGAGTGCTCCACCACTAGAACCTTATGATGATGGTGGTACTCATTTTTAATTGATTTTTAATAGTATTTCATTAATACTTACTATCTCTTTGGTCACTTATACCCCTTAACTCCTGAGCCAGTTGAGTTTTCTATTGATCACATTAGAATTTCTATCCATTAAAGAGAAAGACTTAGGAGTGGACCACCTTATTGATGGAAGGGGTAAAGTATAATTTTTTTTCTCATGGTAGACCTTGTATATATGGGACTCATCATTGACTAAGTCCTTAGGGAATGATGACATGTTAAAGGCCTTGATCTAATAAAGGGGTCATTCTAGAGTAGTCTTTTAGCCTTACTTCCTCTTCATCTTCCAAGTCCTCTAGATATTATTCATAGTAAGGGACATGGGAATATGTAGAGATTCTTAGTGTGATAGTGATGTTTGAATGAACATTATATAATGGCCTTACCTCCAAGGATCTCAAGGTCATTTGTGTCATTTTAGCCTCTGCACACTTGGCTTTGGCTAGAGAAGGGCATGTGTACCTCCCTATGTTGATGGGGAAATGAATTCTCAATTTATGTTTTCTATATAATAACTTGTGAGTTTCAACTAGTTGCCTTACAAGATCCATTAATTCCTTATTGTCACTTACATACCTTGGGAAGGTGTAAATAAAACTACTAAATCTACATACTTTGATGTATGAGTATAAGGGGAACTGGATGAAATAAGAACCCAAATTGGTGATCTCTGAAGTGATAAAATCAAAGAATATCTTATTCTATAATTACTTGTCAAACATAACTATGATCCAATATATAAATACATCATTCACTCTTCTAAAGTATTACCTACTAGCCTCAAGAGTGAGGTTAGGGTAATAATTGAACACTTTATTTGCCTGATCGGCTACTATGTTGAGTCTTGGGAAAGATCTTCCTTTGGCCAATATCTAAACTAGATAATAAGTCATATAAAATTTACATATGGTTTGGACCTCCATCAACTGCTTGTGGATGGAGTCACTAAAGAGTTATGCCTAGTGGATATATTATTGGTTATGGTGGATCACCCAAATATATTGGTACATCCAATCTTGGAAAATATTTACATCAGGGCTACTAGTGATCCTATGTAATAGTATGATTAGATAATCTAAATCATCCTTAAAATCAATCATTTCCAATCTATTAGGCAATCTATTGTTTACAACCCTAGGGATCCTTAGCCATTGTTTGTTCATTACTCACTAACACCTTGTGTTATTGTCTTGATAGAATTTATTTCAAGATTTTGGAGTTATATGTAGATAACTCTCAAATTAGGGTATCAAGAAGATGAATTATATGAATTCTAGGTCTAGGTTTATAATCCTTTCCCATTTATCATTCAATACCTCTCTCTTATCAGCATCATAATGTTGTGCTAGTGTAAGTATCAACTCAGGGATTTGTATAGTCAGGTGGAAAGCTACTTCTTGGGGTAGTCCAAAGTCATAGATGCTCTAGATCTAGTCATTCTTAAATTTAGAATTTATTTTGGTCCAAAAATCATATAGGTTAATGTGACCTAGGCCTATGTCTATAATCTTAGTTGTGTTGGATTCTAGACTGAGAGTGATACTAGATCCTTTAGATTTGTACTTCATCTCTTTCCCAGACATGGATTCTAGAGAAAATATTGGGGTAAAACTAATTGTAGAGTTGGTGGGATTTTTAGGTGAAAAATGTAGGTGGAAACTCCAATATATCTTGGATTTATCTATGAAAGTTAAAAGTCCATGGGACTATGAGGTTGAAATTGTAGGTAGGAATCTTTGGTAGAGATGGTAGTTAAAAATTACACTTATGTTTCCTGGTAAAAAATCCAACATAGATCAAGATTGTTCTAATTAATGGAAAATTCCATGAAACTATGTGGTTTCAAATACAAGTTAACATCCCATGTGTTTTGGAGGTGTAAAATGCATGTGAAAAGTTTATGAGGGCTATTATGGAATATTACAAGGGAATATGTGACTATTTTTAAGAATATCTTGAGTATTTGCTTGGTAGTTATATGAATTTCATGAAACCCTAAGTTTTTAGTTTACAAGGATAATGAAACTCATAATAATATAATAACTAATTAACCCCTTTGTGACATGACTAGATCGACTGAGAAACCTTAATGAGACTAAAATAAGGAAAAACCCCCTAATGGCAACTAGATTCATAATTGAGTGTAGTAAAATGAAAATAACTGAAATGAGCTTGATTACAAGAAAGTATGGTTTAAAAAACACATAAATTCAAATAAACACCATGCAAGGTGGTCAATAACATCATGGCACAAGTGCATGGTGGTAAATGTGTGGCTTGTGGTGGCAAAATTGTGGCTTATGGTTTGAGGTTGCTTAGTAGGATAATAGATCGAGGCACATAACTCCAAAAAAATTAATAAAATTAAATAATGACTTGGAAAATCCTTAATTTCCTTTATATATGTTGAAATTCCCTATAATAAATTCTCTAATGGTGGTGGTTGGTGGAGCTCCAGAGTCTATGAACACATTTACAACTTTGTAATTTTGTAAATTGCACTTTGACCTTTAAATTCCATGGGCTTGGTTCATTTGACCCTTCAAAAATGGGAAGGAAAAACCAGGGGAGCAATTTGAAACTTTTCAAGTTATAATTTACACTTAGATTTTTAGATTCCATAGGAAAGGTGGTCAATGGGAAGCAGAACTCATATTGTAATTTGTAACTTTGCAAGTTATAAATTGCAACCTGAGTTCTAGTTTCTAGTTGGAGTGTTGCGTGGGAAGCAGAGGTTGGGAAACAATTTACAAGTTTTTAAATTACAAATTGTAGTCTAATCTTTAATTTTTGTGAGATATGTGTTTTGAGAGAAGAATAACTCTAGTTATAATTTTTAACTTTTCAAGTTACAAATTACATTTGGGGTTCTATTTTCTATCGGTTATAGGTTGCGTAGGAAGTGGAGGTTGGGGAGTAATTTTCAAGTTTGGAAGTTATAAATTGTAATCCAATATTGAAAATCCACTAGCCTAGTGTTTAGTGAGAAGCAAAGGTCTGGATGCAATTTACAATTTTTTAATTTACAAATTACACCTAGATATATAATTTTCACTAGATAATGTATTTTACGAAGTGGAGATTAGGAATCAATTTACAATTTTTAAAATTCCAAATAAATTCCAATCTCTGGTTTCCACCATCTTATGGAAATGGGTGTTTTGGGATAAAAATATCAATAACAATAATCACTAATGAAATTATGTACATGTACACTAATATGTTTATATCCAATGCCTTGATGTGCTTAATTAGGTTTGATAAATATTGTTATGTAAGGCCTTCTTTATGGATACCGATACCTTTGCCTTTATATTTCATATTATTACACATGATGGATTTGGGTTTAGCATATGCATTAACATGAAATCATAACCCAAGCTCATCAATTTAAATTTGTGAGAGATTTGAATCTTTGATCTATTCATTTGAAAAGAATTGATCATTAAAAAAAGAAATTTTTTACAAAATGATGAGAAAATGGTGTTTCTTTATTATAGTGAGACCTATTATGTTTGGTTGTAGACATGAATTTTACATAAGTATAAGGCATACTATATTTCATATTATCTCATGATTTTGTCAATAATCTTAAACATGTATTTGGTTATTGGAGTTGTGGATTTGGATGTAGATCGTGGGATTGGGCTTGTAGGTGGTAACTCATCTAGATGGACATAGTTTGATCTTTGGAAATTCCTCATTTATTTCATATCTATCATCTATAATGGATATAAATTATATTTATGGTATCTTAATTCTAATAATTTTTAATATTGAAAGGTTTGAGATCACTAGGAATGGTAACATCCATTCAATAATGATAACATTAATACATCGATGGAGTGTGGAAGGAAAAAAGTTCAAGGTATAAATCCATGGTTGGCCAAGGATGAGGTTATATGTAAGTTCAATATAAAATAAATAAATAAATAAATAAATATATATATATATATATATATATATATATATATATATATATATATATATATATAAGGGTTTGTTGTATTATATGACCCACCATAATGGGAAGATCTATAGTTTCATTTGACTGATGCTCTAGATTATCATAGGCCTTGATAGTTATTATTTTATGTTCAAGTGTTTATGTCTAATAACCAAGATTTTTGATCAACTTAATTACAATAATTTCAAAATAGACACATTGTCTATAAATAATATTTTACTTTATTCTTTTATATTATAACTTTAATATATAAGGGTAGTTAATGAGATGAACCAATAGAGGATATATCAGTGTGATCGAAAGTGACCTGATTATTGGACGACAAATATCCTAAAAGGGCTTGGAAATTAGATGGTTGATATATTTAGGACTCTTGAATCCTACAAAGTTTTATACAAAATATATTTATAGGTTTTGGATGTTTTGAGAAGTATAAAAATATACATTTTGATTGGTGCCTTGTCAAGTTTCTCAATGATATTGTATTTTCCCTTAGAAGTAGTAGAGAAAAGCTATTGAGAGTGTATTTTGCATTCCTTTTAGTAACTATGAAATCTTGGGCTTTATTTTTTATCATAAAAATATGGTTATCAATGTGTTGGACATGCTTGATAATTGAATCAAATGTGTTGGTATGTTGATTAGAGTTGACATTATCAGTTTGGCATTGAATTATTTTTGAATGATCATGGTTAGGTTTTGGAAAGGGATCTTTTTATATCCCTATATTTTTATTTTTGTATGTAGATGTGTTATTCTCTTTTTCTATATCACCATGATCAATATGATATTGACTATAGTTTTTAAAATTATAAATATATTTGTGGAATGACCTTTGAATCTATGGTACTCAAAATATTTATATGATGTAGGTTTAGGACCATTTTCATTGAAGGGTTTAGTGTTTGGAAATAAAATCATATTAACAACTACTAACTTGTGTAAAATTACTTCAAGTAAGTCATTTAAAGAACTATATTTCCATTGTATTGCACCTTATATAGTTTGCCCACTTGATAGAGTGAGGTTAGGTGTAGGTTTAATGTTTTGAACACACTTCACATCTGTCACACCATCACCTACCACATTATTGTTATTATAATTTTTATACGAATTCCCTTTTCAATGACTTCATCAAAGGAGTTGGCAAACAAAATTAGAGGTGATATTACATCTCATAGTTGAGATTTTTCATGTAAATGTAATGATATATGTTTTTAGGTCGTGACTAAGGAAAATGGTTGGCTAAGGCACACCATGGATATGATAAAGAGGATAAACTTTCTCCATTTAGTTGTTTGGCATTTTATAGGTCTAGCATGGTCAATTCATGTTCTACGTTGTACGAAAAATGTGTAAAAAATATTTTAGATAGATATGTAAAGGTATTTATTTATCCTTGGGTAAATTTAAGAACCATTATATATATTGACCACTTAGATTGCATGAGAAAAATCAAAGTATGTAGTTGTCACTATAGGAAACCATATGGAAAGATATGTAGAACTCTCTACTATGATCCATAGGGTAATGTTTCCATTTTCATTTACCTAACTTTGGAGGTTTCAAATGAGATAGAAAATTTAATTTCATCCTATTTATGTCAAAATTATAATGATATAATTATTCAAACTTAAACTTTATACTTGAAGATAGACTCCCATCTTGAAACACTTGAATTTGATCCTTCATGTTTTTCCACATTTGGGCAAATAATTTGTCCTTGAGATGAAAGGATGTGAGATGATTTTGAGTAGTATTGTTAAATTTAGAATTTTAAGGATTGCTCTTTGATTTAAGATAAATTATCTTTTAGATTAATTTATGGACATGTTTGGATATATCAAAAGGTTCATTTTATTGGGTTTGGTTATCTAGAATTGGTTTCCCTTTATTTTCATGAGAGGATTCTAAGATTTAATTATATTTATATAAGGAATTAATAAGTGTATATTGATCATGTTTATGAGGGGTTTTATCCCTATTGATAATAAGGTGATGTAGGTCCCCAAGATTAAAATTTGGAGATAGTTTAATACCTACCCATATAAGATGTAACAAGGCTAAATCCTTGTGTGCTAAGAGCAAAGTTCGAACTTGGTCAGAAGCCTCTTAAGGTGGATCATTAGTCTCAATATAAAACTCACTATAATTAAAAATTTTGTCATCATCATTGATCTCCACATGGTCTTGTATATTTTTAAAGTGAAAGGGGTCTCTACTAAAAGGTTCTTCCCTATATTGAGTACTATTGAAATTATTTAACCCTAAAATATATATTAGGGAATCTAGGGTTAAAAGGGATAGATATAGCCTAGGGGAAAATGGTAATAAATTATATTTATAGTAGGCCAAACAATTTGAAAACTCAAAAAAATAATATTATAAATTTATATACTAAGAAATGCTAAAAAAATAGAAAGTATAGCTATGCTAGATATTGCAATGATAATAAAACCAAGATACTTAACTAGATTATTATGTGCATTCAAATATGATATGGAATAATATTGAAATAAATTGGATCTGTATTTTATATTAGTTGTTTGATTCTATAAACTATACATATATGGCCTCAAACACTTATGTTGACCTTAGATTATTATGTCGATGCTTCTGCCAAACTTGGATAATGTCAAGTAAAAAATACCTACTACATCTAGATGTGTGAAGCCCTTGGATATTTTGGGTTCTTTATCACATTTTATCTAGTGTTATCATATCTAGATCATAGGTTTTTTATTCTTGTCAAATAGAAAAAATCTAGTTTTTCATATTCGTAGTGGTTATGTGTAAAATGGGTTAGTGGGTTCATGGTGTTAATCTAACCCCAATGACCCATCTCTCATTGGATGTTTCCTACAAAACTAATACTCTAAATAAGGAATAAAACTTGACATGTGGGATTGTGTATGCATAAGGATGTAATGTGTAATAAACAAGTACATATAGTAACTTAGCTTGTAACTTGGAAAATATGGCTCATGGAATTCTCCTTTAGTAATTCATACCTATATATGTGTTGTCCCTATGACTGATGTAAATAGGAAAAACTAGAGAATCTTTACTCACTTAAATTATTGATTAAATGCATTTAGCATTTCCCTTGTGAGTTTATAGGTCTATGCCAGGTGAGGAATGAATGAGATTTGACCTATATATATATATATATATATATATATATATATATATATATATATATATATATATATATATATATTTATATATAGCTCACATTAAAGCACTTATGAAAACCATACAGATACATTTAATTTAAAAATTAGATGTCTTTAGGGCACTATAAACTTTCATTAGGATATGACACTTTTGTAAATGTAGGCATCCAACTAGAACATAAGTGTTTAGGCAGTTAGGAAATAAGCAGAGGTCCAAAACTTGAAAAATGGAAGATAAGTAGGTTTGTAACATTAAAAATATGATATAAGGTCCAAGACATTATAATAACACTAGTAAGACTAATAGATAAGTAATTTTTCATAGAGTTATAGCATATGCAAGACTTTTGGCAACAAGTAAGGTCTAGAATCTAAAGGTACATCCATGTTATGTATTTTCAATACTAAAGTGATATATAATTAATAAATAATTTTGACATCCCCTATTTAATATATTAACAAAGTTTATATTTTAAAGGAAAATAAATGCATATATGGGTGTGTATAACACACCTTGCCCTTCCATGAGTCTAACTTGAGTGATTTTATGGTGACTAACCTGAAACCAATATCATGTTACAATATATAATCCATGCATATAATTTGGAATTGAAAGCACTAAAATTATTGAAATTGAAAGAGAGTATGGTTCATAAGGACACATGTGTATCAATATAACCACCTTTCCTTTTGGCAATTTGATTTGAAAATAAGTATCCTTAAAATAATTAGAGCTGAGATTAGGATAAATATAAAATCTATAAGGTGCATAAATCTAGAAATATTTAAGGACACATTCCCCCAACCTTGGATAAAATGGTGAGTTACCACCCATAATTTTATATCATCTAAATTATGCAACCCAATAATACCTATAACTTGGTGAGACTGAGTGACCAAGTAAACTCACACTATAAATATACTGAGTTTAGATGATGTAATCAAGTCCAAACTATAAAATTGGAAATATTGAGTGATTTAATCACCTGAACCATATCAAAATCAAACCAATTACTATATTATGATAACTCAATATAGTCCCTAATAGTCTAACATGGTGAGCTAAAGTCAATAAAATTGTTTAAAATATAAAATTTGAATTGATTTTATAATTTAGGTGCCCTTTGCATAACATTTGAACCTTACGTATGTCTCCTGCTAGAACCTAGGTATAACAATGGTACCAATGTATATAATTCTTACATAACTATGTATCTAAATCATATAAATATGAATTTTGGCCAAATTGAAAACTATGTAAATGTGGAGAACATGTTTCCAAAACATGTCATCAATGTATATCTAAAATTTAAAATTGTTATAAGTGTGGAGAAGATGTTTCCAAAACATTCCCTCAATGTATATCTGAAACTAGGTGCCAATATGAATGTGGAAAACATATTTCAAAAACATGCCCCCACTATATATCTAAATATGTGAACTAAAAAAAATGTGGAAGCTATGTCTCTATGACATGCGCCCCCCCCCCCAGGTGAGGGGAAGTAGCAAATAGTAGATACCTTACCTGAAAAGGATAAGATAACCATGCAAACTATGAGTGTATCATGTAACATATAGGAGAAACATTTATAAGTAGATATATCATTGAGTCATGTAAAATGTGATCACATCAATTCCTAATCGAAGAGACATGACCTAGTCAGATATCCACAAATCAAAGATTAACATAGTCAAATGTAAACATACAACAAACCATGACATTGATATAATAGGAAAAGAAAGGCATAAGCACCGCAAACAATGAAGAATATAAATATGATCCATAAGTAAGAAAAGACACTTAATGAAGTGCATATAAAAAACATAGAATATAAGTAACTAGCATAAACATATTACACTAATTCATAGATATATGTGTTATGAAATAATATTAAGTAGATAGCATATCAAGTACACTGTGAAAGATATAAGCATGGATAAAGGCATGTGTAAGTACATAAGATCAAATATTATAATGAAAAATGATCATAAAATGATACAACCTAGGTATATCATGATCAAATAATTGGATGCCCACATGACATGAGTAGACACCGTGAAACACTAAGTTGGATACTTTACATTGTTTGGATAATGGTTTTATGAATGTAAGTTAGGAATAACATGTTATTTCTCATGTTTTATATGTGCAGTAGAAGAACCAATGCTATCATTTGGAATATGGATAAATTTTCCTTCATGAAAAAAATATATACCTCATTGATTTTGGTTAGAATTTGCTTCCATTTGGAATAACCAAAGAGTTCCAAATGTAAATTCATATGGATATGTTTATGGCATAACCCAAACCCATGTTTTAATTAATTTAGGACCAAAAGAAATTGGTAGCGTTATGTTTCATAGGATTGTTTCCAACCTCCTTTGTGTTGTAAGTCTTTTAGATCAAATCCAAGATGGTGAAAATATCTTACATTGAAAGCATTTTTTTTTCATAAGATCAATATGTTTATGCCAAAAATAAATACCACGCATGAATAATGTGATTAATGAATCTTTTTGACATAGATGTTGTTTGATGTTTTTAATTGGAATTATTTTTCATGAATTGTATGACATTTTAACTTATGGTTCCTTCTTCGAATGATCCTATAAAGGATAGTTGAATATTTTATAATTTTAGTGATCATTAGGTTGTAAACCTAATTATTTTGAAGGATCATCAAGTGTATCATTTATGTCATCAATAAGGTATTGAATATTATGATTCAAGATAAAACATCCACTCTTAAAATTCCATAAGCCTTGGTGATAGTCACAATAAGCATTCACATCATACCCTTTGAGTATATGTCTAATCATATCAACCTCTATAGGATGAGGGAGATATATGAGGTGACACTCTACATGCCATAGGAGTAATAAAGTGGGAGACTTGCTTAAGCATGTAAGTTGTCTCTTTGGTACATTGGATAAAAAAATGAATAGGTTTTTATAATAGTGTATCAACTAATGTTGTGGATTCCATTACAACCTTAAAATCCATATATAAATGAATATGTATAGGAAAATTGACTCCATTATTAGTTGGGTATGGTAAATATTTATTGTTAGTAGAGACATTATGCTTAGTCCATATGATATAATTTAATGTAAAGGTCACATGTGTTGTATATAATTTTTTTGGAAAGGTTATCATATGTAATGATCTAACACAAATACCCTTATACAATGGTGACTTGTGTAACAAGTCTAAGAGTGAAATTTTATTCATAACATAATTATATGTCTGACATTTGTTTCATATTATCATGTTGGGTTTTATGATTAAGAGGAAGACTTTATATTGATGAAATAAAGTCTTGATAAATGATATTATTTTAGAACACTTCATTATAACCAAGGGTAATGATGTTAGAGAGAGAGAGAGTATTTCCATAGTCCATGAAATAATTAAGTATTTTTATGGATTAAACTATGTGATAAATTTTTGCATCAATGTTTCAAGTAATAAGTTTGCATTATGTGTTAGATCATGCATAATATCTACAAAAGTATCAAACTTTATATCACTTGACACCTGGGTATCACACAATGCTCATATATAATATCCTTATAGATATTGGATTGATTTATAAGTTCAAAGATTGAAATTTTAAGATACATCCTACCTAATTTATCAATAAGGCCACTTCTGATGAGTTCAAATTTAGAATGTACTTGCTCTATTGTATTTAAAAAGGAATTATGAAGAGAGACTATGTATTTTATTTCATTACAAAATTGTCTCATTATATGGATGCATTTTCTTATTTGATTTAATGATAGGTTAGATTAAGTAATTATAGAAATAAATTAAAATTCTAATTACAAATTGGATCCCAAAATGGGATATAGATGCATCCATATTTCACATGTTAGTAATAAAATGAAATATATATTTTTAACTTGTGAGATTTTATTAAATCTAAAATCATAAATTAGAGAATTAGGAAACCCTATATTATTATCTAGGATTTTGTGGACCAGATGTCAGGTTCACCAAATGTTTAACCCTAATTATATATTAAGGAATCTAAGGTAAAATGGGATATAAATAGCCTAAGGCATAAGGGTAATAAACTATCTCTATAGTAGGAAATTTAATTTTCAAACTCAAATAAACAATATTCTAAATTTATACACTAAGATACACTAAAAATATAAAGTATATCTATGTTATATATTTTAATGATAATGAAAATGAGATACTTATATGGATTACTATGTAAATTTAAATCTAATATGGAATAGGCTTAAAATAAAATGGATATAGATTCATGGATCAGTTGTTTGATTGTATAGATTATACCTTTTTGGCCTCAGACACTTTTATTAACATTGAACTATTACATTAACACTTGTAGCTAACCTAGATGAAAATGCCTATTATGAAATACCTACTGGATCTAGATTCTACCACCTAATATATTCTAAGTTCTATGTTTCCTTTTCTCATGTGCTTAGATATGGATCATTGAATATTGATCCTTATAAAATATAAAAACCCTAGTTATTTATATTCATAAAGGATATATGAAAAATGGGTTAGTGGTCTCTCAATCTTGAGCTAATCCCAAAGACATTTATTTCACTGGGGTATACATACATAACTAGTAATATGAAGAGTGTATTACACATGAATTTCTCCCCTACATGTGGGAATGTATATGCATAATGATGCAATGTTTGATAAGCATGTAATATAGTGACATAGCTTTTAACTTAGAAAATATGGCTCATGGGATGATACTTCAGTTCTTTAGGCTTGTAGATGTGATGTGTATATAACTCAAATGGAAATAAAAGAAAATAGGGAAGTTTTCTAACTTAAATTCTTGATTTATTTCTTTCTATATTTTTCCTTGTAATTTTATAGTTCTATTTTAGGTGAGGAATGAATGAGATTTGATATTGTATGTGTATATACACACACACACACATACAAGATCAACTCTTATATATATATATATATATATATATATATATATATATATATATATATATATATATATATATATATATATATATCCTCTTGGAGAATATCTCACATTAAAGAACTTAGGCCCCATAGAAATATGTTTCATTTTTAAATTGAATAAGTTTAGTAAACTAGTCACTTATATTGGGATAGAACACTTGTGCCAAAGTAGGTGTTTGACTATGACGTAAGTGTCAAAGTAGCTAGAAAATATGCACAAGTCTATAACTTGTAGAAATATAAGATAATTAGTTTGATAAAATTATGAGAATGATAACATGTATGATTCTTTATAATAAAAAAAATCAACTCGAAGATAATAAATTTATCACAAAGAGATAGAGTATGCTAGCTATTTAGCAGTGACAAAGATTTAGAAGATAAAAGTACATCCATGATATGATTTTACCAAGTGTATAAGACTAAGGTGCTATATAATTCATAAATAGTGTCAAAAAATATATCATAAAGTTAGGTAGTTGGAGGTATGATGCAAATCTATGCATGCGAATTAGGATTTTGGCTTGGATCTAAGATAGGATTCAAGTTGGATTGATGGATTTTGAGCCACAATACTTAGGATAACAATGGATTATTAGATTTTTGACCCAAGATAATTAGGATACATAATGGATTATTTGATTTATGATCCAATATAGTTAGGATACAAAACACATAGATAGAATTGTGACCTGAGATAGTTAGGATACATAATATATTGGTAGACTTGTGACCTAAGATAGATAGGATACACATTGGATATGATGGAATTGTGACCCATGATAGAAATTATACACAATGAATTAATGGATTTTTGACCTAAGATAGTTAGGATACATAATGGATTTTGTGACCAAATATAGTTAGGATACATAATGGATTGATCCAATATCTACTGGATGGATTTGTGACCCAAATAGTTAGAATACATAGTGGATTAATGGTATTATGACCCATGATATTTAATATACATAATAGATTGATGGATTTATGACTTAACATAGTTAGGCTGCATAATTTATTATTGGATTTGTGACCCAAAATAGTTAGGATACATAATGGATTGATGGATTTGTGGTCCAATATAGTTAGGATTAAGAATGGATTGATAAAAATATTATGGATGGATTCTTTGATTTTGACTTAAAATAGGTTATGACCCAATATAATTAGGACTCACTATAATTTTGGCTCAATATGATTGATTCAAGATGGTTTAGATTGATAAAAATTTTGACGTCTTGAATTGTAGATGGTTTGACTCAAAATCAATATGGATTAAGTATTTTAGTTCAGACTTCAAGATAAATGTACTCAAGATAGCTAGTTTTTATTGAAGTGTTTTTATCTTAACCTTATTATAAATGTTTGATCATAAATTTTCAAAAAAAAGTTTATGGAACTTAACATAAGTGAAAAAGATTCAATCACTGGTATATCATGAGGAAACATTTAAAGAAAACAATATACAACTTAAATTATTCAAAAATATGAACACAACACAAGCACACCCTAATTTCAAAGGATAAATCTAGGTTAGGTATTGAGTGATTCATTGTCTCTCATATATAATTAATTTATTATTGGATAGTGTTAGCCTAATATTATAGTGCACTACCTATAAAGGATTTTTTGCCTATAACCCACTAATTCTAGTTTGAAGGGTATGTCAAGAGTAACTTACATATGTGATACACTCATCTCAGGAGATGTTATATATATACATTTTGTTATGATGAAGCCTATGAATATGGAATAATAAGATTAACAGGATGTATAAAATTGTGTTTTCACTATGTGCACACTCCATCCATAGGATTTCATCAGAGTGACATCATAAAATCTAACATTAAGCTAGCTATTAAAACCCTATGTATTAAAGGATAAAAACCCCTGTCACAACACTAGTTAAATAAAAAACCAATTAGTAAATTGAAATATTTGATTCTTAATATATATAACTCACTGGTATTTGGAGTTTAGCCTAGTGTGTGGTGATAAAAATAAAAACTCAAATTATTTTTTATTTCTAGGATCACCAATTACATGGTACAATTAAATTACATAATCTAATCCAATTATTAGCCTAAAATTTTACCAGTATTGATTTTTATTTCCAAGATTTATATATAGGGTGGTGTGAGGAAAGAGCATATAAATTTTACTAGTAACACATACAAAAATTTCTTAAATGAAATTAACAAGCAATAATTTTTTAAAGATTCTAAAAAAAATAATGCTAGTCAACCAAATTACATAAATTTAAATAATTATTATTTATTTTATTGTGTAAAATTGTAGGTTTTACATGAATATATAACTAGAGTATTTAAACATATATTCAAGTTAAGACAAAAATGAATAACAATAGACAAACTAATCTTCTATACTGGCTATAAAGATAGAGAAACTTCAAGCAAAACTCCCCAAAAACTCTAATAAACCTACACTAAACTTCTCCCCAAAAGTAATTAAAGAAAGAAAGAAATAAAGACCTATATTATGTAGTAGAATATTATAAGTCAAAATAATTCACCATCATGGATAGACTAATAAGTTCCTTTTCTTATTCAATTTTGTCTTTTATAGTCTAACCACAAGTTCAACTTCTTGGGCTTTTCTCCTTGTCTTTCTCTTTCTTCTTTTTGCCTAGAGTTCTGGCTTAAGGTTTAACTACTTTTACCTATCACATTCCATATTTATTCCATACATACTACTTATTATGCTTTCCATTGTATTGTTACTATTATGATGGGTAGTGTTAGGATAAATGTCATTTTCACCCCTTTTTCCTTCTGAGGACTAGTTTTTCCCTGTTAGTTTGAGGGCTGACCCCCACATTTATACTATTCTCTTAATCCATTCTAAATTTCTCTACCTCACCCTTTAGTGCATTTTATTATTCAATCTATTTTATGATAAGCATCCCTATGTTCCAACTTATCCTTCAACTCCATTATTTTCAAATTATAGGTTAAATGAAGGCATAAGGTGTCTTTCCTCTAACTCTTCTCCTTAATGTCCTTTAAAGGGATACTAAGAATTCTTCCTCCTATCATCCTCCATTTTCCTAAACCTCTTCTCTTTGTGACTCATAGGAGTTTTATATTTGTGTTTTCCATATTTGGCCTTATGTATGATCTCCATTGAGTGAGAAATTTTAAAGAGGGCTTAGTTTCCCTTCAAGCATTCTATATTTCATTATTTGTAAGCATATTTCTATCTAGTACTTTGGTAGACTCATCTTTGGAAAGCCCTCCTTAGTGATGATGTCCACATCAAAATTTAATAATTTATTCAAGACATCCTCATATTTATGTTTATCCTTAAATTATTTGGTGCCTTTTAACTCATGTCATTCACCTCCCTAATTAATTCTTCTAATATTTTAATATCTACTCCTTTAATTTACACTTTTCTAAGGTGCTAGTCTATGGAAAAATCCTTTGGCACTTCCTCATCATAACCAATGATTATGGTAATGAAATCAGCTGAACTAACAACTTCTAATTTGCATCATATGTTTGGATTGTCCTTTAATTCAGTGTAAGATATGGGTTAAATTTTATCTCTATCCCATCCAATTATGACTTTCATTCTCATTTTAAAACATAGGATCTAGACTAAAATTTCTAATGACTTTTCCTACTTAATTTGGGTGTTCTATATCTAATATATAAAGTATCTACCATGCCACACCTTAGTCACATGATTTTCTTGTACCAAGAAATTATATCAAGGGATTTTACAATTAAGATTCATTAATATAGGTCTAGTCAATTAAATTTGTTCATGATGCAAGTATACCCCTCCTTGGACATAATGATAGGGTTAGAATCATTAAATAATAAGTTAAAAATATAAGGTGGCAAGTCATCAACCTTTTTCCATAATTTGTTTTAACACCCCAAGATTAACCATCCCATTGTCTACCTTATTTCCCTCCATAAGCACATGACCTATGGTGACATATTTGAAATATTTTATTAACTCTTTTTCATCATCAATCTCTTGTTTGATAGACTAGGATGGTTTTGTCTTATTAGATAAGGTGTTGAATATGCAAAGAGAGTCCCTTTCAACCATCAAATTTTTAGTCCAAAGAGTCACTCTTGCCTTAAGCACATGGTTGGTTTGATATCCCATTAGACCTACATAGGTAGATATGACGCCGACCTATGATTATTTAATAACCCCTCACCCTTTAGACAACCCTAGGTTTCCATTATTTGACACATAAAAGTTCAACTTACTCTAGTTCAACTGAGGTATGGAACATTTGACCTAATTTTTATCAATATTTTGATCTAGTTTTATAGTCATTGGGTTGATATTCCATCCTTGGAGGATATTAATTTTGAGGGTAGAGGCTACAAATTTATATTTTAGGGCAAAGGCCTTATATATTATTTGATAATGGTTGCACAAATATTGAGGAAATAAGATTTGAGATGGACCCTTTTTCCATCAAAAAAGTAATCATCCCTTGATTTCTAGACCTCTCAAGAAATATGAGGAAGGGAAAGGTGTGACATGAAGGAAAGAGAGGAAAACTTCCAAGGTGGTTTCTATTAAAAAATGAGATCTAAGAGAGATCTTGGTTTAACCCAAGCCACATTAAACTTCACAAGGAGGAGTTCCCATAACTTGGAAACAAATATGTAGTCCATGAGGAGATGAGACATTCTTTCGTCATTAGATTTGATCAAGACACACTAAGGATGACTAAACCTATTTTGACCAAGTTATCAATGGATATGATTTTATCCTAATAATACAACCAAAATAATATGTTGATATTTGGAGTGAGGTTTTTGATCTATATAAGCCTACAAAAATTTCAATCTTCCTCCTTACTCAAACCTACTGTAGATACTAAAATTGAGTCACACACATGGATAACTCCCTATGTTAAAACCCCCCTTGAGCCCTATTTCAATAATAATTATTAGCCTCCCTAACCCATATTTTTACCCCTCACATATTTAATTAATTATAAATATCTAATTAAGTTAATTAAAAACCCCTTTTGCCACCTAACTTGGCCACCTCATCCTAAGACTAATTCTCACCTGATGAGTCACCTCAATATTTAGTCCCCTTATCCTAACTACCCAAGACATGTTTTCACCTCAAAAATGAGTTCTTAACTAACTACATCCTTCTTAACCTCCCATTTATACCATTTATTAATAGATACCACACTTGACATGAGCATCAATAGAAAGTAAGCTAAAAATAGTAGTTTTACCTATTCCTATATCACCAATGTCAATCAACCCATGACCAATATTGATAGGATCACCAACATTGGTTATTTAATCCAAACTCTAGACTAATGTTTAGGTCAGCAAAAATTAATAAAACTCATTCTTATTTACATATAGGATTTTTACATTCAACTTGGGATATCTTGGCTACTGTTATATTGTATAAGTCAATCCAAATTTGGAACCAAGCTCTTGAGAACCAACAACACCCATTTGTTGTCTCTATCCAAGGCATCAATTTTGAATACCTGATAGGAGCCATCCATCCAAAACTTATTATTCAGTCACTACTTCAGCTAAGTACATCACTTATTCTATAAGTCTTTAAGAAATTATTTTGTAAATCCTTTACATCTATTGTTTATTGCTTTTACACATTCTTGATTGAACCTAACGAAGGAGTTATAAAGCTTCCCCACTTGTTTCCCCTTATTATAACACACCAAACCTCTAACCAGATCCATCCAAACACTAATCTCTCTCTCTCTCTCACAAAAATCTCCCCAACCTTCTAGACCTGACCAAAACCATTTCCTAGACCTAGAAAAGCCTTATTCAAACTCTTAGGAAATTATTGCCCCTACTAACATCAGTAGACTAACCAATATTGGTCATATTTCCTCACCAACCTCAATAGCCTAACTGATATTAGTTACTTCCTCATCGACATTGGAAGCTTAATCGACATCGATAACTATGGATTTCCTAACCCTTCTAAGACCTTTCTAAATAACTTTCAAAACACAAATCAAATATACCACCTGAACTCTATTACTTTTTGTTGTACTCAGGTTGTGAATAATGGTAACATTATCTCTCATTTACTCTCTCTTTTCCTCTCTCTTGGTTATTTATTACTCTTTTGTCTCTCAAAAGTGGACTATCATCTCTAAGGAATTTTGACACTTCTTAGAACAACCGCGTAGCTTGGCATCCCACTCATTTATCTAGTAACAAACATTTTGTGGTAGTGATTTTTTACTTTCAGTTAGTCCTCCCTAGCCAAAGAGGAGTGCTTACAACATCTAGATATAATGCGTAAACCAATCTAGGTTCATTCTAATCACTTATCCCTATCCTTCTCTATTTTTCTTTAGACTTGAAATAGACAAATTTTAGTGAAACACCTACCAACTAGCTAGATTTTAAATAGTATTCTTTGTAGTCCTCTACCAACTAGAAGATAAAGTCTTATTTGGGATGAATGGTAATGTCTACTGACTAAATTTTAGATTTAAAATCATGAAGGTATTAGAGAGTATCCCAATTGACTAAAATCAATTATAAAATCTTTCACTTTTTTATTCCTTCACCTACCTCTCAAAAGTCTTTAATTTTCACCCCAAGAGGTTTTTAAATTATAATATTTCCTTTTACCATTGAAATATTGAGGATAGGGATTGCTATAAAATCCATGGGTCATCCCAAAATTTAACCTTTTCCCCATTTCCTACCCTTCATATACTACCTTTTATTAAGAGAAACTTTCTAGCTAAAATGGCTTTCTAAAAGGCAGAACCATCAATAGGTCCATCCTCCCATAAAATGTTGGCATCATACCTACCTTCAAGATATTTAACATTAATTATCCTATTTCATTGATTATCCTCCTTAATCATATTCCAACCTTGTTTAGCAATGAGGTCATGGTTCATAATCATGACCCTTATAAAATGTAGTCCTCTATTTTCTTTAAGAAGAAAGAATTTTTCCCAAGATACTAAAGGGAATATGAATTTGTCTTATGTACCTCTTCATATAAAATTACACTATATTTTATCTACTTCGTAAAAAATATTATTAGGTATCCTAAACAAAGACATGAAAAACAACATGATATATTGGATAGTAATTTTTAGGGGTTTAATTTTTCCATCTTGGAAAAGTAGATGACCTTTCCAACCATATAATTTTATTTCAATTCTATGTATAAGAGGATTACAAAAGGAGGAGTACATACTACCAATGAATAGGGTCATCCCTAGGTAAGTGGAAGGTAAACTATTGATAAATCATCTAAGAATCCTTTCCAATTTATTATGTAAGATTTTTAGACTTAAAAAAATTAAAATCTATCTATAGTTTATACATGCCCTGACATCGATTCATAATACATAAGTATTTTCATGAAATCTTTAATTTCAAATACCATAGCTTCACCTATTAGGAATGTATCATGTACAAACTATTAATGGGTGACCAAGGGTATACTCAAGGCTATTTTGACTCCTTTAATAAAAAAAATTCCTCTTGGTTGCCTATTTTTTTTTACCTAGGGTCTTAGCCAATATGATGAAGATGTATGGAAATAAAGGGTCCCCTTGCCTTAATCTTCTCCCTACCAAATACACCCTTTTGGGACCCCATTAACCATGATTTAAATTTTTTGAGAGGATATACAAAAGTAGATGAAGTCTCTTAAGGAGTTATCAAACCTAAATATTTCCATTACCTTATCCATGAAACACCATGAAACCATATCATTGGCTTTATTCATATTTAGTTTCAAAAACATGCCTTGTCTAGATGGTTTAGATACCAAATGGATGGATTTAAGAAAATTATTATCCCATCTATAATTTGTCTCTTGGGTATAAAATATCTTTTGTATCATCTATGATATTTGCAAGAAGTATTTTTATCCTTAAATCCAATGTTTTAGAACCAATTTTATATATGTTAGAACACAAACTTATGGTCCTAAAATATTTCATTCGATTTACTTCAACTTTCTTGGGAATCAAAACTAGGAATGTGTTATTCAAAACCCTACGTATTATTACTACTATGAATAACTTGTTCATAAATAAATTCACTTCATAATGAATTATTTCCTAAAATTATTGGACAAAAAAATGAGGGAATCCATCGAGCCCCAGGGATTTTTCACCTTCCATTGCGTAAAAAACCCCTTGAACCTCTTCTAAGGATGGATTTGTTATGAGGTTAATATTTTCACTATGTCCAATGAATCTAAATATTGTTAGTGAAAAATTTTATTTTGTTTCCTTATCACCTAGACTATTTTTATAAAATAAAATTTTAAAATATCCAATGATTTGTTTATCAATGGTTGTCTCTTCTTCACACTTTTATCTTCCTACAACAAATCTGAAATTTAATTAATATTTTTATTTATGTATGATGCTTTATGGAAAAAAATTGTTTTCTTTTTACCCTCTTTTATCCATAGGCACATACACACACACACAACAAGAAATTAGATTTACTAATCACATTTATTTTTTGAAAAAAAAGTTTTGATTTTAATGATATATCCTAAACCATGATTTGGATTTATACTAAATTTTAATAGGTTATTTTTAGTATAAAACAAAATTAAAAACAATTATAAAAACCTAGATTGTAAACTAGAAGTTATAACTATTTTAACAATTGGGTATTGTTTTACAAAAAAGTAAAAAAATACTCATGATTTTTATGACATATCCTAAACAAAAATTCATATTTGCATGAAATTTTAACAAGTTTTTATTATTGTGAAATTGAAAAAACTTGAAAAACCTAGATTGTAAATTAGAAGTTATAGTTATTTCAATAGTCATGTATTATTATTTTTAATAAAAAATTTAAATTAACTTTGAAAAGTAAAAAATAAAAAATAACTTAGATCCAAATTATCATAAAACATGCATAAATAAAAAATAAGTTAATTAAACCTTTATTTATATATATATATATATATATATATAATTTGTAAAAATAGATGACTAGGATTGTGTTCCACTGGGCATGACAAAATGAAATAGGTGAAATTCAAAATTTAAATTAGAAAGTAAATAAAAAACTCTTTATTCTAAACTTGCATGGAGCCTCAGATTAAATCTCAAAAAATTAAAAAATAAAATAAATTTACCTTCACCTTAGCAAACAAGTATCTCCTTTAATGACTTTATTGTGATCTTGTGATCTTGGTCTATTGTTTCTCTATGAAAATATCCAATGCAATGGAAATTTAGAAACACTTCATTATATTATGTTGATTATCAAAATGATACTTAATATATAATTTGATACAATTAAATAACTTGATTATGATTTTTTAAAATATATAAAACTTGTCAATTTATAGACTTTGTGTATGGGAAATGTGTGGTCATATTTATTTTGGAATTATTAAATAATTTTAATTTTAAATGGTCATATTTGAGTCCTCATCCAAATGGATAAGACCCATTCCTCATGTGATTGAGAAATATGAGGAAATTTGGTATTTAAAACATTATTAGTAATATTCAAGATAGATTAATGACTCACCATGATAGTTTCATGTTCAAAGGAATTAGTTTGATGACTCAACACTAGGTTGAGAGAATTGGGGAAATGGTTAGGTGGCTCAACCATTTGGTGGAGATAATTGAGGACGTGGTTTGATGACTTGGGAATTAAAATTATTAATTATTTTTATGGAATTATGTGTGCCTAATTAATTATAAATAGATTAACATCTTAATATTAATTAACCATTTGAACTTGGGAGGGAAAATGATATTAGTGAACTTAGGATAAAATACAAAATTTGAATGGTGAGTTAGTAAATAAATTAGTAGATTAATTCAATATTTAATGAATTTAATTTTGACATTAAATTTGTTGAAATTTATGTCTTTACACTTTCTACAATTCTTATATCAAATGAAAATGAAATATATTTTTAACTGACAAATATTACATAAAATCATTATCTAAGTGGTTGAACATAACAATATGTCTATGGTCAGTTT
The DNA here is from genome assembly GCA_037957365.1 of Torreya grandis. Lineage (NCBI taxonomy): Eukaryota > Viridiplantae > Streptophyta > Pinopsida > Cupressales > Taxaceae > Torreya > Torreya grandis. The sequence goes on from JARHVA010000845.1 coordinate 1,522,715, forward strand.
CAAGGGTAGGTATATATATCTTTAATTAAATACTAAATAATATACATTTCCATAATTTATTTTATTTCATCATACAAATCCTCTTTACAGTCATTTTGAACCATTGTATTGAAAAAAATATTGTGTATAATACAATAATCAGACATGCTCAACTATTGTATACTTGCATGAACTTTGACTCTCAGTTAAACCTCATTTTACACAATATGGAAAATATAAGATTATGTATAATTACATTTAAAATGGATATTGTGGTGAAAAAATATTTAATAAGATTTTCCAACTTATAGACACTTTAATTTGGCACAAACCTTGTATTATAATGTCTTTTAGCTACTTTTCTTATATGAATCTATAGCTAAGACATACATAATTAATGGTGTGTGTCCTTTATGTTTTATATTTTAATTATTTATTTTATATAGATTTATGGTCCCTTTTTCTCATCCATTCCACTTGGGTGATGCTTTAAAAAAATATCTAACCCACCTTTTATCATCTTGAGGTTTCTCTTATCCTAAGTTTATTTTAACTATTACAATCAAGATTGACCCTTTATTTTAACCCATTTAATTAAATCTTGACCCTTAGTATTTTAAATTATTTCTTTTAACATGTTTCCTTTAATAGTTATTGATTTTTTCATGTTATCTTATTTTGGGTTTGTTTTAGATCACCACCAGGTCTTTAATTCAAATGGAAAAATATTCCTATATATAGAGTTTTTAGAAGACATTTAGGATAATCATTATTACATTAAAAGAGATATACAAAATTATATTTTATAATAGTTAACCATTAGAGCTACATCTAAAGTATTAAAGGCTATATTTTTTATGCTTGTGCTAAGGGGAAAATATTAAAAATAGCTTCTGTGTTTACATTCACCATTACACAAATACACAATAGTGGGAGAACTACATTTGAGTTTGATCCCTATTTGAAGAAGTGAAAATGTAGTGAAGTGTTTATTTTATCAATGGGGATTAACCAAGGTTGATCTAAATCAATTACTTTTACCTTATTCCCCTCCCCTCATTTGATGTTTTAAGTGTTTGTGCTAGAGACTAGGGTTTAATATTTCACATGCATATGTACATGTTAAAAGGATTAAGAATATAGGGAAAGGCATTGATTATATAGGAAAATATTCATATAAGAAATAAAAATATTTCACCTACAAAGTCATAATCAACTAATATAGGTCAAATCAAATTTGATCATGTTTGCTAATTGTCAATATCAACTAAAACAGAGACAACAATCAATTCTATAAATTATCAAAATACATCCCATTTTATACATCATAAATACATATGATATATATATCTAAACCATGAGATTGTAATAATTACCTAAGTTACTCTCTATCCATTTGTACTTTTTTTATTATGATATTCAATTTTTTATGTTTGAATCATAGTTATAAATATGCATTTTGTGTATGTTATACCAATCTATAGTTATATTTTTATTCTAATAATTTTTATACAATTGAAGGGTTATTATTTCATTAAATAATTTTATATAAAACATATTAGTGAACCTATATATTTTATTCAAGCATTACTTGTCTTCTTCCCTCAAATTTTTTTTATCTATGCATGTAAGGGTTTATTTTAGGAATATGTCTTATTATCTTTTGTATTACTATCCTAAGATTGAGTAACTTTAAAAAAATTACCTATACTAAGGATGTTAATAGTCCCCATCCTTTATATTTTTTATTTTATAGTAATTATATACCCTATGATTACTCTTATGAATTATATAATAATGATAATTGTATGATTAATAATGTATATGAAGAGTAAAAATGTGAAGGTAATGATTATGATTATAATTATGAAGAATCATATCATGAAGAAGATAATGAATATAGTAATTCTAAAATAGAAGAGTGTATCTTACCTAATTCTTCTTTAGACTCTCCTCTTAATCATACAATATAATAAGAGGAACATAATAATAATAATGCATACATTCTCATTCCTCATAGGTTGGATGAAATACAATATAAATAATCTTTATTTTAAAATGCACCTCACTTATCTTTACAGTTTGATACTGCACTTCATCAAATAAAATATTATAAGGCATAAAAGCATAATAACAATGAAAAATAAAACATCAAAATTATAATAACACTAATTTTACATGTATAGACACATATCATGACATAGACATTGGAAATGATCCAAAAGTATAATATGATTCTCCTTTTCTCTCTATATATAATACAAATGATAAAAAAGTAAAATGTGGTTCTCCTTTTCTCTCGATATAAAATATAAATGCTACAAAAGTAGAATGCCATTCTAAATTTATCTCTACATAATGTAAGTGGTAAAAAATTAGAATGTGGCTATCATTTATCTCTCTAAAAATAACATGAATTACACCTTGTCTCTCTTTAGAAACACAAAAAAAGGGACACAAACATAATATTTATTTATCTCCTTCTGAAAAAAGAGTGATAGTAAAATTTTACATGAAATTTGAGGTGATATTAAAAATAATTAAATTATTATTCCTTATTTAAAAAATTCATGTGATACAAATGATATGATATACAACATCTGCAAATTATGCAATGACGTTATCTTAGAATGTAATGCTATAAAATGAAATGATAGTATTGATGATTCAATCATAACTAGATTCTAGGTACATGGTAAGTTATATATTGTTATTACACCTTTTCAAATTACAACTATTCCTATTAGCCATATTGTGTCCATGATGCATGTTATACGACACATTAAAAATCAAGAATTGAATCTTTATGTGACAATTCAATCATGTCATGTAAATATTGAATATAATATCATTAAATACTAACCTATTATATGACATGTATTCAAGTATACATATCTGAATGATTTTTACATGCCTATGCTCCCTCTATTCCATGGTCATGAAGACCTTGCTAACCACTTATCACAATACATATGCTCTTTTTCCATTGTAACAATGAAAAATGATTATTTATAAAATATTTCCATAGGATTTAAATATGAGATGTTGGGGATTAATTCTATACAATTTCTAATGGTTATTTACATGATTTTAAAATGTTATAAGACATATTGTTTTCATATTATCATAAGAATTAAATGCCTAAACTAACACTAGACCTTTTTCAAGGATTAAAGCAAGGGCATGATTAGTCTATTGGAGATTAATTTATAAAATTCAATAAGTATCTATAGTCTTTGAAATATCAATCCTAATATTTATAAATATAATTTATATTTAATAATGCTCTTTTTTCTCCACTTCAAGAGAGATATTTGCATAATCCTTACACTTATTTTAAAAAAATATACATGGATGTGTACCACTACACATGTGATCTAGATAGTAATAATACAAGTGAAGTAAGATCACCTTAATTAAATAATAATTTACCACTCAAAATTTGAATTTAATTCATCTTTTATAACATAAAAAAGTATTTTCAAAGACTCACAATAAGAAATAATTTATCAAAGAGGTTTTTACTAATGAGGTTAATATGAAATCACCTATTCTTTCTTGTAAGAGAAAATCTGGTAGTAAGGAATAATGCATAAAATGTTTAAAAAAAAGGAAAAGAATCAATTTACATAATGGAATCTAAATAAAATTTGTATACTCCTATTAAGAAGCAACCACTTAAATTTGATAATTTTAGAGATTGACCACATAATATCATACATACATTAATGGATGAGAATATGATTACTATTCTTCCATGTTACTATCATCCACCTCACAAGTTTGAGAGGATAAAGTGTCAACAATTTTTAACTCACCATGGTATTAATTGAAATAATGATAGTGATTTTTAAGCTTTATGATAAAATCTTACAAAACTTGATGATAGAGGAGTTATCACATTTGAGCACCAGACAACAAGGTCTTCCTCTGCAAAGTATTCTAGTAGTTATTATAAATTTTTTGACACATCCTAAGACATTCATGCTAATAAAAATATTCTTGATGAAATAAAATAATAGAAAAAGTCCTTCATCTAGTTCACATTCTATCATGATTGAATTATCCCAAGATATTCGTACTAGAGAAAAATAGTTCAACTGCATAGTTATAAATGTTATGGAAAAATAGAGTAAAAGTGCATATATATCCTTTCAAAAATAAATATGTAAGTAAAAATTGGATCAAGTATCTATGGATAAAAAAAAAGTACAGGTTAACATAATATTAAAAAAATAAGAATCAAAACCATTTTTAATTATTCAACAATATATTTTATGACCATATTATAGTGAATTTATTTTTCATAACAGTTAAGGAAACTAGTTTTGAGAAACATTATCACATAATTGATACTAAAAACCATAAATGTTGATATAAAAACAACACAATAAATACATCATATACCCACATTTTTGTGATATTCCATTTAAAGAGATTAAGTAAAAAAATCATAATGAAAATATTAAAACATATAAAATATTCATTCCAAAAAGAAAAATACATGATAAAGCATCTTTTGTGTGTGTGTGTGTGTGTGTGTGTGTGTGTGTGTGTGTGTGTGTGTGTGTGTGTGTGTGTGTGTGTGTGTGTGTGTGTGTGTGTGTGAGATCTATTTTATAGTAAAACAAAAGTTAGTCAATGATGGGATTACCCTTATCATTTAAACTATCACTCATGACTAGACCTATAGTTTATGAATTCAAAGACATCTTGTCTTATTATTCCCCTTAATAAATAATATGATCTATATCTTCTGATACACCTATAAATAATTCCACTATAAACCATATCACATGTATGCCTAGTCTTTAAAGTATAATATTGATTTAACCTTTTAAGGTTTTAAGTGTGTAAATTACCTATGTTTGGTTAAGGGCTGAGATGCCTAAATTAGTTAAATAAACTAAAATAATTAAGATACTAATTTTTTATGATTTTGAACTTATTTTAATTTTTATGAATAATAAAAAATGGGTATAAATAGAAAATTAGATGAAAATTGACTATCATGGATGATCCAAGTTCTGAAACTAGAGATCTGAGTAATAGTTTGTGTCACCAATAGGATTCTGATATTTGTTTATTCACTAGATACTAGTGCCTAGTTTGGATAGTAGCTCCATCTATGTGTAGTGTCCTAAATGTGGTATTAATGTTCCCTTTACATGACTAATTTCTATTTTTGGGGAGCACCTAGACCTATGTCTTTATGCTCTATTCCTGCATGACTGAAATTGGTAGCTATGTATTGTACCTAGAAAGATTGATTTCTCTTTGCAGGTGTGATATGATAAATAATTGAGTATGTTATTATGATAGAATGGACATCCTCAACACCCCATTATGTAGAGAGTTGCCTACATACCAATACTCTGAAGATAGATCAAGTTCAATGTAGTTCACCCACTTAGTGATTTATGTATGTGCAATTGAATGATAGATTGAGAGTGGCCTTTGATTCCTTGAATGTGATTGAGCTTTGAAATACTTGAAAAATAGACTTAGGGTTGTTGTATATGGTAGTATGCATAAATTAGGGAAAAATAGGGATAATGTACCTTTATTTTGCATAACTTTATCTTTAGTTTTAATAGCTTTTGGATATATTTTCCATCTAGTCAGTAGAGGTGGATTAGACTTATATTTATAGGGTTTTATTGCTTGTCAAAATAAGAAAATGATCTTAGGCTGACCTTAGGAGGGGCACACATTTATAAACTATTTATTGGGAAGAGTTGTGGGTAAGGACAATATCTCCCAGTTGGGGACACTAGTACTATGTGTTTGTATTGTCCCAAATGTGGTGCTAATATCCTCTATACATACCCCTAAGCAATTTGGATTAGAGTCAAAGGTGACAGTTTAAGGGCTATGTCTTGGCTAGTTTTAGGTGATTATGGTCTACTAAATGAGTACAAATGTTAGTCTAGGTCTCTAGAATAGGTATATGGTAATCCTAAGGATAGGCTAACTCAATCGACACTCTTAACATCAAATTAATACTTTTAGGTGATTAAATTTGTCCCCTATTTATGCTAGTAATGTAGTAAAGTGAAATGACTAGTATAAATGAAAAAGAAGCATACCTCAACTAATCTTGGAAGTGAAACCTATGTAGCTAAGTTTAAATATGTGAATATAGGTTTGTATATGTGAGACATGATACAAATCAATGTCCTATATTGAAATATATAAAAATAAGCCATTACTTAAGAGATAATCAAAAGCAAAATACTATGCTGAAATGAAATAACTGAGTAAAGAGAGAGGAAATGAATGAATACACCTCATTGGGTATGAGAACTACTGCATAAAATTAGTGATAACCTGTGTGTGTGAATGTGCATATTAATTGTATCATTGAATAAATTCAACTAAGCTAATGTATTTCTTAATCCTCATATGGGTGGCTTAAGAACTCAATCTAATTTTGACTCCATCCTTACCCACCCGTACTTGGTGAATCCTAATCTCTATGAATATCTTGGATAAGAATGTAAGTGTGTCTAGCCCTCTCATATAGGTGGATAAATATCTCAATTAGTCCATGACTCTATAATTTCCCCTATGTTAAGTAGATGTATATGTAATTATACTACACAAAGTGCTAAAAGTATCTAGCTAATTAATCTAATTGTGTATTAGGCTCTATGGCCACTCGAGCATATTAGGTGGCTTTGGGCCACTTAATAATGTGAACAATTATAGATGGAGTAAGGTATGAATCTGGTGACAAAATATAATTTTATATAAAGTGTGTATATCATAGATAATATCATGGAGTTTTCCATTCCATCTGATCAACTTGTCTGAAGCTAAGTTTATGGAAAATATGTACCACACACATGCCCAAAATCTAGTATATGAGTATACTATAATCTGTATTAAGCATGTAATAGTTGAATCTATGTAAATAATTTTATTTTATGAGTGATCATGCCATGCACGATTCCCCCAAATTTGAGTAACTGGTATGAATCTAAATTGAAATGATTGACTCTCAAACCTATGACTGTATATGTGCAAATATGTATTGTACCTAGTGTAGTGGTCTAAATGAACTAGACTATCATGAAGCTAGGGTTATTATATATTCATTACCCTTTAGTGGATTGTAGTTCCTTGTAGTGCTAATGTCCAAATGTGGGTGTTAATGACTACATAGTGTAATCTTTGTGTGGTCTAAACTGACTATTGAGATTTTATTATATTATGTGTCTATGTTAAATTTGATATTTGAAACTATGTAGGTGTGATGGAATGTATCTATGAAAATCAAAATAAGATCTTGATATTTGTGACAACCCCTATAAATTCCCCCTCTTTTGAAGGTAGTTTTGAAACTTGTAGAAGAATTCCCTCTAAATAAGTAGCTATGTAAAATGTGTTATCTAGAGCATGTGCATGATATTCCAATATAATGTAAAACATAAAATCTGAATGTAAATGTATCCAAGCATAAGTAGGAAATGTAATAGATATGTTGTAATCTAGCTTTATACAAGGGTGTCAAGATAGATAAAAGCAATGTATAATAATATTAAAATATAAGTAACTACCTAAGGGGATGCGGTATGATTTCCATTAAGACTCCCAAGTAGGATAGGGTAGATGCATGAGGTCTATAATGGAATAAAAAATTGGTGTGTGTGTGTGTGTAACAAGTAAATACAAGTGTCATGGTTTATAAGCATACAAAGAAACAAAAACACAAACACATGAGTCTTGTAAAAGGTAAGACAAGGAGCCATAATACAAGGGACATGGGTATAAGTCACTAAATTTGAGATTGAAGACATAAAAGGACATGCCCAATTCTCTACATATGTAAAACAACAATAAATTTGGTAGAAAGCCACAAAGAAGGAATGTTCCAATGTCTGCATAGAAAAGCATGAAAAAGCACACATAAGGGACATGGACACATATCCAGGCATAATTATAGGGAAATGACATAGAAGCTAAGAAAAAATGGTATATTAAAATGACCTCAAAGATGTAAGAAGTATAATAATCACAATCAAGTCTAATATATGAAATAGAAATGAAAACATGTATAAGTATGTAATACAAATCCTTGTAAATGCCAAGATGCATATATACTAAAGCTAACTAGTGATAGTCGGTAAAAAATATGACCAATTAATAAAAATGATAAATATCAAGATAAGTTAATACATAACTAGAATGTATAGTATGTAAGATATAACCTAGTTATAGTAACTATGTACGAGATGCCCCCAAATGGGCAGATATAGTAATGTATAAACCTAGATCAATGTAAATTCCCCAAATGGGTAGATGATAGATGGTCTACATTAGTGTAGTGGATTAGAGTCCTATCTGAAATCTACAAGAACTCAAAAAGAACAAGTAAAGTATATGTGTATGATAAAACCAACTACACTAGGATAGTTATCAATATGCAATATCTAGTAAGTAGTAGAAATGTAAACAAAGCAATGCATAAAATCTATACAAATTTTGGATTTTTGAAATATTTGAATGTTTTTATATTTTGACATCTAATTATGTTTTTGTGTTTTTTGAGTATAAGATATGTATAAGCATATGAAAATAAACTATGTACAAGGAGCAAGAGAGAGAAGGAATTATGTATAAGGGTAAGAACCATACTAACCTATGAGTATCATGGGAGACTCACCATCAATATGACCTATGTCAAAGAGTGGAATACTGATCATGTACATGGTGTGAAAGGGAAATTGTGAGCCCATGATCTGGTGTGTTTTATAACATAAACTTGAAGTTTTCTAAGTAGTGATATTATGATGTTGTGGAATTGACTGTGATAGCTTGTTAACTTTAGGGGTCTTAAAGACCCATATGGTAGACATAGAAGATATAATTAATGTATTTGTCATGTGATGAGAACCCCTAGACCCTAATATAATTGATCTCATAGTAAATTATGTAGAGGAAGGTCCTCTAGAATTCATGGCATATATTTGATGCAACAGTCTCTCTAGTAATGATCTCTAAGGGAGAGTATGTGTGCATATAGACACTATAGAAGTAGACTTGGCCTACTCTGAGGACTCTATTAAACAATGTGATGTATGCATATGAGTTATACTCTCTATTGAAATGGATAGCCATATAATTTTTTGTAGTGGTATTGGAATTATAGATGGTGTTGATGTTGGAAGTGTGACTGGAATCTTGATAAAACTACCTATGGGATGGGAATAGGATACTCATATGGGACACCCTCAATCTTAACCACCTAATTATCATGTATATGCTTGAGGCATTAGTTTACTATACATGGCATGGCTCTGAGCTACTGTAACCATAGACTACCTAATAATATGTTGTATATACCTGCACTAGGTAATACTAAAAACTAATTGGCTATGTGTGTTGGCCCCACCTATAATGGAAGTAGTATCTCCTCAATGGAGATCTGAATGTGGTGAATGGAACCACTAATAACTATATCTATAGGGATTATATCATAATCTATGTATCCCAAATGATTTAATAATGTCATGGTGTACATGCTTATACTTAAACCATTGTCAACCATGATAATATGAATAGGATGGTGGTCTATCTATGATCGTCTGAAAAACACTTGTAAATCTATATCATTTTCCATAATCTCCTACTCTAAAAATGTGATAAGTGGTCTAGGTGGTGTAATCATACTTCTTATGATCTTAATCCTCCTTATGATTACACATCAGCTCATATTTAGACTACCAAACCAAATTATCCTACTTGCAGACATATACCACTTGTTTGGACCTTTCCCACACATTATTCTCATCTTCCAACCATCTTGATCTTTTCTCACACTAGATGGGATCCCTAGGGGCCCCTCGGGACCCTATTTACCATCCTAGGCCCCTATTTGACCTAAGTCATGGCTTAAGAAGGAAATACATAGCCTATGCTAAATGTTTCCTCTTGAAATTTGCAAGCTAGGCCATGGCCTAGGTAGAATGTGTGAGAAAGGGCCAGTTTGGTCCCAAATGGTTAGAAATGGCTAGTTTTTTGACTTGTTGATGGATTCAGGTTGGATATATGTGTGTTTGCTCATTCATTTGAGACTCTACATTCAATTTATCTAGTATCTTTACTCTAATCTTCTCACTTGATCAGTCACATCAAAATCTTGGTTACCTCCTTGAATCTCTCTTGGTTCTTGCTTGGCACAATAGCTTTCTTTGTGACAGGGGATGCCCTACTCTATTACAACTTCCATTGGTAATTCACATTACTATTGAAAATGTTCTTAAATATTTTGGTTATTCTCTTGCTCATTCAAGACTCCATTGCACTTGTCACTTTTACTCTTTGTATTGGCTTTCTGAGATTGGTAGTTTCTCCTTCACCTCTTCCATAACTTTTGGCTCTTGGTCTCGATTCAGCCTACACACAACCTGATATTCTTCCTCTCTTGCATCCTATCTTAGACAATTAGTTGGTATAAAGTCTAAACATCTCTATTAAGATTAATATGAGGGAACTTAGCTTTTCAAAGTGAAATTATTTATTTACTTGCTATAGTATACATGCTAGGGTTTGATTTGTTTTAAAAAATTAGTTATTTTGTGCATTTCTTATAGTAGTTTATAAAGTTTCCTACATTTTTTATACAATTAAAGAATACTTTCATTGCTTGAAATATTACATTATTTCATATTGTTGCTCTCTTTTTAATCATTCCTCATTGCATACTATATGTATACATGCTCAAGACAAACTAGATAACTTGCTTAAATATTCTCTCTCTTACTAAACTAGATCATTGCATTGTTAGAAAATAATAGTGTTGATTTGGAAAGATAGCTCAAGTCTAGAATAAGTATGCTCTTGAACCCTTTCTTGAAAACATATTTATTGGTTAAAATATCTTTAATTTGGCCTCAAAGTGATTTAAATTATATATTTACATTCTAATTGCTAGATCTCTTCATTTGGTACTATTGTTTTTGAATTGTGTATGCAATCAATAGTCTAGTCATAGTTACTTGCTTTACTATGGTTGGATATACTAGAGATATTTGTGTCCCTTGTGTTCTTGATCATGTTATCCTTAACCTAGTTTATAAGTATATCTATAGCTTGGTATAATCTAAGAAACTAGATAGCCACCATAAACTTCCTATAGCCCATAGAATCCCTAAGCTTTCTAGCATCTTAGTGGTTTGATTTATCACCCTACCAAACACTGGTGGTTCTATTCAAATTCTCAAAACTACATTATATCACACTCAATGGGAACTTTCATATGTTCTCATACTAGTTATATCACATTTATATCTTTCTTATCTAACTCCCCTCTATTAATTTTTAGGCTTTACTTTTAGTTGTGTCTTAGCTCTTGCCTTGGCTATTTTATCATGTTTTGGTTCTATATCATTCTCCCTATTGGTTCTCCTTCAATTTGCCTTTTCTATTGTATTTTATGTTGATATTGCTTCATTACATCCAAGGATAGTCTCCCACCCTTGGGATGCCAATATTATTGGATTCAGGGTCTCATCCCTAATCTCATTCATGAGAAAGCTATGAATGTAATGGAATGTCATAGACATCATAGGATCCAAGAGGTTCCCTCAACCCATCATGGTAGCATAGATCCTATCTCATTCAAAAGGTAACAAGATTGATGTGATCTAATTTTCACCAGTCTAAGCTTATTTCATCTGAGGATGTTTCATCTCAACCTCATTCCATATCTCATTAACCTGTTTAAAGTAATGAGGATCCTTTTGTGTGGCTAGGGATTGATGAATTACATGTGATCATTGATGATTTCCATAGATGAATTCAATTTAATGAATTGTGTCCTTTCCCCCTAAGATTCAATGTCATGTTTATTCTAGAGACAAAGCTCACAACCATTCAATTTTGAGTGCCTCAACCAATTCTTGCACAAGTTCCCCACCTCTTTCCTAGTTAGAGACTTTAGATCAAGAACACCCTCATATCCATGCTATGGGTCATAGTTATTCCAACTTGGTGAGGTAACCCCATCATGTGGAATCCTCCCATCCTCATATCCCTTCATTTAGGGTTTTTGATGAGCATGTTGATTGTGATCACCACTTGCAGACCAAAGATCCATGGGATACATATCAAGAGCATCAACACCCACTATTTGACCCTTATCTAGTGGAACATGACCAACATCATGGATATTTTGCTCATCATGACCATTTTCATGAGTATTCCACATCTTCCCATCATCCTTGTGGGGACCATCATACTTTTCATGGCCATTCCCCACCCCATAGAAGAGATGATATACATCATGAGTGTCCTCCATATCAAGAGCCACCTTGACATCATCCTCTCTATGGTCATGGTTATGGTGATGCTTATGAGCATTAAAAACATCATTAATATCATGAACCCCCTCCCAAAGCTCATTTTTAGCCTTCTATAAATTGTGGTTATGAAGATATCCATCATAATCCTTTGACCCCTTAGGTGTGTGTTATTTTATTTCCTACTCCTATCCTTGAACTACCTATGTTCACCAGGATTTGAGACTCTAGTCCCATGGGGAATATTATGAAATGCATGATGGTGTGTATGGATTGAGAATAATATAAAGGCATGATGTTGAAGCTCTTCACTCATTCTCTATGAGCTAAAACTATTATTTGGTTTTATAATCTACCTCTAGATTCTCTCTATAGTTTTCATCTCCTTCTAGATGACTTCATCCAATATCACAATATCTCCAAACACTTTAACCTCAGAATTAAGTCACTCACCTCCATAACTTAGGCCAAGGGTGAGTCAAAATTTGATTTTTTTCATAGGTGGCATTCAGTCATTCATAATGTAGGACTAAGTTCTTAGATGACTAGCTTTATGATATGTTCATGTGAGCATTAAGGTAGGAGGTTCACCTTGAGGTCCTCAAGCATGAACCCACCTTTTATGATGAATTTTTTAATGAATATCTAAAGGTCAAAGTATTTGAGGTACATGTGGGCATGAATCTTGTACCTTCCCAAAAGTCATCCTCTTCATGCGATCACAACCATAATGTGATTGGTGATGGTGTTCTTGATTGTCCTCCTAAGAAAGACAAGAAAGATAATGATAAGGTGAATGCTTTGAGCAAGAAGATAAATAAAAATAAGGTTTTTGAATTAAGCATAAAAAAACAAAAGATATTTTTTTCCTTATGATCCTACCATGTTTTCCAACTACCATTAGATAAAGGGGCATAATGATGCCAATTTTGCCACCCAAAAATCTAGTGGTCAAGCCTTGTCGCTATCATAGAGTTCTCATCTTGAAAAACCCAACCACAAGTTGATTGTGTTTAAGGAGCCTCTACCTAATAATTTTGAGGAAAAGAAGAAGAAAAGGAAGACATTAAAGGTTAAGGCCCCTCATTCTCCTTCTTATTATTCCACCTCTTCTAACTCCTCCTGCCAAGCTAGCCCAAGAGGGAAAGCCAAACATGAGAGAAACAAGGTCATTATTGCTATCAACATAGCCTCTACTGGGTACAAGTGCCTTTTCAAAATGTACTCTGATCAATCCACTGACCATATTAGAGAGACTAGTGGTGTTGGGCCTCCTAGCTAGTCCATGAGGGAAGGGAACCCTAAAGTCATATTTGACTTTAGGTGTAACATCCCTCCCTAGGATAGACAACATCCTTATTCCATCATAGAGTAATTTTAGGGAATCTTAGTTGGGATATCCATTTGGGACCTTTACCTTTGCCATAAGTAAAGGGGCCTTGTATTTGATGAGATTGGTCTCTCTCGTGAGGGTCCTCTACATGATGTTGTTAAAGTGTTATCCAACTATGATGCGCATGAGCACCCTCATCCTCCCATCTTATCTTCTGACCCAAACTCTTTTTTAGATGCTTCAATTCCTATAAAAAGGTCTTGATTCCGTCTCTGTATCAATACTTCTTTTGATGATTATCATGTTAAGTGTTGTATTGTTGATGAAGGATATATGTTTAATATCATGCCCTTTCATGTGTTCAATGATCTTGGGATCAGTTAGAAGAAGCTCTTTGATTATTTCCATAACTATGTAGGTTTCAACAATGAAATAATTACACTAGTGGGGAATGTGAAGATCTAAGTCAATTTTGTCTCCAAAATAGTCAGAATCAAGTTTTGTGTGTTAGATATTGATCTTACATACAACATCATTCTTGGTCATCCTTAAACCGCTTCCATGCAGCCCATTACATCAACCATGTTTTGCATGGTGTAGTTCATGCATGAAGGTGAGGTTCATGCCATGGAGGTTGACCTAAATCCCTATATTTTTCTCTATATAAATACAAGGCCCTTAGGCAAGGCTTTAGATATATCCTCATAGGGATTTATGGATTCCCACACAACCCCTACTATTAAGTCTCATTTTCTAAAGGATGAGCATTATGATCCTACTTAGTACCAATCTATATTTGTTACTTTAGAGTCTAACATACATCAACAAACTCCTTCTTCCACTCTAAAATGTCAAGCCATATCATCTCTTTTTAGTGACCTTTTTTAGGATATCTCCCTAAATTTTGAGCTCCCCTTTACATCATGCTTTCCCATCAAAGTATAGGCTCTCTCAATGCATCTCCCACTGAGATTGTTAAAGTATTGAGTCCAATATCAAGTGTTTCTTCATCCATGTTATGATTACAACCTATTCAAGGAGATAAAGTCTTACACCAAGATCATATGAGATTTCCATAAGTATCATTATAGCTTTGATCATATTGGTTTGGATATTTCTCTTATATATGGACCAAAACCAAGAATTCCTATGGTGAATGTCTTGGAGGTTAAACACGAAGTGTTAGATGAGTCATTCCCTCTCATGCCTAAGATTTTAAAGGAAGGTAATGATATGAATTTTGAATTAATTACAGATGTAAATGTTGGCACTTCAACAAAGCCTAAGATAATCAAGATCAGTGTTAGCCTTACTCCAAAGGAGCGAGTAGTTTTGTTCACCTTATTACACAAATTTTTAGATGTATTCACTTGGGAGTATGTTGATATGAAGGGCATGGATCTAAACATAGTTATCCATAATCTCATTATAGATAATGGGACCTGACCCATTCACCAAAAGTAATGACCAATGGCTCTTAAAGTTTCCTAATTGGTCAAAGTATAGATTGAGAAACTCATCTGAATTGGATTTATCCAAGATGTTGACTACCATTGATGGATTTTTAAAATTATTCTCATTCTAAATAAGAATGGAGCTATTCAAAATTTTATTGAATTTTATGATCTCAATATGGCTTATCTAAAGAAAACTTTTCCTACTCCTTTGATAGACCTGATTGTTGACTCCACCACTAGATTTGAGATCATGTCTCTCATTAAAATTTTTTATGGATATAACCAATTATGGATTACACTTGAATACCATCATAAGAAAATGTTCACTAACCCATGGGGTACCTTATACTATGCCATAATTCCTTTTGGTTTGAAGAACATTGGGGCCATTTATCATCATGCCATAACCCACATTTTCCATGACATTATCTATAATATCATTGAGTGCTATGTTGATGATCTCCTAAAAAAATACCATAAGTGGGATGAAAATTTAAGAGACCTCAGGTCATCTTTGAGCTTCTCTAAGAGTATCACTCAACCTTGAGAAGTACATTTTCAAAAAATTTACTAGAAAGCTTCTTGGCTTCTTCATTTCATAGAGGGGTATTGAATAGGATCTCGATAAGATCAAGGTGATCCTTGAGATGCCTCCCTTATTTAATATTGTTTAGTTACAATCCTTCCTTAGAATAATCAACTTTATTATATGTTTTCTTGAGGAGTATGCTCACAAATCCATACCCCTCACACATCTCCTACACAAGAACACTTTGTTCCTATGGTATGCTAAAGTCCAAGTGGCTTTTAAGGATTTAAAGTGTATGATTCATAACTCTCCCATTTTGATGTCACCCATTGAGGTTCATTAGTTTATCTTATACACCTATGTCACTTAGCTTTCCATCATGGGCATGATATGCCAAAAGGATGCCATTGGTAGGGAGAGATTTGTTTACTACATCTCTCACATGTTGGTTGGCCCTAAACTAAACTAATATCTTATTAAGTATCAGTTCCTCTCCCTCATCTTCACTATAAATAATTTAAGACATTAAATATTGGGATAGAATACCAACATGATTGTCTAATATGATCCACTCTACCACTTGCTCAATAAGACACACCTTACTAGTAAGACTATGAGGTAGATCATGCTTCTTTAGGAGTTTGACCTCTACATCATTAACCAAAATTTCACCAAGGGATTGGTTGTGGCTGACCAACTCACTGGTGCCCACTACCCAACCCTAATGTAGAGTTGGTTGATGATGCCTTTCCTAAGGAGATAGTCTACTTGATCAATCATGCTAAGGTCTTTAAGTGTGATTAGTATCGATACATTATCTGTTACCTTGAAGACTAGTCTTATCCCATAAACACTCCTTCACATGAACATTATTAGATTCATAAGATTTTTATTTTCTATGTCATCATTGGCAAAGTATTATTTAATGGAGGTCTTAATGGTGTGTTGATATAGTGCCTTGCCTTTGAGGATATTCCTCTCATGCTAGAGGATTTTCAAAGGAGCATGTGTGGTGGCCACCCAATAGGGCAAGCCACTACTCAACATATTATCAGGATGGGTTACTACTAACCCACTCTTGTTAAAGAGATAAAAAGTGTAAGATGTATCAAGTCATTAGGGATGTTTTTAATGCCATGGCTAAACTCTTAGACTCTATTTTTTCCCCTTGGCCTTTCTTGGTTTGGGCTTGTAACTTTGTTAGTGAATTCAAACCCATCTCTTCTGATGTCCATATCTAGTTCATCACTACCACTAACTATTTTATGAAGTTGGTTAAGGCTATGCCTCTTAGTCATACATGTGGGAGGATTATTGCCAAGTTTATCTTGAACCAACTTATTTTTAGGTTTAGAGCCCTACTATGATTATGCCTGATAATGGCTTGAGCTTCTAAAGCCCTGAGATGTGTGAGCTTGTTGAATGCTTTGAGTTTAAGCTCCACTTCTCCTCTACCCATTACCCCCAAGGAAATGGGAAAGTAGAGTCTTAAAATAAAAATTTGAATAAGATTCTTCTTTGTACCATTGCCTAGTCCAAGAGGGAATATCATCTCATGCTCTATCCTACCCTTTGAGCTTGTCGAACTAGCTTCTGAATGGCCATGGGATTCACTCCATATTCTCTCATATATGGGTTCAAGGCTATTATTAATTTAGAGGTCTTAATCTCTTTTCTATGGGTTAAGACATTTGGTTCTCTTCCTGATGAGGAAGAATGCACTACTCACCTCTCTGATCTTGAATAATTAGATGAACAATGCTTGTCTACTCTTGAGCACAACCATGATTACCAATGTCATTAGTACCACCAACTTGAGAAGTTGGTGCACCCTCATCAATTCAATGTAGGTGATACGGTCCTCATTTTTGACAAGGAGAACTTAAGAAGGGAGAAATCACATACAAGTGGTTTGTCCCTTTTTCTATCACTACCTCTCTAGAGAATGGGGCATATCATCTCTCGACATTTGAAGGTGAGCCCCTATGATACCCAATCAATGGGTTCTACCTCAAGACATTTCATGTTTAGGGCTCATGTAGCCCTCCAAGAAAGTTACCTATGGTGGTAGGGTGAGTGTGGTAGGGTGAGTATTTCCTCTCTCTGACATCACTAACCTCTATGCCACTTATATATGTATGTGCACATAGGTTCTTTATTAGTAATTCCTACTATCTAATCACATTGTATCTAGTAGTTTATACCAGATGAAGCATACACATCACACACAAAATCTTATACACACATGTACTAATAATGGGGAAAAGATGTATATATATCATAAAAAATACATGTTTTTCTATAAGTACATCACTTGGCTTCCTCTGAACCTAAACACATAGTCCCCAAAACTACCACATGTATGGCTATACATATAGTACTACATGCCTCTAGTGGATATCTTGATCTCTACCTAGTAACTAGTCGATCCACGGTCTCCTCCATGGTATCTATCTAGTTTGTCTTCTCTTTAGGTACCTCATCTCATCTATTCTACTCTTGGGCTAGCTTAGATCATATCTAATCTATTCCAACCTCTGATCTAGCTAGTCATGTCTTTGATCATGTTGTAGATGCCCTGTGCCATGTTGACTCAACCTCTAGATGTGGTATCCTATTTTGTGCCCTCAGTAGCTTGAGTGAGGCTCATGCACCCACTTGATAAAATTGAGTATGTGTCTTTGCCCCTATTCATAGATGGGGTGCCCACTCCATTAGTGGAATCACTACTACATTAGGTAATATATCCCTCAGTAGTAAGTCTACCTAGGGACTAGTCTAACTAGGATGGTCTCCTATATACACACACAGAGGATATATGTTAGTCACATATCAGCTATGACTAAGGATGACTACCAAAATAAAGTGTTATCTAAAAAATAATTTTTTTTTACCTAGTAGTGTTGATGGCCTCTATGTCCCTCCTATAGGTTGTGATCCTCTTGGTGGTGGTGGTCCTTACTATGGTGGCCTCTCTCCACCAATACCCCCCTCACGCTACCTCAGTTACTTACTATGCTTAGCCTCAGCTAGCCTGGGATATGCCCATCTCTTTCTTTCCACCAAAGCCTCCCTTCTTAGATAATGGTATGGCCTTTATGGACCTTAAAACTCTTCTTGTCACACATAGGGATCTACCCCTACATCCTCTAGCCACAATATGGATTTATAGAGATCATAGATATAGCTACCTACTACATCTAAATATAAAGTAGTTCACATAGGCCTTACCTTGTCTACAAACTATGTATCCCATGTCATACCCTCATTTGGTGTTGAGTATGCATCACTACCCCATGGTGTCCTCGACTATGTCCATGGGAGCCTCTTGTAATCCCAAGACATGAGTAAGTTGAGATGTGTCAATCTACCTAACCCTATGCACTAAATATGATCTAGTGATTTGTATAATCTTCTTAGGATATATTATCCCTAGGCATATCTCTATCTTCCCTTCATGTGTTGGATAAATTCTATCCATGAGAGTAGTAGTCATCCCATACTCTATCTAGTCTAGAGATTTTTAACCAAAGTACTTATTATCATTGTCCTGAGTAGTGGTACCCCTATTGATTACTATGTGATATAAACCCATGGTTGTTTTGTTGAGGGTGGGGTCCACCAAGTAGAGCTCTACTATAGCTATATCTTATACCTATGGTAGTTCTATCTCTCTTCCCATTGACTCCACCCCATAGAGCTAGTAGACATCCTCAATGCTGAGGATGGCCTCTAGCTCAATTCCCAGGTGGAACACATATCTCTCCAGTACCTATGTGGTCACCAATACATTAACCAAGTCCTTAGAATAATACAATGATAGAATGTGTACTATTATCCAAAGTCTTACACTCTGCAAGCACTCTTGATCCTCTATAGGTAGAGTATCTATTTCCTTTATTGGCCATGATAGGACTCTCTCTTGGTTGGCTACCTCATATAGTCTACTTCTTTATACCAACTACTCTCTCACCTATGAAGGCTCTCCCTCTTATGATATACTAAATCCTCCACATGTTTCCACAAGTAAGCAACATGAAACTAGATTAGTCTCATAGCCATGAAATAGGTAAGAGTACATAAAAAACATCTTTTTATCTATTATACTTGTTTCCCCTCCTTTTCCTTATTTTGGCCCCTTTTGGGATCTCTTAAACTCTTCTAGGCTCCCTAAGGCTTGGAATAGGGCCTCACTACCCTAGGCCATGGATTTATAAGTAAATCCATGGTGTAGTAGTGATTTAGGCCATACACCTTGGTAGTGCCTCAAGCTACAACTTCACCCAGTTAGGTCATAACCTACATAATGGCATCTTGGGGATCCCTAAGGTTCCCTATTTTGCCTTCCATAGGCCATGGTTTGAGCCCCTATTGGTCTTATTTAATCTAGATCAACTATCCCATTGTCTTTCACCTTTTTTTCATCTAATTTTCCTATTGAATCATCTGTAATGATTCAAAATGCACCTAGGACCTTCCAAACCCCAAAAAATGAATGAATTTGCAAAAAAAATCAATCATAAGACTTACTTGAATCATCCTATACATTTATGGCATGCTCCCATGTATTTGATCACTCTACTTTGGATTTGGTTGATCATGGGATCTCTTTTGGATCTCTCAAAGTGAAAACAAGAGAAAAATGACTTCTTTTCCCCTTTTTATCTCCTTTTCTTGCTTTTTATAGGCCCTTTTTGGGTATTTTACATTTTTTTACATTCCATATCATGAAACCTCTATCTTAGGGGTTTTATCATGTTCTTAATGTATTGGTAGCCTCTATTTTTTAATTTCAAGCTTCCTTGGGCCCACTTTATCCCCATTTTGGTCCCTAAGACCCCTTTCAAGTCCCTATTGACCTCTTGGGTATGTGCCCCATGTCATGTGCACCCACGGATAAAAGTTAATTACTATACTTCTTTTAGTTAGTCATTTATCTACTTTTTTAATTGATCCATTCTAACTCACTCTCTTTCTTTTCATCATGGTTGTAGGTAGGGTTGTTAGCTAGCTACAGTGGTTCAAGACTTTCTCTAGTCTTGTCGACTGGTCTTTGTCTTCTTTGAACTTCCCCACACTTTCCCTTGTTACCTATGCTCATGGCCAATGTTGGTCAACCACTATGGTTATGGCTAGTTTTATTATTTTATTTCCTTGTGTAACTCACTTACATCACCTTGCTTTGAGATTGCCTTTTGGTAGTTACTAGTCTTGCATCCTTGACCCCCATCATGGTATACCTCTTAGTGGTGATTCACACTAATGGTGGTATTCAAGGTAACCCAAGACCATTAGATGTAACTTTGATTATTGATGATCTATGGGTCCATGATCTCGTTACAACTAATTTCTTCCTTACTAGTGAGACAAATAATACCATTGAGTATCATGAAATCATTGGCACCTTGATTGATGCCCATGAGTTAGGTGCATGCTATGTGTAGTTATTCTCTAACTCACTCTTATTTTTGTCTCAACTCACTAGTATCTAGGTTATCCTTAGATTTTAATTACTCCTCCTCTTCAAGGTAGTGCATGATTTATTCTCCTTCTTCAAGATTGTCTAGTTTACCCATAGCCCTCATAGGGAGAACACTAGGGTTGATGCATTAGTGAATGCCATTCTAGATAGTATCATTTTATTTGATGTCACTTGTGTCCCTTCTTTGTAGGAGATAGAACTGGAGTTGGAGTTGGATTTTGAATTTTGCAGCATTTGCATTCTTACCCATAGATCATACTATAAACTTATTTTGCCACCATCCTTATTTGGTAAGTGAAAGTAATGTTTTAATTTATTTTATTAGTTATTTATTTCCTTTGTTTTATTGTGGCTTTTGAGTACTACATAACACTCTTTGTTCATTTGAACATCAACTACTTGTACCTTGGGAGTGTATGTAATCATACTTCCCATGACCCTACTCCTCCCTATAATTACAAACCATCTCACATATAGCCTAATGACCCTAGTTATCTTTCTTGGAGACATCTAAAACTCACTTGGACCTTTCTTGCACATTATTCTCATCCTCCAACCATCCTGGTATTTTCTTATGCTAGACAGGCTCTCTAGGGATCCCTTAGACCCTTTTAGGACCCTATTGACCATCCTAAAACCATATTTGACCTAGGGCATGGATTAGGAAGTAAACCTATGGATAGGCTATAATTTTCCTTCATAAAATCTTTCTCTTAGGCCATAGCCTAGGTAAAATGCATAAAAAAGGGCTAGTTTGGTTTGAAACGATCAGAAGTAACTAGTTTTTTGACATGTTGATGGATTATGGTTGGATATATGTTTTTTTCCTCACTAATTTGATCTTATACATTTAATTTATATGGTATCTCTACTTTTATCTTCTCACTTGATCATTCACATTCAAATCTTGGTTGCCTCCTTGAATCTCTCTTGGTTCTTGATTGGCACATAGCTTTCTTTGTGATAGGGGATGTCCTGCTCTATTATAGCTTCCATTGGTGATTCGCAGTGTTGTTGATAGTGTTCTTGAATCTTGTGGATATCACCTTTCTTCTTTAAGCCTCTATTTTACTTGTCTCTTTTGCTCCTTGTATTGGCTTTCTCAGATTGGCAATTTCTCCTTTACCTATTCCACAACTTTTAGCTCTTGGTCTAGACTCAACCTGATCTTCTTCCTCTCTTGCATCCTATTTTGGTGAATTGATTGGTATGAATCCTACACATATATATTGATCTTAATATTAGGTTATTTTTCTTTTTAAATTGAAATTATTTATTTAATTGTTATAGTATACATGCTAGGTTTTGATATATTTTAGCAAATTAGTTATTTTTTGCATTTTTAGCATAGTTTTTGAAGTTTCCTACATTAGTATAAGATTAAATATTAATTTAATTTCTTGAAATATTCCTTTATTACATGTCATATCTCTCTTTGGAATCATTCCTCATTACATACTATAAATATACATGCTCAAGACAAACTAGATAACTTAAACATTCTCTCTCTCTTGCTAAACTAGAACATTGCATTGCTAGAAAACAAAAGTGTTGATTTGCAAAGATAAATCAACTCTAAACTAGGCAGGATATTGAACCATTTCTTGAAAATGTCTATATTTTTTAAAACATCCTTCATTTATCCTTAAAGTGCCTTAGCTTCTAGATTTGCATTTTAGTTGCTAGCTCTCTTCATTTGGCATTATTGTTTTTGCATTGTATATGAAATCAATAGTCTAGTCTTAGTTAATTCATTTAATATGGTTTGATATATTATAGATACCTACATCCTTTGTGTGATTGATCATGCTATGGTGCAAGTTACCAAATTAGATAACCACTATAGACCTCTTATATCACATATTAGCCCTGAGCCTTCTAGCCTGTTAATGGTTTGCTTTATCACCCTACCAAACACTAATGGTTCCATTTAAATTCTTGGAGTTAAAGATGGTATTATAGTGTGATACATGCCAATAATATTATACAGTGGATGTGTTTCCCCTATAATTATGTCATAATAAGATGGTAGTGGATGAGCTTGGTATATATAATGAATACTTGATGTGTCCCTATGTCATTAGTCATATGCTTACAAAAAGACCTAAAAATATCTTAATTTCCTTTGCTTCTATAGGTGTGCCTTAATAGGTTGGCCCACATCAATAATGTTTGCCTCAATGATAGATTGTATTTTGTGCTTTAACCTATTGCATCTATCCATCATATGTCCTAATGCCCTATGATACTTGTAGAATGCATTTGAATCTTAAATATTTGGAAGAAGCCATGTTGTATCAACCTATTTAATGGGATAGAGAAATATGAAATTGCATTATAATAGTTGTTATGGAACTCATGCTAGTGACTCTAGTAGATTAGTGAAAACTTTGTGTTGAGGAGATGATAAAACCAATCTAGGAGAAGGATTTAAAGTTGTGTTGATTGTTTTATTTTGATCTATTTTGTTCTTTGTGACCCCGAATTTGTATGGAGGTTTTATTTAACTCTTAATATTTGAATTTGATCCATTTGTGTATTTAAGTTTTCCCATTTTTAAGATCTTAACCTCTCTTTCCTTAGCTATGTGGAGCATATCTGTAAATGTGGGAAATTTTTTAAATAAGATTTCTTCATCAAGTGCTGGTAATAGACCCTATTTGAATATATCTTGAAGTTGTCTATCTACCATGGGGCTAGTTAATTTTGATAACATTATCTTATATTGTAGGACATAATCAGTTATGGACTCATTTGAACTTTTATTTAGCTATTCCACTTAGGCATATGATCTCTTATCACTTTTTATAGATAAGTGTGATAGGATATCTACTAAAGGATTGAATGCTATGATAGATTAGCTAGGTAAATCATAAAACCAATATAGGGCATAATCCTTGAGATTGTGTGGAAATAACTTCATAATAATTTAATTATTGGGAGAAATTCCAAACAAGCTATGTGAAATTATCTAAGATGATGATTTAGGTCACCCTTACCATCATATAATGTGAGTTTGGGTTCTACAAAACTAGATGTTAAAGGAGTTTTTTTAATATGATGTGCCAATGGTCTATGCAATAAAATGTTAGAATCTAAGGTATGTGATGACTTAGATGTTACCTGTTCAATATGTGTCACTTTATATTGTATATTAAAAACCTACCACATAAGGGGTTATACATTGATAGGAGAAAAAATAGCCATAAGTGTAGTAGTTGTCATTGATGGTCAAATAACAAGTTTGGGTTGTGTTATCTGAGTTGGTTGAGTGGGCCCTAATGAAGGTGTAACAACATCAATAATTTGAGGGGTGGAAGATTGACCATTTTTGTTCTTATTATTGATTTCTAATATGTCCTATAAAATCTATGCATGATCATGGGGCTATTCCTTAATTCTATCTATGAATCCCTATACTACCTCATCTTTGTTCACAACTATATCATTATCATTAAGTGGAAGTAATTTTTTTTATCCTTAATATGGACCTAATATTGTTCTTGGTTATATTACTCATCCTCAAATACATTGTCATTGAATTCCATATGATCAAGATGTGAAAGATTCATATTTGTAGTTAGAATAAGTTTCATATCCTTGTTATAGGGTTAGATAGTTGGAATCTAATGATCTATAAGATTAACACCTAGTCTATTACTTATTTTTAAGTAAAAAAAATTACTTTTTTAGATGGCATATATCAAATAAATTGAAATATAGACACTACAAGACATTATATGAATTTTAAATAATTAATAACAACTAATTAAAATAGGAGGAAAAAGGATACAAACTCTAAGAACATTTAGGTTTAGGGTTTATTAAAGCTAGGGTTTCTTTGAAATAATTTAAATTAGATATATAATAAATTAAAACCCTAATGTAAAATTGATTTTATTTATCTAGGTTGTCTAAATAAAATTATAAAATCAAAAGTATGCGACCATAAATTTATTGTACAAAAATAATAATTAATGCAAGCTATGGTTTTATGTGATGTTCAAATTAAGATGGGTTCACCAATGATTTAACCTTTTAGGGTTATACATAAGTGCAATTACCTATGTTTAGGTGATTGTGGTCTATTGAATGAATGGAAATTTAAGTCTAAGGTTATATAATATGTCTATGGAAATCTTATGGATGGATTAACTAATGTGACACTCTTAGCATCTAATTACCACTTTTAGGTCATTATAAATATTAATCAATAAAACCACTCAATAAATCATAATAATGAGTAGGCACATACTATCAATAATGATATGATTTAAAATCATCTTACTCTTTGGTGACTATATTATATACAATAATAGTAATGGCATAAGAATCAAATAATAATGCATGCTCATCATAAACATGGTTAACCCACTTAGCTAAGACACTACCAACTATCATAAGACACATTCCATTTAAATTTACATTTGGCCTCATATACCATAACACTCTAATATGTGTCCCCCATAATACCAATCACATGGGTACATCAACAACTAAATATAGGAATATGAATATAAAAATAAATAAAATTGCAAACATTCATGACCAAACATAAAAATAGCAACAATTATGAAAATAATCACATCCACATCAATAGGTTGTGGTGTAGGCTAGGGTGTAATTTATGGTTCTCCTACTCCATATGCATCTTCTCCTACATCTCCACCACCTCCATCTTTATTATACACACCATATTTAGGGGTGAATAATATGATATCCTACCATAACCTGAAACAATACATGACATCAAGAAATATTCCACCATTGTTTGCATGTTTTTGTACACCTCATATCATCACCTATTACTAATTCAACCATATGATTCCATTCCCTCACTAGTCAAGGATCCAATTTATCACCTTGTAGTTTAGTCTTTGACCAAGATCTAATAATATCCTTAGTTATCTACATCCATGGGTAAGGTACTAGGGGAAGATCCTTGATCAATCCAAATTACCAAGTAACATGCTCATACTTAAAAATATTAACCACACTAGGAAATCAATCTTGTAACCACATAATAATTAATATATGAAATTTTTATTTATCATATTTCACCCACATCCTAAATAAAATATATGTTTTGCACTAAATCATATCCAGAGTCACTCTATCAAATATAACCTTATACTCCATGGTGAAAAATACTCTCAACTATTGTAAAACCCATTGAGATGTGAAGACATCATGATGATTTATATCAACACATGGACTACCAAAAGGGTAACCTATACTAATATGGTTGTCATATCATATATGTAATACCATGGTTACTCTAAGACCACTACCATTATCCTCCAGAGTAAATCTATATAATTGTTAATATAAGTGGGCTAGCATGTTATGCCATTAATTATGCTTGGTATGCCTCTCCATAATATAATGGATAATGTAATACACATGATAGGATATTAAATTGACTCCTCTATCAAATATTACAAATGATAAAAATATAAAACATATAAAATCCATAACCACAAAATGTCTAATCACACAATCTTCTCAAGTAATATTATACCAAATTAATCTGTGCCATATTATATAAATGTGATATAGCTATGGTCCCACCATATATATTATGCAACCTTTTTCTCTACCAAAAAATTCCTCTCTCCCATAATAGGTGACCATAATATGTGCCATACATCATGTAATGTGACAACCATCTCACTTGTCAATAACCAAAATTATAGGTATAGAGATTCTATCTCTTGATCAACACTATTATCAAGTGCATATTATAATAAATTGGCCAAATATATTAAAATGTGCAAAACTTGCATCCTATAGTACCTTCCAATTTGCATAATCTAAACCAATCTCCAATAATGTATGTATTTTTTAATATACCTAAAAAATCTAATGCATGTAAATCATGTTATAAAAAAAGACAAAAAATAGATCAATTTTAGATTAAAATAAATTCAAATTACATATGAATATATTTTTAGCAAACATTAAAAGGTAAAAGGATGAAATCAATCCAAATGGTCAGGATCATCAGACACGATAATCATATTTTGGACATAACCATTATAGTTAGGTTAGTATCATTAGAAACCTAAAAATATTGACCTAAAAAGTCATAATCATAGACTATATAATTTTGTAATTTAAAAATTTAAAAATATTTAATTTACAAAAACCAAATAACTCATAAAAATCTACTATAAATCATAGCTTTTTTTTTTGTAAAAAATGAACAATTTTGATTCATACTAGCTCATCCAATATCTATAAATGTAAGGTAATTCATAATCAATTGAATCAAAATGATAAGGATACATATTTATATATAAATTAATTGAAATAAACATAACATACAAATTTTAAAAGTATATTTGAAACAAGAAATTTATAAAAATACAATCATAAATACAAAGGGATAAATATAAACATATATTTTTTGGTTTACTTCCCTAATAAATGTAGGTTGTCATACTCTATTAAGCCTATGCATGATTACTATGATCCATTCATTCCATGATATAATTTTATTTTTGAGTTTAAGATAATATCAATAGACTCGAATACATGTCAAAATTGATTCTATCCTTATTGGCTTATTCTATCCTTTATCAATGAAGATCTGAAACCTACTAGAGAGGTATAGATGACTTAGTAATATATATTTTCACTTTTAAAATATATATTTCATGTACACGTACACATGAAATAGAATAAATCCTAGTTCTTACACACACTAAAAAAATACATCAAATGTAATTTGGGTAATTAGTAAAGGGAAAATAACCAAAATATCCTAATAAAATCCCACCTACTTTTAATGTTGCATATATATCCAAATGGCCTCAAGATGATGTATTTCCCCAACCTATGTATGTGTGTGAATGTTTATATGCATATCTATATGTTGTTTCTCCTACATTACCCTTGGCATAAGCATGCAAATGTAATAGTACATTATAATATAGATATAGTATTTTAATATAATAATATATATAAATTTGAATAACTTTTGAAATGTGAGAATGCTTGTCCTTATTTACTTCTAATAACTTTGTTTATATAGGGTTATCTTATAATTTAAATTAGAAATGTAGTGTTGAACTTAAAGGATCATTAATAACTTAAAGGGGACTCAACAAATTTAATAAGGGACTAAAATAATTAAAAGGGGACTAAGATACTTAATATGGGATTCAAAAGAGTTATAGAATGACATAAAGTCTTTAGTTTGGGTTCAGATATCACTATCTCTTTTAACATTGGGTATTAAGTCATATAATCATAAAATAAAAGGGAAAGTTATAATAAAAATCACAAAGTAAAAAGTGGAAAATATAAGAAAATGAATCATTAAATGTTTAATTATTAGATAATACCTATATAAATAAATTAATTAAAAAAATTAAAATAAATGTTGTGCCAAATTTGGTGCCTATTGTTACCCTTAATATATCATTTTAGTTAAACTATAAATATTAGATAAAAGAGAATATGAGAATACAAACCTCATGTAGATAGTTGTTGTGTACATGTATCATATTCCATAATGATCCAAAGTGATCCTTTAAAATGGTATCATATGTAATTAGATTCCATTATTATTCAAGTAAATCAAAATATATAACCATAAATTAAATACTTTAAATATCATTCAAGGAACAAATGTACATGTATGCATGTTGTGGAGAAGTAGGAATGTCATGGATAAAATGAAGGGAATTTTAAAATATATTCATTTAATAGCCAAAGATATGGATAAGCTTTAATGTGGTTAATATGATTGATAAAACCATTAAAGGATGTAAAAAACTTCAATATGTTGACTATAGTAAATGTTTTTTTGAGAAATTTGGATCTTGTGTTGAAAAATTGAGAATTGAGATTGTTAAAAACCCTAATTTGGATTATAACTATATAAAATAAATAACATTAATTAAGGGATGTAGAGACCTAAATTTACCTCAATATGGTATATTTAATTCAAAGATGTGAAACAGGTTGAAATCCAAATTTAATTCACACACATAATGTTGGAGTGCACAATAATTTTCAAGTTATGCATTATGCACTTAAACTAAACTTACCATTGTAGATTGATTATGCGTCAATTTTCAATTTATTCCTAAATGCATAGTCAAAATATAATGTATGTCATCCATACCCCTAACATGTCTATATATGTAAAAGATTATATAATATATGCCACAAAATTATAGTATGCTCTTTTATTTTTAAAATAGTATAGGGAACATGAATTTTTATCATACCCCATTGTGATAATTTTATAGTCTATAATTATGCATTTTAAACTTGAAATATTATAGTTTACATGAATATTTATCATCCCCCATTGATAAATTTGGCATTTATAACCATATATAATTGCCAGTTTGTAAATTTTGTTTGCAACTTGTGTATGAATTTGTTTCACATGTTTTAAAGTTTGTATGAGTTTGTACTTTGTTCCTAAACTATGGGAATATATGCTTGGTACATGTGCCCATAATATATGACAATAAAATAATTTTTAGTTATTTATTTGTTTATTTTAAATTTCAAAGTGTGCCATTAATCGAGTGTTTGCATCATTTTTGTAACTACAATGTGTAGTATTTTGAAATTTGCAATCTATGATTTATGATTTTTAACTATATGTTTATGGAAAATTTCCACAATATTGTATTAATATCTGAACCATTTAGGTCATAATTTGATAGGATAATCAATAAAAAATCTATGATGTTAGTAGAATATGAAGTATAAAATCACATATCTGTGTGTGTGTGTGTGCGCATGCGTGCGCATGCATGTGTGTGTGTGTGCGTGCGTGCGTGCGTGCGTGTGCGTGTGCGTGTGCGTGTGCGTGTGCGTGTGCGTGTGCGTGTGTGTGTGTGTGTGCGTGTGCGTGTGTGTGTGTGTGTGTGTGTGTGTGTGTGTGTGTGTGTGTGTGTGTGTGTGTGTGTGTGTGTGTGTGTGTGTGTGTGTGTGTGTGTGTGAGCGACTAGTGTGCAATAGATTATATTTTATACAAAATATAGGTTTTGTTTTAATATCAAAAATATATAGAAGATGAAAATACTCCTTTGATGCTATAATTGAATAATCATAAAGGAAAAGCAATAGAGCCTCATAACATCATTTTAAATACTTTTTTGTTTAAGGGAAAAGTAGTTCTAATTTTGGTTTTGAAAAATATAATAATATAGAGATTATTTTATGGTCCCCTTGAAAGTTTAATTTGTTATTTAATACACATCACTTTTCCCTATTCTTTTCAAATATATTTTTATATCTTAATAAATACATTTGATTTAAAAAATTAAACTATGTATAAATAAATATATTATGATTAAGAAAGAATTTAAATTATCTTAACACCATAGCTATTGATAAACCAATTTTAATTATTCTAAATTTGTAACCAAATTTGCACAAAAAAAGCACTAGCATGTTCTAATGAGGAATTCCAATAACTTCTCCTAAAAATGGAGTGGTGATCATGTAATTAAAATATGTTGAGAGGTTACCCAGTCATACAGATATTTAATTTTAGTTAGATGAATTAATACAAAATATTATAGAAGAATAAGCTACATAAATTGGAGACTTTGTAAAATAAATCATAGCTGAGCACATTCATGATGAGATTTATGATATTTTATAAAATTTATAGTTGATTGGTTTTCAAAGATTTATTATTAGTGTTTAAATCATATAGAAATTGATCCTTTGTTTAGACTGAATAAAATCTTTAAAAAGTACATAGCTTGGATACCAATTGGAATCATGTGTTTGATCACTAGTTGAAGACTAGAACTAACAAATACAACTAAATTTTATACTCAAGGATATATTGCATTTTAAGTTATGTGATAATTTTATATTATAGGATTATAAGTTAAATTGTTACACTAAATTCATATATTTTTTAAAATGTTGGTTGTGGATAAGTCCATGGTGATAATCCCATCTAAAATAGAGTAGTCACCTAGGGCATTATGGGGATGCATACTGGAAGGAGTGAAAGGATGAATAATTGATATAAGAAACCTAAAAGTAAACCTATAAAATTGAAGACATAGAGAATTAGAGCAAGAAGGTGGAATTCATAGAGAGATACAACAATAAAAGAGATGGAACAAGCATACTAATCCTAAATAAATAGATAGTATGAGTAGATTAGAGACTGTGAAGATAATAAGAGGAACCAAACCCCTAAAATTAATTGGAGAATATTTAGATAGGGATAAAATAACACCTAAGGGAACAAAAATAATAATAGATACCATAAATATCATATACACTAGCATCCATGATTTAGAGATTGACCCCAAGAAATAAGGAATATCTTGAAGATATCATCAGGAATTTATAGAAGGGAAACTAGATCAATTAGATAGTAAGTTTAGGAAGAAGTTACCAAGGAATATTTTTTGGGGGGGTGAAAAAATGCAATATTTTGAATAATTCATGTTTTATATCATGTTATTTCATCTTTAGGATTGAATGAGAAAGATAATTCATATAAGGAAAATTCACTCTAAGGAGATTCATCCCCTCTGCATAATTTATCAATTGGAAGAAGTAATTTATTAAGAAGAAAAAGATGATTAGTGGTTTGACTATTTCATAGATAAATTTAGAAATATTAACATATAAAATAATATATATTTTTAAAATAAGGGTGTTATTACTCTAAATATAGTTTCTTCAAATTTGAAGATAATTATTAAGACAATTCCAAAAAAACTAGTTAGATTATATGTAACTGCAGGAAATATAGATCTTAATGTGAGAATATTTGTCCATTAGACACCATATGATTAGTAATATAACCTATATAATTATTTTTTGACATAAAATATGAAATTATAGGGTAAAGGTGTGACCAATAATTATTCTAAAATGTGAAAGTTCATATAGGTTTTGATAGGTAAAGATCAAGAGTTTGTGTTTAATAATAACCTAAGATAATTGAATTTAAACAAGCCAAAGATAAATTTATTGGGGAGTTCAAGATGTTAAATTTTCAACTCATAATATTCAATACTTGAAGGAGATCCCAAAAAATTAGGAGAATCAATTTGGGACTATGATCATAGGTTTTTTGATGTGATGAATAGAGAAAATTTTCAATTTCTAGACTCAAACAAGAGTGTTTATTTTGTGTAAATCCTATGACCTAAGATTAGTTTTTCCATCAAAAAAACTCATTATATAGAAAATATAACACATGATACTTTAAAATATGAGTTAGACAAATATAATATTGATGAGAATGTCCTCGTTTGACTACAAAAATAGATGCCGAAATAGATGTTTTATTGTGTATTATGAAGGAAATACATGAGAGAAACAAGTCTACATTAGAATTACCATGTAATGAGTGTTCTAAATACATGAATAATAGTAATAAATATCTAAAAATCAAAATAGAATTCTAAAAAATATCAAAATAAGGGCATTACACTATGAATTGTCATTTATAAATGTAATACATACAACAACCTCATAATATGTTTTAAAAAAATTTAAATCACACAATAATGACAAGAAAAAATATTGATATATACATGCATTTAAGGATAATATCACCTAAAATATATTTATAGTAGTGTGGTAGTATCTAGATACAAAACTAGGTGTGTTGACTTTGGATGTTGAAATAAAGATGTAAAGTGGTTTGGGTCAAAAAAAAACATAGTTTACTACTATATGGATGCCTCAATATACACAATAAAAAATTGGGTGGACTTGAGAATCATCTTAGGGCCAACCAAGTTGGACATCATAGTATTTTAATTATCAGGCAAGGTGGATACCTCAATCTCCACAATACCAATAAGGGTGTAATCCTACATCCCAAAAAAAAGTCAAGATGGTATCCCCCTTCACCATAGAGATTATGAGGGATATCATGTTCAATAAACTATATTTGGATCATGGTTGGGTGGTTACTGAGGTAGATACTGAGGGGGATACTAGAATTATAAACAAGGGGATATACATGCCATAAAACTATTTTTTTATTATCTATATGGTGAGGTCAATCATATCACAAGGAATTATCCTTATAATTCACAAAGGTAGACATATTTACCATATTAAAGAGTTACTACGAAACACAAACATGAATATTATCCTCTATTATAGAAGCAAATGAAAATAAAGGTAGTGTAAAATGTCAATATGGTGAAAAATCACCCTAAATATATGGATTTCATGTAATCCATGATAAAAATTCAATATAAAGAGAGAGGATTAACACCATTAGAGATCAACAAATAGACTCTGATTAGAAATTTTTGACATGATGAATATCTAGATCCTCTAAGATAATAAAAAATTAATGACTCAAGAAACTGAGTAACTCTAGTCCATACAAAATCAAAACTCATATGAGGGACATGTTGGAGTAGTGGATGCATATATGCACATCCATATTTTTCATATTCTAAGGAAATATGGAGTGAATAAGACATTGAAATATCATATCAAATTGGTATGCACCTTGTGTAATGCATATATCTTGAAGAATATTAGAAATTTGTTGCCTAATTTTTTAACTATTAAAAAAGGTGACAATGATGAGAAGAAAAGGTTCATATGTAAAGTCAAAAAAATCCAAGGGATGTTGATTCCATAATGGACGTATAACTCATAGGATAATAAATCCCTAATGTTGTCTTTGATTTTTAGAGTATGGTGAGTATGATTCCAAGGTCAACATGAGAAGGTATTATAATACCAATCCTTAGTTATAGTCTTATTACATTAAGTTTTATAGATTATGGTCATGTCAAACCCATTAGGAGACACAAGGATGTGGAGATAAAAGTTCATGATTTAAGTCTTAATAGATATTTTGAAGTCACCCATATGAAATTTGATAAAGCATGTTATCCTACATTAATTAGGGGAAAATGGGATTATGATGGTTATATGACTATCAATGCATTATAAAAATTAGATAGAAACACACCATGAATATAATATCATTATCATACCATCGAATAAGGCTTAAATTAAGACATATATTACCCCAAATAAATCTTCTTTTCTCTACATATAAAGGAGATAGTTGGTTTAATGTTAGCTCAGAACCAAAGCCCTAAGCATTTTGAAGTAGAGAATTAACTAATTTCACATTAAATGCACGTTGGTTCCTTAAGTTATAGGGAAAAAAATAGTTCCCATATTTTCCTATCCATATAATTGACCCTATTTCAAAATTCAACATGGAAGAATGTAATTCTCCATTAATTTTCTCTTCAACTATATTAGAAATTGATCTATTGAATCAGGTGATTCTTAAAAACATAGATTACATATAACCCACTAATGAGGGAATGTTTCAATGTGAAGGTGTTTATTTAATAAGTGGTAACTTAGATACACATATGTTAAATTAGGCATGTGAATACCATAAGGTAAGGCCAATGAGAATGGTTTAAGCAACTGAGAGATAAATTCCTTAGTATTTTGCATCTAAGGATTTATCATAATTTATTTTTGGGTTGAAAAAACATGTCATCAATATAGATCTATGATTCAGTATACTAAACTATTCTCTAAAAGGCATTACTATGAAATCGTGGTCAATACACCAATAGAATTGATTGCATTGGGAAGATGCATGTGAAATGATGAGAGATCAATTTTATATGGCATCAATAATCCCAAAATATTTGTCATTTTTCTAAGAAGGATGGTGCCTTTAGTTGAATATCCATATAAGTGTATAAATATGGTCATTTTAAGGTGTTAAAATTAGATATTGAGTGCAAGTATTTTAGTTATCTTAGCACCATCTATTGAGAGTATGGTACATGCATCATGAGTGAAAATGAAAAACCAAAAATTAGCCACATGTCCAATAGGATTTTATATAAACCTATGTGATTAAGGATGAGAACCTAATGGTGCATAAATATTTAAAAATTTAAAATTATTTTTATGTCATGAATGTAAATAGGAGATACTCAATTGTACAGAATAAAATTTAGGAGGAAGAAGTATCTATGGAGTTGAAAAATGTTATCAACAAGTACCAAGATAATAAGGAGAGGGAATAATTTATATTAAAATCATGTTATAAAATTATGGAAAATACAAATCAAACATAATTTAGTCAAATTAAATAATACTTAGATCTAAAAGGATTTTTTGAGGTTGAGTGAGATAATGAAGAGCCTAAAGTCAATGTCAAAGATAAATTATAATATACATAAATGTGAAACAAAAAAATTGATAAAAAAAATAAGAACATATTTCAAGACTCAATTTTATATGGGCCCAATAAAATATATCAGGAATTCATGAGGAAGGTAGTTGAAAACATTGGTACAACTCTGTACCAAAAATTGTGACCATTGGAGATTATTAGATGCAATAATAGATATAAGAGGAAATATATTTTTTTGAGATTATGATGATGTATTTCCCATAATATTTTTAATATTTAGGGGTGTATACTCTTCGTTAGGTGAGATGCATATTTAGATATAGGAGTGAACTAAGCACATTAAAAATCACCCTTACAAGGTAAACCCAAATATAAAATTAAAAGTAAAGGTAGAGATTGAGTAAATGTATGAAACAATAATCATATATCTAGTCAAAAAATCATATTGGGTAAATTTGATGGTGGCAAAACCCAAAAAAAAAGATAAATTCGAGGTTTCAATGACTATAGAGCACTAAATGATGAATGTGTGAATGGCTATTTTATAATTACATTCACAAATGAAGTTTTGTAGTTAGTCACATGACATGAAGTTTACTCTTTCACAGATGGATTTAGTAACTACTATTAAATTCCTATTGCAATAGAAGATTATACAAATACTACCTTTGCTACAAAATGAGGATATTTTTTATACAAGATAATGCCTTTTGGTCTTAAAAATGCTCCCATTGTATTTCATAGAGTTATGGTCACTGCCATTGAAGGATTTCATTCATGAATTTTTTGAGGTTTATCTAGATGACCTGGTTGTTTTCTATTTATTCAAATATCACACTCAAAAACTAAAAATCATGTTGGAAATATGTAGGTATCTCCAAATAAAGCTAAAATTAAATAAATGTTTTTTGTTCACACCTTTTTATGTCATTATATATCATGTTATCTGTAGTGAAAAAAATAATTGTGAACCAAAAAAATAACACTAATTATGGTATTTAAACATCTTATTAATTATTATGATATGAATTCACTCCTAAGTCATACTAGGTACTATCATAATTTTATACTAAGATATGTTTCTATATCAACACCATTGGATATTTTTTTACAAAAGGATACAATGTTTGAATGGACTTTCGAATATCTGTCAGTTTTTAATTATCTAAAGTATAGGTTGCTCATAACCTAAATCTTAGTATTATTTGATTGGAGTAAGCCATTTTATGTTCACATGGATGCATTTGGAATAACAATATGATCTATACTAGATTAACCAAGAGATAGAGGTCAATATCACCCCATTCATTTCATAAGTTAGAAACTCTCTTATGGAAAAAAATTACACCCCCACAAAATGGGAAGATTTATCTATAGTTTTCATGCTCAAAAAATTTAGACATTATCTATTACTTACACCATTTGTGTTAAATCATATCCCTCTCTATCAAAAATACTTAATTATTACTATGGGATATATAACTAATGATTTATAGTTCTATTTTTTATGTTTGATCTAGATATTTATGTTGTATGATTAGCAGTTATATTGTTTATTTTTCATGATAAATTATATTATGTAAAATTTGTTTATGTTTATACTATGTAATATGATCATGTTCACTATGATTTCATTTGAAAATGATTTGGATTACAACATTTTATTGATACTTATATATTATGAGTATTTGATTACTTTTTATAATTTTATACTAACTACCTTTTGTTTGATCAAGGTGGTTGTATGATTGTCTCACCCTCAAAAGTGGTATATAGGGAAACTATAATCCAAGAAGGGGTGAAGATATAAACATTGGGAATTGAGGGAATTGAGATGAATCTATATACACACACGTACACACATACATCACACTCTTATTTTCTTAGGTGAAATGAATTTTAATTAGTATTCTTCTAAAATGATAATTGTTACCTGCATTGTCTATTATTGTAGAGAATAGATATGTTTTCATTGTTTGAGTTCATCACTTGTCTTGGTTATCATAATATGTAGAATTTATGTTGGTTTTCATGTTTCCATTAAAACTTGACATGAATATAATTGTGATGAATTACGTGTGAGGTAAACTATTTATGTTTTTTAATATTTAGTAGAGTGTTGGGTGTTTATTGATATTGTTTGATTTATTTACCTTATTCCCCTTTTGGTCACATAAAGAGGACGTAAAAATAGTGTGAAATAACCAAAATAAATTTGAAACTTTATATTTTGTTTGGTTAATGGGTTTTAGAAAATGCCATGAAGTTGAAAAGGGAAGAAATTAGGTTTTAGTATGTTGAGATGACTTGGATATTTGGGAAATGATGGATAAATTACATGTGGAAGCCATGATGGAAAATAGGGCATGGATAGCAAGTTAGTAGGTTTATAATGTAAATCGGGTGGAAGTGGATGTGAGTTCATAATGGAGAGCTTGTAGATTAGTAGAAAAGGTGATTGGTCATGAAAAATGTGGATAGGGTCTTAGAAAAAGAATAAAAATAGGGAAAATTTTGAGAATGGTAAGACAACATAGAAGAGAATAGATCTCAGTAGGAAGAAGGAAAAGACTATATTTCACACATGTAGATGATAGTTTGTAGAACTTGGTTGGTTGAATTTAAGCTAATAAATTTTTTTATTGATTTCAAACATAGTTTAACAAAAAAAATATATAGTTATTTGATATGGGTCTTTAATATACTTCATCTGAATGAGTGAAATGGTAAAATGTTATTTTTTTTAAACCAGGTTTTTCAAGTTTATAGGCCTAGGGATGGAACTAACTTCGCTCCCAAGGCCTATACACATGATGTCAAGATTAGGAGTAGTACAAATATAATTTTATTGGAAAAACAAAATCTACTTTAAAAACTTAGGGCTTAAGGTCTATATACCTAGGGATGGAACTTGGTTCCATCTTCAAGCCTATTGATATGAAGTCAAGCCATATTTATAAATAATACTAGATATTTATAAATAGATGAGTTTGAACATAAATATATCTCAACTATGTAAATGTATATACTAGTTTTAATATCCATCCCTAGTTCATTGCTGGCCTAAGTACCTATGATTTTTTATATAAGGGCGATAAAAAAACATTGTTTGTTTGGCATATTTACTTCTATATGTGTATATATATCTGGTAATATTGGTTTTAGAGAAACTTATTTATTTGTTTTACATAAATAAATATTTTTCTAATTATATATATTTATATATACATGTAAATACTGGATACATATCATTATGTATGTCAATACATGATTGAAACATACCTTGATATACTAAAAATAGGCATTTATATGTTTGTATAGATGTAAGTTATATTGGGAATTCTTGATTGAGATTAGTTAGGTCATTTAAATACATTAAAAAGGGTTGATTAATTCATTTATATAATTTTAGTGTATAATAAATTTGAATAAATATAACAAGTAGGGATTTTGTATATGTTTAATATACTCTCTGGGTGCTATAAATATATTGTATTTTTACCTTCAAAACTATAACCAATTTGGGTTGAAATGTTATATATATATATATATATATATATATATATATATATATATATATATATATATATATATATATATAAATATAATAAGTTACACCTTTCTTTGTTAAAATATGATATTTTTATACAATAATAAAATTACGGGATTAAGATCCAAATAGAAATTGTGAAATGTGTATAGAAGAGCCTAAGAAACTTGTGATGTGTTCATAAGGTATTATGAGATTGTCTAAAGTTATATTAATTGGAATGGTACCTCTGTATGTATTTAGTATGGCAAATCTAGTATATGAAACATATATAGGCTAAAATCATATATTAATTAAAATATGATAATTTCCTATATTTAAAAAAGATGGAACTAGTTTAGAAGGGATAAAATTGTTAGTAAATTGTAGAATAATATTAGGATACATCACTCATGTTTTATGAGTAATTTTAAGACTCTTTTGGTTTAAATTAAGTTGGATATTATCATATGTTATTTGTGTTTGAAAGGAAATAGAGAGATATGTTTAGAAATGGAAATAATGTTTTAAATATTGGATTCTTGTTATAGATTTATAAGCATCTATGGTTTCAATGTAGAAGAACCTATACATGATTTTTATGAATTTGAATTGAGGAAATTTTTAGGTGATGATTATTTACTCATTTTATTACATTGTTATTTGTATTTATGGTTTTTTAAATTTTTGTTTGTTATGCCTTTCTTTAATATGTGGAAATTAATAGGCATGTTGCATATGATAATATATGATAGATACATGAGGGTGCTAATTTTAAAATTATATATATAACATTGATATAATATAATATATTATGATTCAATATAAAATATTTTGTGTGAGTGGAATTTATTAGTATCCACATGAGATTTGATTTTTATAATGAAAACTTTGGCCAAACTAATGTTATAGCTAAGACATTGTCATTACACTATACCTTCTACTGGGAGCACAACCAATGAGAGGGAGTAAGGGGGTTGAATAAATTTAAAAAATTATATTTAAATTTCATATATCATTCATTAATCATTCAAACAAATCTAGAGTTGTAGTAATGTACAATCAACCATTCAGATGAGCATGAAGTATAAACATAACAAATAAACTCAATATCTATGTGAAAAAACATCATGGGGAATAAAAAACATTGATAAACATATTATACTATGGTCATATAATAAATTAATAAAAATTTAATGAGGCACAAACCCCACAAGGAGCACTAACCCCTCACTAGTCAAGCACTGACTCAACTAGTCCTTTAACAAGCATCAATCTTGCAAGGAGGAACCAACCCCCTAGGTAAATCAGCACCAAATTAGATACATAGAAAATATAATCACCTTTTGACACATTTTTATCACTTAAATTAATATTAAAACCTTATTTTTCTCTTCTTACTCTTCTATCTCTCTTAAATAACCTATTAAGCCTTCTCGCTAAACTAACCCTTTCCTTGGTAGAATTAGGTCATATGACCTTGCTCATAACCTATAGAAACATATTTATATATTAATGATATATTAATCACACCTATTTTATGATATTAAATTCCTCTACCTTTTTTCCAAAACTCTATATCATTCACTCATATCATCGATATTCTAACTAGTCAATTAGGCTTATTAAACCTTTTCCTTATACTTGACTCTTGCTCTCACACATCTTGGTCAAATAAAAACCTCTCCATAATTGTATAAATTTTTTAATATATCAAAAAAAAAAATTCACTAGTGAAAAAACCACTACATATGTTGGTCATTACCCTTAAGGGAGAAAACCACCATTAGGCCTAACAGAGCCTTAATGCAATTAGGCCTTCTCAAAGCGCACGTTTCACTTTGGATACCTTAGAATAAATTGAGCATATAAAAATGGATTAAATACTTAATAAAATATTAAATTATACAATTTATAATATAAAATTATGTCATAAACACCATTTATATCATTTCACTCCTTGAACCACACCATTAGGTATACACACAATAAGGCCTTCTTACTGCCAGAAAGTCTATCTCGAATATATCAAGAATAAACTTAGCTTTTCCATAATAAAATATCAGTAAATTAAATAAATATGAAATAAATTAACTCATATTAAAAAAATTAAATTATATTTCACCATATATGGAAAAATACCTCAAATAGATCATCTTCATATGCTCACTCAAAACTACACACAGGCTTCAAAACCCAGTCAAGAACCTTTGACTTTTCTCACATTCATAGGAGTTTATCATGCATAAAGATAAATTAAAATGAACCTATTAGATATATATATAACAAATTAATGTTCATTTTATTCTTCAAACATATTCAAAAAGACTCAATAACACCATTCTCACTCACACATAGAAAATTGCTTGTAGCTCCAAAAACACAGTCATGAAAACTAAGACTTCGAACATATATGTGAACACTTATATGAAATTAAAAATGGTTTATTTTATACCTAAAAATAATTATAACATATTATAAAATACATATTATAAGGTTCAATATCAATATTTTTCTTATAGACCAATCTCATGTCTTCACCCTACACAGACCTCACTGTGTTAGACAGGTCACTTTGAGAACAACTTCTTGATTGTATATGATCATCACCAAATTTTTTATGAAAGTGGTAAATTTTAGATTTAAAAATTACCCCATTTATTTTTATCCATTCCTAATCCACTTTAACCCATCCCTAATCTCATTCTCACTTATGCCTAGTTTTCTCACTGTCTTCCTAGGCCTGTTTGACGATAGATCAACTTCAATGACCATTTTAGCATATTTAAGGTATGAAACCTGTCATAAAATTACATTATCATAAAATATAAGTTGAACACATCATCTTCCAATAATTCTTATGCTTTGACTTGGTCAACCCTACCTGTTACATCAAAAATTCAAGAAATAAAGGGTTTCTTGTAGCTTCCACTCACTCTTTCGACAAAACAATGCCACCTAGAGAAACTTGGTAGAGTCTTATAAATGATACAATCATAAAAATATGTAATAAAATCTATTATGAGGAATTTATAAGAAGATATTTCCTATCAAGTCATTATGAGGGTTTAGACTACTTTCCATTCTTAACAGTTGTTCATAAAGGATTGCCCCTCAACTCCAAAACCAATGCCAGGAGATTTAATAAATCACCCTTAAAAAACTACCATGAACTACTTGGTTTCTCACACAAAAGTTTCACATGCCAATGATCATAATAAAATCATTCACGAGTCTGTAACACCTCATTCATTACATATAGAAAACCTCAACCCTAGTTTTCATGCTTTATCCTTTAGGATTTGACCTCAAAATTGGTCAAAAAACTTGACACACCTCTCACACATATAACAATGATCTCATGAGCTCTATCACCTTGGTAACTGAACTTGAACCCTCATTAGGCCATACTAGGTCTTTTTGTTCATTAGGCCTAAACCTATAAGCCATACTTAAACCTTGAACACACCTTGAAAACTCTAGTAGTGCTCTCAAAAACTCATCATAATGTCATATAAATTCATACCATGATCATAAACTACCAATATTATTCTCTCAATCCTTTTACTACTCATCTCATCATGCTACCAGGCCTATGCCTTCTCACTATGTCTCTCAAGTATAGGGCTCTTGAACTCATCCCCAAGAATAATAAAGATAAGTAAAAATTACATAAATGACACTTTCATGACAATAATGACAACTTCATTCATACTTGAGAACACATTATTAGCAATATCCCCCTTTGCCATTGATGACAACCACTCATTGATGGTAATAATTCAAAGAAGCTTCTCTTACTAGGATAAATCTTCCCTATACATATCAATATCCCCATTTGAAATTAATTAAAAATCATGAACTAAAACAAAAATCAATAAATAGTAGTGAAATATCATATCAAAAAGCTCCCCCTATCTCATTACATACGTCATACATCTTATTTTTTATAGACTGAAGCAACTCCCCATTTGAACTCATAGTTTGTGCACTTCTTTCCTACTCTTTGATCTAAAACACCTTCTTATTATCTCTTATTAAGCACTATAAAATTTTTAGCGACTATTAGGAACAATAATCACACCCAATTCCTATCTTAGATGTTTAAACGTAGCCTTTAGAAGAGGCTTAGTCAAGATATCTACAATCTAATCCTTAGTAGACACAAATTCAAGCTTAATACGTTTTTCACTTACCTTTTATTTTAATAAATGATACCTGATAGGAATTTTAATGGTTCTTGAATACATGATAAGATTCTTTGAAATACTTATGTCACTATTATTATCACAAAGAATAAGATTAGGACCATCAAACTCCACCTTGTAATATCTTATGGTTTGTCTCATCCACAATACCCAAGTACAAAATGAAGCTACTAAAATGTAATTATCCTCAAAAGTAGATAAAGCCACTAATGGTTTCTTCTTTCTTATCCATGAGATTAAGAATTTACCTAATAAGAAGGTTCTTCCACTAGTGTTCTTTCTATCATCTAGACTCCCTATATATGTATAGTATACTAGATAAAACTTCTTGTTCCTTGGGTACCATAATCCATACTCCATAGTTCCCTTGAGATACCTAAGTATCCTCTTGAATGGTTATAGATGAATTTACTTAGGATCTACATGAAATATTCCCACAAGACTTATTACTTGCATGATGTCAGGTTTAGAGGTAGTAGTGTACAACAAACTCCCAATCATTGATCTATATTTTGTTTGATTGAATCTTAAATACTCATCCTTCTTATTTAAATTACATCATGTAACCATAGGTGTACTTACAAAATTTCAATATTCCATTTCAAACTTATTTAATATTTTGTTTATATACTTGAATTATGAAATGAACATACCTTTTTCAGATTGATTGATTTGAAATCCAAAAAAGAAAGATAGTTATCCAAGCATAAACCTTTAAAATTATAACTTTATCACGTCTGAAAAAGCCTTGGTCATATTATAATTAACTCTATCAAATATGATATCATCCACATAGATGACTACTATAAACTGATGGTCATTTTCAATC
The DNA here is from genome assembly GCA_037957365.1 of Torreya grandis. Taxonomy (NCBI): domain Eukaryota; kingdom Viridiplantae; phylum Streptophyta; class Pinopsida; order Cupressales; family Taxaceae; genus Torreya; species Torreya grandis. The sequence continues at coordinate 1,566,524 of JARHVA010000845.1, forward strand.
TTGATATACATGTTACTATCTACAACTCCTCTCTTGAAACCTTGGTCCAAAAGATACTCATCTAGTCTAACATACCAAATTCTAGGGGCTTATTTTGGACCATAGAGGTCCTTTTTCAATATGTAGACATAGTCATTATTTTAAATCAATATGAAAACCTTAAGTTTATTAATGTATAATTCTTCCTCCAAGTTTTCATTTAGGAAAGCTAACTTGACATCCATGTGGTATATCATGAAGCCTTTGAAACTTTCATAGGAAATAAACATCATAATAGCCTCTAACCCTGCTATAGGAGCAAAGGTTTCATCAAATTCAACTCTTTATAATTGATTATATCATTTGCATACTATTCTAGCCTTGTTTTTAGTGATTTTTCCATTCTCATTCAACTTGTTTCTAAACACCCATCTTGTACCAATGATATTTTTATTTTTAGGTCTAGGTATTAATTCCCAAGTCTCATTCTTCTCAATTTGATTTAACTCCTCATTCATGGCATCTATCCAAAAAGTATATTAACTTGATTCTACTTATCCTTTAGATTCAAATTTGGATAGTAAGGTAGTATTATCTTGATTAACATCACTCACTATTATTCTTCTTATTTGTATACCTGTAGTTTTATTGTTAATGATCTAAGATTCAAGATGATCCTTTTGAACCTACCTAGAAGGACCTTTCAAGTCCTTTATTTCCTCAATTTATTCTTCATCCTCATCTATCTCTATTTGTCCCTAATCATTATTTGACTAAAAATATTATTTATTTGTCTCATCAACCTTCAGGGTTATGCTCTCCACTATCTTTTGCAATATCTTGTTGTAAATGTTGGCCAAAATTAGCCTACATACAAAAATTTACCTAATATAGAATAATAAATTAAGTAGGATCATAATTTAGGGTGATACAATGGTAGAAAGAGTATATAGACTTCAAGAGAAGATCACTTGCCATTTTCAAGTGTTTAAAACACTTTAAGTAGGCTTCAAGTGTCAATTTGGTGATCTTAAGGAGCTAGACGATCATCACATGTCATACATAAATAGACAAAGCAAGTTGGTTGTGAATTTAAAAGATTCACTTAAAAATACTCTCAATCAAAAAGAGTTTCATGGGCATGAATTTCATGGTCCCATAAACATCTTCTACAAATTTCATGACTTAATGAGACATCTATCCCAAGTTACAAACATTCAAAGTTGAAAATTTAGAATGAAACATTTGTGGGGATGCCAACTTAAAGCTTCATTAAATAGCCATTTAAATTCAAGTGTTCCTAGATTAAACATGGAGATAATAAGTTTCTAAATATCAATAACTAAGATCAAATCTAATAGAAACAAATAAACCTAAAAATTCAATGGGTCCCAAAGATTTAATGACATGTATTTATCATGTAAAATAGATCAACAATGAGCAACAAGTCAAAAGGTTAATGTAAACATGTCAATGATAAGTGTCAAGATATTGGGTACCTATTAGATGGATCAATGGTATATGTTGACTAAAAAGGATAGTGGGCCCAAATATATCAATGGAGCATGTTTAATCATATCAATAAAATGTATGGTGAGGAAGGGTTAAATAATCAAAGGATCTCAAGGATGAATGAGCTCTTGCCAAGTGTCACAACCATGGAAACTATCAAATAGTTCAATGGTATGTATTCAAGCTATGAAAAATAAGATTAATGGTGTGTAGGAAAAACATATTAGATAAAATTCAAGGCCACCATATAGTGCAAGCATGGAAGTAGATAGACTAATAGTAGGATCCCATGGAAGAACATGGAGTTGATAAATATGATAATCTCAAGGACCCAAATCAGGATCAAGGGCCATTATCAAAAGTCAAATCCAAAGAAAATATTTCAAAGGTAGACATGTTAGTTTTGATGGGTCCATAGACAAGGCTATCATAATGATTATGACCCTTTTCTTGACTCTTTCATGCCAAAAAACAAACCAATAAGGAGCAATCAATGTTGGAACAAGATCAAAATAGATTGATTAACTGTTGTAACTATATCAATGCTAGAAGGAGATTAAAAAAGATTAAAATAGATTGATTAATTATTGTAACTGTTGTAACTATGGTTAAGTGAATGTATGTTTTATTTTCCATTATCTAAGTTTTCTCACCTTCATGTAGTGTTTTGGTAATTCTCATAGGTCATTATAAGTGCATATATAGTTTGTTGGTCAGTTTGGAAGTGGTCAATTACCCTTCCATTCTAGGTTGATAGCTATCCCATACCTTGGTGTAAAATAATTATGTGGGATATGATAAAAGAGTGAATGAAGTGATGTTTAGTAATATTTAATGTATCTTATTGTGTGTCTTGTGAAAGTATAAAGATCAAAACATTTGGTGCATCACCTCCCTTTTATATGCTTTCATGGCTCATTGTTAATCTCTCTCCCCTTTTCCTTGAAAGAAGCTAGTTTAGGTTTAGCATAGGTGATATACATCAAGAGGAATTTTAACTTCTCCAGAGGTCTGACGCAAGATTAGGTGACCCACAACTTAAGATCATTCCCATGTTGGACTAGGTTTGAGTAAGAAGACCTGAACAATACCTTTGCTCAGTTAGGGTATAACCTAGGACACCAATAGTTCTGGCATGCCTGATGAGACCAAGTTTCCTAGAATACATAAAATTTGGAGCTAATGATAAGAATCTATAGTATCAAAGGATATCCATTATCATTAGGAGATAAATATCTCTAACTTTACAAAGTTTATAGCATCGTCCATATAACAATATCATTCCAAAGATTACTACATGGTTAGCTAGTAAAGGTATTCCTTTTGAATTCATTTAGATAAATTTTGTTTCATATAAGATTGAAATATCTAATAGGATAATACCTTATCCCCAAAATAAATATTCATCTCCTGGTCATCATATTATTTCAAGCAATCTAATCCCCCTATTTAAATGGTCATTTGAAATCAATTATTTCTCCCATTCAATAGAGGTAGTCCATTGAAAATAGCCCATTATGATGATATTTTTTGTGTAATATTAAAATAATCCCATTATTTTTTGTATAAGATCAAACAACTGCTATTGAGCACATCTAGGATGTTGCCAACCTTTGTTCAATGCATAATGTTGTTAAATATAATGTGGCCATTAGACTGTTTGTTGCTTCCTTCAAAGGAAAAGATATAAAATGGTATAGAAATATTCCGTTAAATTCCATAGGTACATGGGATGAATTAGGTGCATCCTTAATTAGGAAATTTGAAGATAAGTTTGATCACCTATTTATAGTTGAACAAATAACTAATATAAAGAGAGATCCTTATGATTTCATTTTTGATTTCAACCTCAGAATCTAAAAGACATGGAATAGGATTCTTGTAGTGATTAGACCATCCCTATAATATGACTTCTTATATTATTTAAGATCCCTTAATTTTGATATTGTTGTAATACCTTGAAAAATGCTTATGAGGTGTTAATAAGAGAAAAAAATAGTCTGATACAAGCTAGTAAACTTTCTCTAAGGCCTCTAATTCCTATATTCCTATATTTTTAATCTATTCCACCCCCTCAAGTTTCTTAGTTTCCATCATTGGCCCCTATTCCACCTCCTCAAGCTCAATTTGAATCCCCTTATAGTCAATCCAATGAACTTGGTGAGTTGAATGGTTTGCTTCAATCCTTTGGAAATTAAATAGTACATCTCAATAGGTAACAACATTAGACTAATAGACCCTATCAACAACAAAATAAAGCTAATAATTATCCCTTTAGAGATCAAAGTCTTCCTTATCAAGGATTTAGAAAAAATAGACCACCTTAATAGGCACAAGGATCCATAGTTTCAGCTAAACCATATGCAACTCTTGAACCTAATGTACCAATAAGTTCAAATGATTTTATTCCCACAAAACCTCAAAACAATTTGATACATGACTCAAATTTGAAACAATCTAATCCAAATGATGATCAAAATCAAGCCTTGGTATCACATAACATTACCATGCCATAGATGACACAAGAAGAGTTTTCTCTTCAAGGAGGTCAGTATCAGGAGACAAGTTTGGTACCCCAAAGAGAGGTTAAAAAATTTCAAGGGAATCTTAATTCCATTAATTTAAATTATCAAATGGATGTTTATGTTGATTTTAATTATGGTGGTGAGACTAGTAGTTCAAGTGGTCAAGTTGCAACTATAACTAGAGATAAAAGAAGAGCTAGTTGTAAGGATCAAGATGTGAATAATGCTTCAAATACTCATAATTTTTTTAAGAGTATCAAATATCATATTTATAACCCTAAAACATATAAAAATCAAAATGTAGATGCTGGGAAGGTCCCTCAAATACCTCTAGTCCATAAACAACTAGTGGTTCAAAAGGTATATCCAAAGGTTAGTGGAACTTCATTTAGTATAGTGGATCAAATGAATAAATACAATGTTATAATTATCATGTGGGATTCCATTAATATCCTAGGAATAAAGGATATGCTCATCCAAGATCTTTTAGCTTTTAAGGTGTCTCTAGAACTAGTTGAGAAAAAAGGAGTTATCCTAACTAATTCAAACCAACCAATAAAGCATCAAGTAAAATAGGTACAAAAAATGGAAAAAGTGAAAAAATCTAAGGATAATTAAACTAAAACTCTTCCATTCTACCTCTCTTTGATAGTTTGTGACTATTTAGTTCATAACTATATGGTGGACAATAGAGTCAATAACACTATCATGCCTAAGTAAATTATAGATAAGCTTGGTCTTGTCTATGAACCAAATACTAAAGGAGTATTTTAACTATATGGGTTATCAAAAATTATAGTAGGAATCATTAAATATATAAATTTTATACTACGTTCTTGTCCCAATGTTACCATTCAGTAGGTTGTAGTTGTGGTGGACTTGCCTCCCTATTTTTTCATGTGTCTATTAAGGGACTTTACCTCAAATATTGGAGGATACTTATTAGCTAATGGGAAATATTTTATGTTCAAGACCAGGTATGGTACCATGGTAATAATAAATTATAAACCCATTGGATGGTTCCATTTAGAACCATATATGCCAAGTATTGTGAACACTAATTGCCTCATCTTAGATGAGGCGATAGAAGATAGTGTAGAGGAGGTTGAACCACCTTTGGATGGGATTATAAATTTTTTCCTTGATGAGTGGGTCTCTATCTCACATTAATATGATCCTTATAATATAATTGAAGAATAAGGACTTGGTGTTTATTGCTTAGATGAGAAAGATTTGCCAATTCTAGCCTTGATGAAGAATGATGAGTCTATTGATGGTCTTAGGAAATTATACTTTGATGGGTCAAAGAATAATAATGTTAATAAGGATGTAATTATGTTTTTTTCTATATCAAATCAAAGTTACTTCTCATCTATAAATTTTCAATTTGGTTCTTCAAACAATGCTATCAAATAAAAGGCATTAGTTCATGGTTTTTAATGGGCTAGGAAGATAAAATTCAACACCATACAAGTCTTTGGTGAAAGTGAAATTTTAGTTCACCAAATGAGAGGTGTTAATGTATGAAAAAACCCATTTATTAAATATTATAAGTATAGGTTATGGGACTTTATTAAATAATTTTAGGCCTTCAACATTCATGCAATACTAAGAGATGAGAACAAACATGTAGACAGGTTGGCTGCCATTGGGGCACAATTTAGTATCCTAGATGATGTAAGAAATGAAAAGGTCTGGTCACACATTAAGGTGATTTTAAGGCCTTTTGTTCTAGATAATAATTATAATTTTCAAGTTTTTGATTATGATAATTAGATTGTCAAATTCTTTCAAGAAGAGGCTGATTTTTCCTCAAAGAATCAATCAAAGTACTTACAATAGTATGGTGATAAGATTATGAAAATGAAAACACATGAGTTACCCAAGGGATTGGTCACACTTGAGAAAAATTTAGTGGTGATCATGAGCTAAGGAAAAAAAATTCAACTTTGTTAACAAGGGAAAAACATTATGCCAATGTTGAATTTGTACCTAGTAAGAACCTAAAGTTGGGTAAGATATGCACTTATTTAGAAAAGGATGATTTCATTAAGTTATGTGCAAGTTTTGTTGATGTATTTTCATGGAGATATAATGATCTCAAGGTATTTTACCCATGTCTATCTCAACACAACATTAATCTAGAAGATGAAATTAAGCCAATAAGATAAAGACAAATGCCTATTAGTCCTATTTTTGAGTCTTTGATGAGAGCTAAGATTCATAAGATCATTGAGTTAGCTATTATATTTCTAATAAAGAAATCAACTTGGGTGGAAAACCTTTTTATAGTATGGAAAAATAATGTTGAAATTAGATTGTGTGTTGAATTTCATTACTTGAACAAGGATTCCCTTAAATAACACTATCCATTGCCATTTATCGAACAAATTGTAGCATGGTTTAAGCATAGATCCTGAAAACATAGCTTAAATCCTTACACTTTCCTTGCATAAGTACAAAAGATATTTTTAAATTTTCTTTGGGGAGATAAATTTTATCAAAAGATACATCTCATATTTTACTACTTTAGCTAGGCCACTTACATCCATGCTAAAAAAGAATCAGAGCTTTAGCTCTACCAAGGAAGGAGTAAGGAGTTTTGAGTAAATTAAGAAAGCCATGGCTAGTGCCCCTATGTTCATGAACCCATATTTCTTAAAGGACTTAATTTTGTACACCTATGCTAACATTGACACCATTTTAGGCATTCTTGTGCAACATAACCATCAGGCCTTAGAGCAATGAATAACCTTCTTCAATTAAGGGTTGGAATAATATGAAACAAGGTACTCTTTTGTTTAAAATCATGTACTTTCAATCATAAGGTATCTCAAAAAAATTAGACACTTGATATCTAATAATAAGATATAATATAATGGTTACCCATCTAAGTATCAAATAATTTCTCTTGAACAAGGATCTAAATGAAAAAATATATGGTTAGATAACAAAAGTAATGGAGTATGATGTGGAGATCAAGGTCACAAATTTGGTTATGGTGTCAACTGATGAATAAGTTGTATTGGATCAAACCTCACCTTATAGATGGTATGATGATTTGTTAAGATATCTCCAAGATGGTCTTTATCACTCTCACCTAACTCCTTCAAAAAGAGGATATTTTAGATTGCAATCTATTCCATTTCTTCTTGTTTATGGTGTTTTTTTCAAGAAATATATCAATGGAATGTTGTTAAGATGCATTGAAAAACATCAAAAGGAAAATCTTCTTGAAGAGTTCCATGATAGACATAGTGGAGGGAATTATTCAACAAAGAACATAGCCCACAAGATCATGAGAGGTGGGTATTATTGGCCAAGTTTATTTGGTGATTATCATGCATGGGTTAGGAAATGAAGATAATGTGCTATGTTTTTAGGAAAGGTGAAACTGTTAACCTTACCTCCGTATCCATTTATAGTGGATCATCCCTTTGTCCAATTGGGATTGGAATTTATTGGTCTCATTAACCCCCCTTTAGGCTCATGTCATAAATGGATTCTAACTGCCATAGATTACGTTACTAGATGGATAGAGGTGGTAGCATTGAATGAAGAAAATGAGACCAATGTTTTAGATTTCTATGAAGGTTTGCTTACTAGATTTGGATTTCCTTCAAATATTATTTCTGATAATGTTATGGCCTTTATGGAGACTAGGATCAATCTATGGGATGCTCAACATGGGATTTATCTCAACACTTCATCTAACTACTATCCCCAAGGAAGTGATCTTGCTAAGCCCACTAATAATAACCTCTTGAAGACCATAAAAATAATAATTGAAGATAATTATAGGTCATGGCATCTCAAATTAAAGTCAGCTCTATGTGTTGATATGATCACTTACATAAGGTCAATAGCCAACTCTCCTTACAAGTTAGGATATGGTAAGGAATCAAGAATGCCTATTTCTCTTGAATTTCTTGCCCTAAAATTGATACACCAGCTTGAATTATTGGAGAATGAACCCATGGAGATCAAATATGTTGAGCTTATAGAGTTAGAAGAGACAAGACATCAATCTATGCTAGCCATTGAAAGCCATCAAACAATAATGAAGAGATCTTTTGACAAAGGATATTTTTCATAAAGATTCAAACAAGGAGATTTGTTCCTCAAGTGGGATGAGGATAGATCTAAGAAAATAAGGCATAAAATTTTGACTCTCTTTGGAGTGGTCCATACATAGTCTCCAACTAGAAATCCCACAATGCCTTCTAACATGTAAAAATGGATGGCAAGGAGCTTCCTATCCCAATTAATGGGATACATTTGAAACATTGCTACTAGGAAGCTAAGTTTCCTATAAATAGTTAGTTTGTTTTGGCTTTCCTCCAAGTGTTGTCATAGCACATTAGTTTGTTTTCTTTTGATTTGTTTAGTTAGTTTCCCTGTTTTAGTTGTTTCCTTTCCTATTTTGGTAGAAGTCATTATCTTTGCAAGTCAAGGGGATTGTTTATAGCCATGAAACATTTTTTTTTATTTTTTAGCGAGTGTAAGAGTCATGTGAATGGGTTGATTTCTCAAGCATAACAAGCATGCTACCCAACTGATTCACCAAAGATGTTAGCCCAATTTGGCCTACATATCAAAAGTTACCCAATCCACAATAAGAAGATAAGCAAGGTATTGATTTAAGGGTGATACAATGGTATAAGGAGAAGATAGACTTTATGAGAATATCACTTACCATTTTATAGATTTTGAAACACTTTAAATAGGCTTAAATTATGAATTTGGTGATCTTAAGGATCAAGACCATCATCAAACACCATGCAAAAATAGATAGAGCAAGTTGGTTATGTATTTAAAAGATTCACTTAGAAAGCCTCTCAGACCAAAAGAGTTATATGGATATAAATTTCTTGGTCTCATAAACATCCTCTATAAATTTCATGACTTAATGAGTCATCTATCTCAAGTTACAAATGTTCAAAGTTGAAAAGGTAGATGAAACATTCATGGGGACATCAAGTTAAAGCTTCATCAAATAACCATTTAAATTCAAATGTTCCCAAATTAAACAAAGAGATAACAAGTGTCTAAATATCAAGAGATAATATTTAATATAATGGAAAGAGAGCAACCTAATGATTCATTGGGTCCTAAAGATCTAATGACATGTATTTGATCATGAAAATTAGATCAACAATGAGCATCAAGTCAAAAGGTCAGTGTAAATGCACCAATGACAAGTGTTAAGATATTAGGTACCTATTAGATGGATCAATGGTATACATTGAATAATAAGGTTAGTTGTCCCAAATATATTGATAGAACATGTTTAATCATACTAAGTAGTTTGACATTGAACAAGGGTCAAAGAGTCAAAGGATCTCAAGGATGAACAAGCTCCTATAAAGTGTCACAACCATGAGAAGTGTTAGATAGATCAATAGTATGCATTCGAGATATGTAAAGGAAGATAAATAGTGCATAGGATAAAGAGCTTATATTGAATGTGAGGCCACCATGTAGTACAATCATGAAAGAAAATAGCCTAGCAACAAGATACCATAGAAGAATGTGAAGCTGATAAATGTCACAATCTCAAGGACCTAGATCAAGATCAAGGGCTAATATCAAAAGTTGAATCCAAATCAAATGTTTCAAAGGTAGACAAGTAAATTTTGATTTGTTCATCTACAAATCTAGTATCATGATTATGACCCTTTTTCCCACTCTTACATGCCAAAAAATGAACTAGTAAGGACCAATCAATTCTAAAACAAGATCAAAATGGATTGATTAAGCTGTTGTAACTACATCAACACTAGAAAGAGATTAAAAAAGATTGATCTAGCTATTTTAAAGACTTAAACATCAAAATTGATATTTAAAATGACTTTATTCCACTATTGTAACTATAAAGAGCATCAATGTAGACTAGAAATATATTGAAAGGGACTAATATGATTGTTCTGGCTACTTTTCAGAGGTAGTCTTAGACACAATGATATTTTATAATGGCATTAATGTTGGAGATGGGAAATATAGGTAATTATTTTCCCTTTTACATCCTTTTACACATTATCCCCATCTCTGTCATCCCATTATACTATAAATACAAGCTTCTAAGCCTTGAAATGTATCCCTCTCTTTGGCATGACTAGACTCTACCAAGATTTGTATTGTAACACCTATTTGATAAAATAAAGGTTGAATTCCTCCATTTTCAAGATAAATTGAAGTGTGTTTCATGAATTTATTGATGTGGTTAAGTGAATATATGTTTTATTTTCCTCTGTCTAAGTTTTCTTACCTTCATGCAATGTTTTGGTAGTTCTCATAGGTCATTATAAGTGCATATATAGTCTGTTGGTCAGTTTGGAAGTGGACAATTGTCCTCCCATGCTAGGTTGATATCTAGTCCATGACTTGTGTGAAATACTTATGTGGGATCTAATTAAAGAGTGAATTAAGTAATATTTATCAGTATTGAATGCATCCTATAGTGTGTCTTGTGCAAGTATAAAAATCAAAACATTTGGTGCATCTCCTCCCTTTTATATACTTTCATGGATCCTTGTTAATCTCTCTCCATCTTTCCTTGCAAGAAGTTAGTTTATGTTTATCATAGGTGATAGACATTAAAAGGAATCCGGTCTTCTCTAAAGGTCTGACCAAAGATTAGGTGGCCCATAACCTAGGGTTATTTCCATGTTGGACTAGGTTTGATCAAAAAAACTTGAGCAATCCATTTGATTAGATAGGGTGAAATCATCTTTGTAATAGAGAAACAAACATGTTTTATAAGTGAAAAAATAAACATAGGTTTGTCATTACCCTTAAGGGATAAATTCACCATTAGGCCTAATAGAGGCCTAATGAAATCAGGCCTTCTCAAAGCACATGTTTCACTTTGGCCACCTTGGAATACCTTGATCCTCCAAAAATAGATGAAATTTTTCATAAACACTTCAATTGGACCCATTTTAATCTCACCTTATGTCTCCAACACCATTTAACTCATTTCACTCCTTGAACCACACCATTATGTCTACTCATAATAAGGCCTTCTTATTGCAAGAAAGTCTATCTTGAATATATCAAGCATACAGTTAACTTTTCCATAAGACCATATCAATAAATCAAATTAATAATACCTTCATGACCTTAGGTTTAACACCAATTCCATTATTTTTTACCATATAGGGAAAAATACCTCAAGCATATCATCTTCGTATGCTTATGTAAAACTGCACGCATGCTTCAAAACCCAATCAAGAACATTTGACTTTTATCACCTTCATAGGACTTTACCATGCATACAGATACATTAAAATTAACTTATAATTTCTCTAGAACAACTTAATGTGCATTTTATTCTTCAAATATATGAAAAAAGACTCGGGAATACCATTCTCACTCACACAAAAAATTGCCTATAGTTCCAAAAACATAGTCATGAAAACTAAGACTTAAAATATCTAATTGAAAAATTTTATGAACTTAAAAAGGGTTTATATTATACCTCAAAATTCTTATAAAATATTGAAAAAGATGTATTATAAGGTTATATATCAATACTATTCTTACAGGCCAATCTCAACTTTTTGCTTGTATATGAGAATCATCAAAACTTATATTCAAGGGGTAAAGGTGATACTGGTATTAAAAAATGACCCAATGTATTTAGATTCATCCCTAATACACTACAACCCATCCCTAATCTCATTCTCACTTCTTCCTAGTTTCTCATTGTCTTCGTCATTAGGCCTATTTAGTGATAGCTCAACTTCCATGACTAGTTTAGCATATTTAAGCTATAAAACCTGATCATAAACTTACATTATCATAAAATATAAGTATCACACATCATCCTCTAATAATTTTAATTTTTTTACCTATTCAACCCTACTTTTTACATCAATAATGTGGGAAACAAGTGGTTTTTTATAGCTTCCACTCATTCTTCTAATAGACCAATACCACCTGGAGAAACTTAGGAGAGTCCTATAAATGCTCCAATCATCAAAATAGGTCATTTGATCCATTTTGAGCCATTTCCAACAAAATATTTTATATGAGGTCATTATAAGGGTTTTAGGAGGGTTTAGACTACTTTCCATTCTTAAAAATTATTCATAAAGGATTGATACTTAACTCCAAAACCAATGCCAATAGATTTAAGCTAGAACACTTCACTAACTACTATGAGCTACTTATATCCTCATGTAATGTTTTCACATGTTAATGAGCATAATAAAATCCTTCTTAGGTTTGAAGCACCTCATTTTATACACATAAAAAACCTCAACATGAATTTTCATGCTTTCTCCTTCAAGATTTGACCTCAAAATTGGTCAACAAACTTGACACAACCTCTCACCCCTTTGAAAATTCTCTTATGAGCCATTGTACCTTTGGAACTAAACTTGACCCATCATTAGGCCATGTGAGGTCTCTTTACTCATTAGTCCTAAACCTTTAAGCCATACTTAGACCTTAAACACACATTGGAACCTCTTGTACTGCTATCAACACCTCATCCTCATGTCATATAAATTCATACTATGCTCATACACTACCAATCTTCTTCTCTCAAGCATTGGACTACTCACCTCATCATGCTACTAGGACTATGCCTTCTCACTAGGTCTTTCAAGTACATGTCTCATGAACTCAGCCTCAAGACCATAAAGACAAATCATAATGACACTTTCATAACATCAATGACAAATTTAGGCATACTTTAAAACACATTCACAACACCTTTTAGTTCACATAGGTATTTTGATGTCATATTAGATAGAGTATTATTTTCCATGGTTTATGTGATTCTTGTATGTATTAGTGATTATACACACTTCCACTTAATTTTTCAATATCCACACTATTCTGATCTACCCCTCTATGAAGTGAAGGGCACCACTCCCAGTGGGGAGCTATATGGGAGACCAATGGTCTTTGATTAGAGGTAAAGCACTCAGATGATGCTCTCTTTATATTCAACTATTCAATCATTTAAGATCATGATCATGACTATATATATATATATATATATATATATATATATATATATATATATATATATATATATATATATCATTGAGATATTTTTTAGGTCTATTTGTACTATTGTACATGTTATATTGTATATTTGACTTTGTTTTGAAATGTAATATGTAGTACATTATTATTGATGACTAATCAAAACTATAGTGGCTATGATATTTATAAATAATTTTAATTATTGTAAAAATAGTGGTTATATGCTATTTATAGCTATAATTGTGGATTATATCAGTGATTTGGTGTACTTGACTCTTTTCACTATTTATTTTATGATAAATATTCATCTTATATTTTGTTAGAAGATGTTTAAAAACTAAAAGGATCATAATATTCACCAATATTTTGATAATTTTTGGAATTTATTTCTTAATATACTATTAGTAATTTGACCTGTCAAGGTCAAATTACTACCCCTATCATATGAAACTTTCCTAAAACCAATCATTAATCATTTTTAGCTATTAAAACTAAAGAAATTTTGCCTAAAATACACTAATTTTGGTCCCAAAAAAAAAATAAAAAAAATTAAATGGATCATTATCATTTTAAAATAGCATTGTCAAGTTCAAATATGCAGACAATCCATGTAGAAGGGTCAATTTTGAGAGAAAATTGAGCTTTCTGGGAGCTTCATGTAGTTTCAAGACCTTAATTTTTTTTTTAAATGTCATAATGACTTGAGGAGACTTATAATAAAGTTTAATGGCCATTGGATGAGTGGAGATACTCACTATTTTTTAATAGTCCTCAGCATGTCTGTTGGAAATCACCATTGGAGCAGGTATCATTCTAGAGTGCCACAAAGGTTTATAATTCAATATAAAAGTTTTAAAATAATATTATGATGTTTTTAAATCATAATAAAACCTTTAAAGAGTGTAAAAACTCTAAATTTTAAGCAAACCATGCTTATACAGGCTTTTGCAAGCAAATAAGCATATAAGCCAAAAAGGGGTTTTTTGAATTTTCAATCAAAATGTGATTTTAGAGTGTTTTGATAGCATGTTGTATAACCCATGATGAGTTTTTTATGCATTTATAATAAGGTGAAGACTTATTTTTATTTTCATGAATTTTTCATTTTTTTGCAGTTCTAGGCACCTTTCCAAGCCTCTTGTTCAGATGCTCATATCTTTCACCATGTATGAATTTTGGATGAATTATATTATTATATTTTGATTAACCATATTAAATTATAATTCATTAAAAATTGAGACTATTTTATGGGTTTTGATTTATGAGCAATTGTTAAGAGTGTATGTAGCTCAGAATGCAGTCAAAACCCCACAAGCATATTTCTTCATGTGGTAACTTTTAATATATTTTGCATGGGAACCCAATATTTTTAGGGATGTTATGGGTGTAATTATGATACATATAAATTTAAATATTTTAGGATTTGGAGGTTTGTACTTCATGAATCATTATTTTGAAGATTTAGCTTCAAAACCCTCTTAAACCCTCAAAAAACTAGTTTTTCAAAAAGTTCATTTATTTCAATAAAATGATATTAGAGAAATATAAAATATTTTAAAATTTAAATTAAACTCAGATATTATTCCATAAATGCCAATTTTATGCATGGAGATGTATAGATGAGGGCATAAATCATGTTTTTTTATAGAAAAAACATGTAAAATGAAGTATAGGGTAGTTAAATGAAACATGATAAATGGATCTAAAATAAAAGACTTTTTATTAATCCTAAAATATTCATTTGGTTATAAATCATCCCATAGGTGTCCTAAACAACTTGATCAAAATGGCTAGTCTATAGGAAATGGAGCAAAATAGGCCTGGTTAACCCTATTGACTGAATGACTAGTGTTTTCTCATCAAAATCACATATATTATGATGATAAAAAATTACAAGTATATTTCATTGTATTTTTAGGTTTCATGGATTCTTATTTCAGGTTTAATGGAGTTCAAATGCATAGATTGGCTTTTAGGCCTATTTAGTCTAATAGGCCTAATTGGTTAAATGGTCAACTTGAAGAATGACATTGAAAATATATCAAATAAATTAATTTTAGAGTTACCACTTGACATACACATTTTTTAAGTGAATTTATCTTTCTCAAGTCAATCCACAAGTTTCACTTCATGCAATTTGAGTTCAAGTGGAAGTTGACTAGTCTTTGAATCCACATCTCTTCGATTGACTAGTTTCACTAGTTTCATACATCTCCCATAATTTTCATGAAAGATAAGGAAATTTTATAACTTAAAATAACTTTAAATATGGAGTTATATTCCAAATTATGGCATGATTTTCATGCAGGAAAGGTTGGAAAGTCAACATGGGCCCCCACTTCTCAATTCTATGCCAAAAATGAAGAACATGCATTTTTTGAAGACTTAGAAGATTTTAAAGCCTTTAATTAATATTTTAAAAGGATTTTACTATTAATTTAACTCAAATAATACTAATCCTTCTCTTTTCCACACCACATTGGCTTTATGTTAAGCTTTTAGATATATTTAATGGCTTTTTTAAAGCCATTTTTCATTAATTTCAAAGGTAGAGAAGAAATTGTAATTGACACCATTTTTATCAAATAAAGAAGAGTTTTTTTGCATATGAGTTTGATATCAAAATAGAGTGTATTTTTATAGTGTACTAGAATAAAAGTGATATCTATGTCCCCTTTTTTTAGGTCCTTTCCACACTTACTATGAAAATCTCACCCTCTACAGGTCATTTGAAGAGATAGGAATATAATTTTACAATCCAAAATCCTCTCAATCCTTCATATAAAATACTAATGTTTCAAGTCAATTTGAAGACTTCCCATTGATTTATGTGTTCCTTAATTTCAATATATTCCAAAGGATACAAACAATTCAGGTGCATCACCCCTTAGAGAGGATTTGTCATTTTAGTTTACTTCTCCCTTTTCATCCCAAAAAATAAAAAGTAGATTAATTTTAGAAATAAATCTTAAAGAAACTAGCCCTCTTTAGAGGTTATTATCAATATAGAGTCACCAACACTTTTAGAATATCCAATTATAACATTTGGAGAGAAGTTATGCTTTTCACGTGTTCAAGTAGGGTGCACTCTAGAGTGATAATAGTTTCTAGCATGCTTAGTGAGATACTCATTCTACACACTAGCCTTTGGAGGCATCCAAAAGATCAGTGCAACTTTTAGCTATTCAAATCTAGTTATGGACATCTTGTATCTTTTGAATATTAATTACTTTCAATATTTGGCTTATTAATGGTCTCAAATGGCTTATTTCATTATGGATCCATATTATCCTCACTATGATCAGTATGACCAACCACACTATGATCCTCACCAATAGTATGAGGACCTATATCAGGCATATATGTAGGAATACTACCTTGATCCTCCCCATGAATATTCATTCCATCATAATAATCCTCTTACTAGTCTTATCATGAGCCATCTTACCCATCTAGCCAACCTAATTATGGCCATTTTTCATCTACCCAATCCATACCAACACTTAAGAAAACTTTAGTGATCCTTGAAAAGCATGCATTAGAGTTGTACTCATAGAGCTATTATGGCCAAGATACCCCTACTCACTAGATCCATTATGTGAGAGATTCATTATAGAAAATAAAATAAGAATGGGCACCTATTGAGAGGGAAAATTGGAGAAATCTCCCTAGTGAGATGATGGATGTAGGAGGTTACATTCAAAACATTAAGGAGAAACTAAAAGGCCTTAAGGGACAATAGGTTCAGCCTCACTCTTCTTATATTCTATTTATTTCTCTTCAAGAGATTATTCCAAGTGCTCCTTTGAGTTTTCCAAGTTCTTCATATGTTTCTCAAACCTTCTCTTCTTGGAGATCAATCCAAGAGAAATGTCAAAGAAAGAAGGAGATTGATATGGGACATCCTGCTATTTATACCATTGATCACCTTAAAGAGAATATTAATAAGAAGATGATAGAGTTGTAGTTAAAGACAAGGAAAGAGGAGGAGAACCATAATAAAAAGGTCAAAAAGGAGCTTCTGTCTTTCCCATCTTAGAACCAGATCATATAGTCAAGCCAATCTAAAGATACTTAGGTATTTTCCTTCCCTCCTCAAGAATCTACCTCATTTCTATCTTAGAAATCCATAAAGAGCAACATATAGAAGAAGGAAGAAGAGCAAGAGATTGTAAATTAAAATTATCTTCATGAAGAATGTGCTAAGGAAGATGCAAGTGTTCATGAAGAGGTTGAGGAAGCAGAGCTTCCATCTTATGAAGAAAATGAAGAAATTGATGTAATAGCTAATCAAATTAATCAATTTGTGGAGTATCCAAAGTTTACCAATCAACAAAAAAGCTCATTGGATGACTTTTTTGAATTTTTGGGAGTAGGATATACTCTTCTCTAGGGATACTATGGTCTAACTATAGCCAAAGAGAGCAGCCTTATTAAGCAAATCAAAGGGAAATGAGTGGGCAGTCATTCAATTCTACCACTTCAAGAGTTAATTATTCACATAGACTTGTTTTAGATATTTAGAATGGGATATCATCTCCTTGATGAGCCTAAAAACCTATATATGCTTATAAAATGTAACACAATTATATTTTATGCTCAGCTTAATCAACCGGATTGTGAAGAAATGAACCTTGACAAAGTAAAAGAGACACCAAATGAGTATGTCTACATCAAAGGTTACTTTTCTCCTATTTTTCCACATATGAGCATGCCAAGGGAGTTGGAAAAGAAGATACTTTATTTCTCAACCACTGAGCTTACAAGGGAACATGTAGTACATCATTATCCATCTCATCACGAAAGTGAATTGTCAAATTTTCTTTTTGATCCAGGTGGACCAACAAGTTGGAGGTTAGTTTGTACATATATGACTTCTTGTTGTTTCTTTACTCTAAGTGCATATCCACACATACTTTTAATTATTATGTTTTCTCTTTCCAGTTGTTGTTTTTCATTCCTCTAAGTACATACGTGCACGTGTTTATTGTTATTTGTGTTAGTTATCTTGTTGTGTCTTTGTCTACAGAAGATCTTTCAAAAATTAGTGTTTATCCAAGTTAGTTCTAGTAGATTTTATAAGTTCTTTGACCATCAGGCTGGTTGACCCCTAAAAATTACCAAAACTATTACTAATTTGACCTGTCAAAGTCAAATTACTACCCCTATCATATGAAACTTTCCTAAAACTAGTCATTAACCCTTTACAACTAGTCAAACTGAGGAATTATGGAATAAAAATTATTAATTTTGGTCAAAATGCATCAAAAATTTATTTTAAATAGGTCATTATCATTTTAAAATAGCATTGTCAAGTTTAAATATGCAAACAATCCATGCACAAGGGTTAATTTTGAGAGAAAATTGAGATTTTTTAGAGCTACAGGTGGTTTCAAGACTTCAAATTTTGTACAAAAGGTCATCATGACTTTATTAACCTTATAAAAAAATCATGTCCATTGTATGAGTGTAGATACTTACTGTTTTGTAATAGTCCTTAACATGTCTATTGGAGATCACCATTGGAGTAGGCATCCTTATGGAGAGCCATAGAGGTTTCTAAGTCTAGGTAAAAGTGTTAATAACATGTTATGTTGTTTTAACATCATAAATGGACCTTTAAATAGTGTAAAAACTCCAAATTTTAAGCAAACCATGCTTATACAGGGTTTTGCAAGTAAATAGGCATATAGGCCAAAAAGGAGTTTTTTGAATTTTAAATAAAAATATACTTTTAGAGTGTTTTTATATCATTTTATAGACTCCATGATTATTTTTTTAATAATTGGGAATCAAGTGAAGATTTTTTTTCATTTTCATGAATTTTTCATTTTTTACAGTTCTAGGCACCCTTCCAAGCCTCCTGTTTAGATGTTCATATCTTTCACCACGTATAGATTTTATCTGAATGATCTTAGTTTTTTTTGGGACCCATATTTAATTATTATTAATGAATAATTAATACCATTTGAGGGGTTGTGCTTTATGAACAATCGTTAAGAATGTAGGTAGCTCAGAATGTAATCAAAACCCCTTAGACAGATTTCTTCACATGGTAACTTTTAATATATTTTGCATGAGAGAAAAATAATTTTAAGGATTTTATGGGGGTTATCTTTCTACACATAAATTTCAATATTTTTATATTTGAATTTTTGTACTTCATGAATAATCATTTTGAAGATTCAGCTTCAAAACCCTCCTAAACATTCAAAAAACTAGTTTTACAAAAAGTTAATTTTATTGCCATCAAATCATATTGGATAAACCTAAAACATTTAAAAATCTCAATTAAACTTATATATTATTCCATAAATATCAATTTTATGCATGGAGATGTATGAATGAGGGCATAAATCATGTTTTTGTGGAAAAAAAATGTAAAATAAAGTACATGATATTTCAATGAAATATAATAAATTTATATAAAATAATAAGAATTTTTATTCATCCTTAAATATTCATTTGGTTATAAATCATCTCATAATTTTCCCAACTAGCTTGATCAAAATGGCCAGTCTGCAGGAAAATAGAGCAAAATAGGCCTATTCAACCTTGTTGACTGAATGGCGAGTGTTTTCTCATCAAAATCACATATCTTATGATGAAGAAAGTTTTTACAGGTCTATTTAATTTTTTTTTTTAGGTTTAATTCCTTTTTTTAATATTTTTAATGTATTTCAAAAGCACAAATTAGCTTTTAGGCCTATTTGGTCTAATATGCCTAGTTGGACAAATGGTCAACTTGAAGAATGACATTGAAAATCTATCAAATGAATTAATTTTAGAATTACCACATGTCATATCTATTTTTTAAGTGAATATATAATTCCCAACTCAATCCACAAGTTTTAATTTATGTAAGTTGAGTTCAAGTGGAAGTTGACTAGTCTTTGAGTCTACATCTCTTCGATTGACTAGTTTGACTAGTTTCATGCATCTCTCATGCTTTTCATGCAAGATAAGTAAATTTAATAACTTAAAATCACTTTAAATATGGATTTATATTCCAAATTATGGTATGATTTTCATGAAAAAAAGGTTGGGAATTCAACATGGACCCACCACTTCTCAATTCTATGCCAAAAATGAAGAACATTCATTTTTTGAAGACTTGGAAGATTTTAAAGCCTTTAATTAATATTGTAAAAGAATTTTAGTCTTAATTTAACTCAAAGAAGACTAATACTTATATTTTCCATACCACATTGGCTTTATGTTAGTATTTTAGATATATTTATTATCTTTATTAAGCCATTTTTTGTTAATCCCATAGGTAGAGAAGAAATTGCAATTGACACCATTTTTATTAAATAAAGAAAATTTTTTTGCATATGAGTTTGATATCAGATTAGAGTGTATTTTGACTATATACTAGAATAATAGTGAGATATATATCCCATTTTTTAGGTATTTTCCACACCTACTATGAATCTCACCCTCTACAGGTCATTTGAAGATATACAAATAGAATTTTGTAATCCGAAATTCTCTCAATCCTTCATCTAAAATACTAATGTTTAGGGGAAATTTGAATACTTCCTATTTATTTATATGTGTTCTTTAATTTCAATAGATTCTAGAGGATACACATAATTCAAGTGCATAACCCCATTAGATAGGATTTCCCATTTCAGTTTCCTTCTCTCTTTTCATCCCAAAAAATAAAAAGTAGAATAGTTTTAGAGATAAATCTTAAGGAAACCAGCCTTTTCTGGAGGTTCTTCTCAATATAGAGTCACCCACACTCTAAGAAGATCAAATTTTATTAGCTAGAGAGAAGGTTTTATATTCAAATCTTTAAGTATCATGCATTCTAGAGTGATAACAATTTTTAGCATGCTTGGTGGGACACTCATTCTACACACTAGCCTTTGGAGGCATCTAGAAGATCAATGTAACTTTTAGCCATTCAAAGCTAGTTATGAATATCATGTATCTTTTCAATATTGATTACTTTCAATATTTGGCTTACTAATGGTCTCAAATGGATTATTTCAATATGGATCTATATTATCCTCACTTGTTCAGTATGACCAACCACACTATGATCCTCACCAGCAGTATGAGGACCTATATCAAGCGTATATGTAGGATTACTACCCTGATCCTCCTTATGAATAACCATTCCATCATAATAATTCCCCTTAATAGTATTATCATTATCCATCCTACCCATCTAGCCAACCTAATCATGGCCATTTTGCATCTACCCAATCCATACCAACACTTAAACAAACTTTAGTGATCCTTGAAAAGCATACACTAGAGCTATACTCATAAAGATTTTATGGCCAAGATACCCCTACTAACTAGATATATTACGTGAGAGAGTCATTGTATAAAATAATAGAATAATGGGCACCTATTGAGAGGGTAAATTGGGGTATACTCATTGGTGAGATGATGGATGTAGGTGGTTACATTTAGAGCATTAAGAACAAATTAAAAGGCCTTAAGGGACAATAGGTTCAGCCTCACTCTTCTTATATGTCTTCCATTTCTCGTCAAGATATCATTCCAAGTGATCCTTTGAGTTTGATAAGTACTTCATATGTTTCTCAAACCTTTCCTTATTGGAGATCAATCTAGGAGACCTGTTAAAAAAAGGAGATTGTTATATGATATCCTAGTATTGAGATCATTTACCACCTTAAAGAGAAGATATTCCAAGAGAATATTTACAAGAAGATGTGAGAGTTGGAGTTGAAGACAAGGAAAGAGGAGGAGAACTAGAATCAAAAGGTCAAAAGGGAGCCTCTATCTTTCTCATCTCATAACCAAATCATGCAGTCAGGCCAATCTAAAGCTACTTAGGTACGTACCCTCCCTCCTCAAGAATCTAACTCATTTCTATCTTGGAAATCTATACAAAGCAACATGCAAAAGAAGGAAGTAGAGTATGAGATTATAGATTCAAATGATCTTTGAGAAGAATGTGCTAAGGAGGATGCAAGTGTTTATGAAGAGGTTGAGGAAGTAAAGCTTCCATTTTATGAAGGGAATGAAGAAATTGATGTAATAGCTAATCAAATTGATCAATTTGTGGAGCAGCCAGAGTTAACCAATCAGCAAAAAATCTCATTGGATTAATTTTTTGAAGTTTTGGAAGTAGGATATACTCTTTTCCAGGGGGACTATGGTCTAATTACATTAAAAAAGAGTAGCCTTATTAAGCAAATCAAAGCTAAAAAAGTGTGTAGTCCTTAGTTTTTACCACCTCAAGAGTTCATTGTTCACATAGACTTGTTTTAGATGTTTATAAAGGGCTATCATCTCCTTGATGAGCCTAGAGACATGGATATACTTCCAAAAGGTAACATAAGTACATTTTGTGCTTAGCCTAATCAACCAGATTGTGAAGAAATGAAGTTGGACAAAGTATAAGAGCCACTAAATGAGTATGTCTACATTGGGGGTTAATTTTCTCTTATTGCTCCACATATGATAATGACAAAGGAGTTGGAAAATAAAATACTTGATTTCTCAACCACTGAGCTTACAAAGGAACATGTATTACATCATTATCCATCTCATCATGAAAATGAATTGTTAAATTTTCCTTTTGATCTAGGTGGACCAGCAAGTTAGAGATTAGTTTATACATAATAGAATTCTTATTGTTACTTTCCTTTAAGTACATATTCACACATAATTTTATTTTTTGTCTTTTCCTTTCTATTTGTTGTTTTCCATTCCTTTAAGTGCATGTGTGCACGTGTTTATTATTATTTGTGTTAGTTGTCTTGTTGTGTCTTTATCTACAAAATATCTTCCAAAAATTAGTTTTTATCCTAGTTCATTTTAGTAGAGTTTTTGAGTTCTTTGACCAGTAGGCTGGTTGACCCCTAAAAATCACAAAAAATGTTACTAATTTCACCTATTAAGGTCAAATTACTATCCCTATCATATGAAACTTTCCTAAAGCTGGTCATCAACCCTTTACAACTGGTCAAACTAAAGAATTATGGCCTAAAAATTATTAATTTTTGTCAAAATGCATCAAAAATGGATTTTAAACTGGTCATTATCATTTTAAAATAGCATTGTCAAGTTCAAATATGTAGACAATCCATACACAAGGGTCAATTTTAAGAGAAAATTGAGCTTTTGAGGAGCTACAAGTGGTTTCAATACCTTAAATTTTGTACACAATGTCATCATAACTTGATAAACCTTATAAATAAGTTTCATGGCCATTGGATGAGTGGATATACTTGTTGTTCTGTAACAATCCTCAGAATGTATGTTGGAGATCACCATTGGAGCAAGCATCATTCTGGAGTACGACAGAGGTTTCTAAGTCCAGGTAAATGTTTTAATATCATGGGATGATGTTTTAATATCATAAAAATACCTTTCAAGAGTGTAAAAATTCTAAATTTTAAGCAAACAATGCTTGTATAGGCTTTTACAAACAAATAGGCATATAGGCCAAAAAGGAGTTTTTAACTTTTAAATAAAAATGTGATTTTATAGTGTTTTAATAGAATTTTACAAACTCCATAATAATTTTTTTAGGAATTAGTTGAAGGATTATTTTTATTTTCATGAATTTTTATTTTTTTGTAGTTCCAAGCACCTTTCCAAGCCTCCTATTCAGATGCTCATAGATTTCACCACGTATGGAGTTTGGATTAATTATATTAGTATATTTTTAATACCCATATCTAATTATAATTAATTAACAATTGATACCATTTCATGGTTTTTTCTTTATAAACAATCATTAAGAGTGTAGGCAGCATAGAATGTAGTCAAAACCCCATAAACAAATTTATTCATGTGGTAACTTTTAATATATTTTGCATGGGAACCCAATATTTTTAGGGATGTTATGGGGGTAAGTTTAATACACATAAATGGAAATATTTTTGTATTTAATTTTTACTTCATGAATCATCATTTTAAGGATTCAGCTTCAAAACCCTCCTAAACCCTCAAAAAACAAGTTTTTCAAAAAGTTGATATTATTTCCATGATATAATTTTTTATAAAATTTAATCCTTTTAAAATTTCAAATAAAATCATAGAGTATTATATAAATGTCAATTTTATGCATGGAGATGTATGGATGAGGGTAGATATCATGTTTTTTGTGGGAAAAAAACATGTAAAATGAAGTACAAGATAGTTCAACGAAATCTAATCAATGTATCTCAAAGTATAATAATTGATTTTGATCCTAAATTTTTCATTTGGTTATAAATAATCCTAGAAGTTTCCTAACCAACTTGATCAAAATGGCTATTTTATAGGAAAATGGAGTAAAATAGGCCTAATCAACCCTGTTAACTGAATGGCGAGTGTTTTCTCATCAAAATCACATATCTTATGATGAGGAAAGTTTTTAAAGGTCTATTTCATTGTTTCTTAAGGTTTCATGGATTATTATTAAATTTTTAATGGATTTTAAATGCACATATTGGCTTTTAGGCCTATTTGGTCTAATAGGCCTAGTTGGTCGAATGGTCAACTTGAAGAATGACATTGAAAATATATCAAATGAATTAATTTTGGAGTTACCACATGAAATATATGTTTCTTAAGTAAATATTTAATTATAAATTAAATCCACAAGTTTAAATTCATGAAAGTTAAGTTCAAGTGGAACTTGACTAGCCTTTGAGTCCACATCCCTTCGGTTAACTAGTTTGACAAGTTTCATGCATCTCCCATGCTTTTCATGCAAGATAAAGAAATTAAATAACTTAAACTCACTTTAAATATGGATTTATATTCAAAATTATGATATGATTTTCATGCAAAAAAGGTTGGAAAGTCAACATGGACCCACCACTTCTCAATTCTATGCCAAAAATGAAGAACATTCATTTTTTGAAGACTTGGAAGATTTTAAAGCCTTTAATTAATATTGTAAAAGGATTTTAGTATTAATTTAACTCAAATAAGACTAATATTTATATTTTCCATACCACATTGGATTTAGGTTAGTATTTTAGATATATTTATTATCTTTTTTAAGCCATTTTTCATTAATCCCATAGGTAGAGAAGAAATTGCAATTGACACCATTTTTAATAAATAAAGAAGATTTTTTTTTCATATGAGTTTGATATCAGATTAAAGTGTATTTTGACTATCTACTAGCATACAAGTGAGATATATATCCCATTTTTTTAGGTCCTTTCCACACCTACTGTGAAAATCTCACCCTCTATAGGTCATTTGAAGAGATACAAATAAAATTTTGTAATCCAAAATTCTCTCAATCCTTCATCTAAAATACTAATGTTTAGGGGAAATTTGAATACTTCCTATTGATTTATATGTGTTCCTTAATTTCAATAGCTTCTAGAGGATACAAATAATTCAAGTGCATCACCCCATTAGATAGGATTTCCCATTTCAATTTCCTTCTTCCTTTTCATCCCAAAAAATAAAAAGTAGAATAGTTTTAGAGATAAATCTTAAGGGAACCAGCCTTCCCTGGAGGTTCTTCTCAAAATAGAGTCACCCAAACTCTGAGAAGATCAAATTTTATTAGCTAGAGATAAGGTGTTATTTTCACATCTTTAAGTATTATTCATTCTAGAGTGAAAATAATTTTTAGCACGCTTGGTGGGACATTCATTCTACACACTAGCCTTTGGAGGCATCTAGAAGATCAACGTAACTTTCAGCCATTCAAATATAGTTATGAATATCATGTATCTTTTCAATATTGATTAATTTCAATATTTGGTTTACTAATGGTCTCAAATGGATTATTTTAATATGGATCTATATTATCCTCACTATGTTTAGTATGACCAACCACACTATGATCCTCACTAGCAATATGATGACCTATATCAAGTGTATATGTAGGATTACTACCCTGATCCTCCTTATGAATAGCCATTCCATCATAATAATGCCCCTTACTAGTCTTATCATGATCCATCCTACCCATCTAGCCAACTAATCATGGCTATTTTGCATCTACCCAATCCATACCAACACTTAAACAAACTTTAGTGATCCTTGAAAAGCACACATTAGAGTTATACTTATAAATCTCTTATGGCCAAGATACCCCTACTCACTAGATCTATTATGTGAGAGAGTCATTATAGAAAATAATAGAATAATGGGCACCTATTGAGAGGGTAAATTGGGGTAATCTCATTGGTGAGATGATGAATGTAGGTGGTTACATTTAGAGCATTGAGAACAAATTAAAAGGCCTTAAGGGACAATAGGTTCATCCTCACTCTTCTTATATGTCATCCATTTCTCCTCAAGATATCATTCCAAGTGATCCTTTGAGTTTGATAAGTACTTCATATGTTTCTCAAACCTTTCCTTATTGGAGATCAATCTAAGAGACCTATTAAATAAATAAGGAGATTGTTATATGATATCATGCTATTGAGATCATTTACCACCATAAAGAGAAGATACTCCAAGAGAATATTTACAAAAATATGTGAGAGTTGGAGTTGAAGACAAGGAAAGAGGAGGAGAACTAGAATCAAAAGGTCAAAAGGGAGCCTCTATCTTTCTCATCTTAGAACCAAATAATGTAGTCAAGCCAATCTAAAGCTACTTAGGTACTTACCCTCCCTCTTCAAGAATCTAACTCATTTCTATCTTGGAAATATATACAAAGCAACATGCAAAAGAAGGAAGTAGAGTACTCAGCTTCAAAACCCTCCTAAACCCTCGAAAATATATTTTTTCAAAAATTTGATATTATTTCCATAATATAATATTTGATAAAATTTAATCTTTTTCAAATTTCAAGTAAAATCATATAGTATTATATACATGTCAATTTTATGCATGGAGATGTATGGATGAGGGTAAAAATCATGTTTTTTGTGGAAAAAACATGTAAAATAAAGTACAAGATAGTTAGATGAAATCTAATCAATGCATATCAAAGATTAATAATTGTTTTTGATCCTAAATTTTTCATTTGGTTATAAATAATCCTAGAAGTTTCCTAACCAACTTGATCAAAATGGCTAGTCTATAGAAAAATAGAGCAAAATAGGCCTACTCAATCCTGTTAACTGAATGGTGAGTGTTTTCTCATCAAAATCACATATATTATGATGAGGAAAGTTTTTAAATGTATATTTCATTGTTTCTTAAGGTTTCATGGATTATTATTTAATTTTTAATTGATTTTAAATGCACAGATTGGCTTTTAGGCCTATTTGGTCTAATAGGCCTAATTGGTCTAATAGGCCTAATTGGTCAAATGGTCAACTTGAAGAACGACATTGAAAATATATCAAATGGATTAATTTTGGAGTTACCACATGACATATATGTTTTTTAAGTAAATATTTATTTATAAATTAAATCCACAAATTTCAATTCATGTAAGTTGAGTTCAAGTGGAAGTTGACTAGCCTTTGAGTCCACATCTCTTCGGTTAACTAGTTTGACTAGTTTCATGCATCTCTCATACTTTTCATGCAAGATAAAGAAATTAAATAACTTAAAATCACTTTAAATATGAATTTATATTTTAAATTATGGTGTGATTTTCATGCAAGGATGGTTGAGAATTCAACATGGGCCCACCACTTCTCAATTATATGTCAAAAATGAAGAACATGCATTTTTTGAAGAATTGAAAGATTTTAAAGCCTTTAATGAGTAGTGTAAAATTATTTTAGTCTTAATTTAACTCAAATAAAACTAATAATTATCTTTTCCATGCCACATTGGCTTTAGGTTAATATTTTAGGTTAATATTTTAAAGCCATTTTTCATAAATTCCAAAGGCAAAGAAGAAATTGTAATTGACACCATTTTTATCAGATAAAGAATATTTTTTTACATATGAATTTGATATCAAAATATAGTGTATTTTGAATGTGTACTAGCATATAATTGAGATATGTGTCCCCTTTTTTAGGTCTTTTCCACACCTACTATGAAAATCTCACCCTCTATAGGTCATTTGAAGAGATAGGAATATAATTTTACAATCCAAAATCCTCTCAATCCTTCATCTAAACTACTAATGTTTTGGGGAAATTTTAAGACTTCCTATTGATTTATGTGTGTGACTTAATTTCAATAGCTTTTAAAGGATACAAAAAATTCAAGGGCATCACCCCATTAGATAGGATTTCTCATTTCAATTTCTTTCTTGCTTTTCAAACCAAAAAATAAAAAAGTAGATTAGTTTTAGAGATAAATATTAAGGGAACCAACACTCTCTAGAGGTTATTCTCAATATAGAGTCACTCACACTTTGAGAAGATATAATTTTACCAACTATAAAGAAGGTTTTTTTTCATATCTTTAAGCAAGGTGCACTCCAGAGTGATAATATATACATTATTAACCAAATAGTAATAAATAGATGTTTAATGGATGATTTTATAAGTAAATCATTTGAAATTAAAAAACAAATTGTGAAAATTTTGAGTAAACTAGATGGGGTCTTAACATTGTGGTATCACATCAAAGGTTTAACATTGACCTAATGAGTCCACTAACATAAATCTATTATCCTAATTTTAATGAGTAGAATAGAATGAGGTAAATAAAGTTAATAAGGGACTTCAAATGTGAACCTTCAAGCTAATACTAATAATATAGAATTATAATAAGGTACAAAACATGATCAAATATGCATTGCCATGAATGAGACTAGAGATAGGATATTATCTCTAGAGTGAGAAGTTCATAGACTAGGTTTTTGAGAAGACAATCAGGAAATAAAAAATGTTGAAATCACTTTATAAGGTTAGAGGAGAATTTAAATATAAGTTTGGAAGCTCAAAAAAAAGCTTCAATAAAAATAATAAAAAATGGAATGGGAATTCTAAGAACCATAAAATAGCCAAAATGTAAGATTTTGTAATACTTTAGGGAATAGGAAACCTAGAGGTAGTTTAAGAAAAGGGTTAATGGGAGTTAATCAAGATGAGAAAAAGGGATAACCTATGAGATAATTAACATGTAGAGGAGACCAATATGCTAAGTATTTTCTTTAGTGGAAGATAGATGGTAGAAATAAGAAATGTTCCACCTCTACATCACAACAGGGAACCATTTAGTAGTGTATTCATGTAGTAGTTGATAATCATCAAGCATAATTTCAAGCCTCTCCCATTAAAGTATCATGTACTTTTTTTGGGCATCCTATTTCTATTTTGATAGATAAATCAGCTAATAAATGTTTTATCTCTGCTATAAATTTGATTTAATTATCTAGGAAAGCTAGTTTTATGTAAAACAATTGGTTAGTTTAGTATGAGAATGAATCCATGATTAAGGTTGATAGATGTCTTGTTGATGAATAAATAAATTTACTATAATTCACTATGGTTGTTGATTTTTATGCATCACCACTAGGGTAATATGATGTGATTCTAGGAGTGAATTGGATCTCTAAACACAAATCTAAAATTTATTATTTTATTAATAAGGTTGAGTGTTATATTATTTGGGAAATTAAACCATATTCTAGGATATCTAAGTGAGTTGAAACTTGATAAAATTTACACCATTTAGTTAAAAAAGGCTCATAGAAAGGGGTGCCAAGCATTCCTAGTCAAGATGAATGAAATTAGTGAAACTAAGGAACCCTCAACTAAATACTCCTTACAAAACCATTGATATCATTCAATGATCAAAACCACAATCTAGGGCTCCTTACAAAATGATAACAACTAAGTTAGTCGAGTTAAAGGCACAAATTTAGGAGATGTTGACCAAATGGTTGATTTGACCAAGTGTTTCATCAGAGGGTTCATTTGTATTTTTGTCAAAAATAAAGATGTAACACTTCATATATGCATTGACTACCAAATGCTAAACAAGGAAAAAATCAATAATAAGTATCCTTTACCTCACATTGAAAATATTTTTGATCAAATGCATGCTGCAATAGTCTTTTCAAAGATTGATCTTCATGTAGGGTACCATAAATTTATAATTAGAGAGGAATATATTCTAAAAATAGCTTTTGAGACTTTTTATGGGCATTATAAGTTCATATTACTTCCTTTTGTATTAATTAATTCACATACAACATACATGAACCTCATGAACAATTATTCATAAATTACCTTGATTAGTTTTTTCTTGTCTTTCTCAATGATATTCTCATCTATTCTAAAAGCTAATAAGAACATGTTGAGACTTTGAGTTTGGTTTTGTAGTGGTTGTGGAATCATAAAATCTATGGAAAAAGGTCTAAGTATTCCTTCTTTCAAAGATGAGTACAATAATTGGGACATATTATCTCTATAAAAGGAATTTCTATGGATCTAGCCATGATTAGAGCCATTATGGAGTGGCCAACACCCAAAAATGTATATAAGGTGCATAGTTTGATGCGTTTAATAGAGTAATACAGGAAGTTTTTTCCATATTTCTCTAAGATAACTAATTTGATCACCTTTCTTCAATGAAAAGAACATCATTTTTTTGGTCTAATAAGTATGAATAATCCTTGTAAGTTTTAAAAATGAGCTTATTTTATCACTTATTTTATGGATTCCATATCTAAATGGTCATTTTTGTAACTATAAAAGATGCATCATGGGATGTTTTAAGAAGAATTATTATGCAAGATGGTTCAATTATAGCCTATGAATCAAGTAAATTGAATCCTTACAAGGAAAATTATGCTTCTCATGACCTAAAATTAGCTACCATTGTTCATGATTTACAATTTTAGAGGCATTATTTGTTGGTAAATCTTTTTTATCTAAAAACTAAAAACTTAGGAATCAATTATATATTTACCCAAATTAACCTTAATTCTCATCATAGTCAGTGGTTATAATTATTTTTAGTCTATGATTTTGACATTAACTACATTAAGTGTAAAGAGAAAAAAATTTAGATGCACTTAGTTTAGAAGGTACATTTTAGCGTTAGCCACTATAAGGAATATTTCATGGATCAAGCAATAAAATTATCACCTAGAGATGATTTATATGAATAGATAAAGAAAGGTTTATCTAAAAAAAATTAGGATCATACATACCATGGATTTCAATTTGAGAATTATGGGATTTTTAGATATAATGGTACAATATATGTACCTAATAGGGAAAATTTGAGGAATATTATGTTAAATTTGTATAATGATCCATATTCAGGACATCCTAAAGTGACTAAGCTTTTAGTAGAATTAAGAGCATTGTATTTATGGAAGGGAATTAAAAATGATGTGGAAATGTTTTTGTCTAGATGTTTAGATTACTAGAGAGTAAAGGATGAACATGTTCATCCTCATGGATTATTGTACCCACATTTCATACCATAATTGAATTGGAAGTTTATTAGCATGTATTTTTTCCAAGAATTGTTTGCCCTAAAATCTTCATGATATGATTTTGGTAGTTGTAGATAAACTTACCAAAGTAGATCACATCATCCCAAGTAAATTAACTAATGATGCTTCAATGCTTTCCAAAAGGTTTATAAAAGAGGTATATGTATATATATATATATATATATATATATATATATATATATATATATATATATTACATGGGTTTACACAAAATATTATTTTAGACAGAGACCCTATAATGACCTATAAGTTTTGGTAAACTCTAAATTCAGCTTTGGGTACACAACTGAACTATGCTACAACTTACCATCCAGAAACTAATGGGCAAATAGATAGAGTAAACTACATTTTTGGAGGATGTTTTGAGGATGTATTTCATGGACCAAAAGTATAAATAGGAATAATACCTACCATTGGTTTAGTTTTATTATAAAAAATCATTGTAATCAACTTTGAAAATAATTCCTTTTGAGGCATTATATGGTAGGTGTTATCACTCAAAACATGCACCTACATGCGAATGGATCTTGTGCACACTAGCACATAAATCTTCCATGCCTATCACCTTAGAATTATGTGTTTAAGAGATATTTTATATCTCATTATAATAAATGGATCATCCCCTAAGGTACGTGACTCTTTTACTCCTTGTGATGAACCTTTGGAGCAGACCAATAGCCTTATATTCTAGATGCACCTACTTTAAGACTAGTGCACAAACCTACAAAGAGCAATATGAAATCTATAGCTAGTGCTAAACCTAAACTTGAAAAATGAAAAAAGGAGGGAAAAGGTAAGAGGTTTTCTTGAATATAAAAGGTGATGCACTAAGAATAGAGTGAACATCTCATCTACTTAATGGTACAATAAAATTAACAAATGAGATACAAAATATCTAAACCAAGTGCACTACATAAGTTTTTTACATAGAGGTAAGGTAGCACAATGAAAAATTAAGAGGGATGACAAATGGTCCATAAATAATGCTTATGTAGACCCATGGATACACATCATGAGACTTATAGAGAATTTCAATTTTGTGTAGAGGTGCAAAGGGAGGATGACAATGAGAGGGGAAAATATCCATAGAAAATGATAAAAAACCACGAATTTCACATAAAAAATAGAGCATAAAGAAGGAAAATTAGTCCTTATTAATTTCAAGGTCTAAGGCAATATTAAAAATTCAATTAGATAGAGATTTATTATACTAGGATAGGGCTCTTGGATGGAAAATTTTGGTAGCATTACAATGCTCAAAAGATGTTTAACCCTTTCATAATGTTAGACCCAATATTTATAGTTAGTGGGAAGCCCATAGGTTATTAATTAAAATATCACCCACTATCGGGGAAGTTACAACATTTAATGATGATGTGAAGAAGTGATTGGGATGTTTGTAAGAAGAGATCACATGCCCATGTTCTAATAAAATGATAGCCACCCTTGCATTCAACCCCTCTATCTCAGCCTCTTCTCAACATCCAATTAGGTTAAAATATCACTTTTTCTTATAACCACCACCTATCAATCCACTTAGGTCTAATTTATTCATGTGTAACTATGCAAGTGTATCTTTGGGTTCTACTTCATCATCCTATATAGTAAATGGAATTGTAGTGCATATTCTATTTTAGTAACATATACACATTGGCTCATGCACACTCCCTTATTTATGAAGTCTCACACATGGTTGTGCAAAAAAATCTCAGTATATTATATACAAAGGGCACACACTTAAGGGTATATAGTGAACTAGATGCATAGTGAATTTGTGAGCTTATGAAGGGCACACATGTGAAACTCTATGATTTAGAATGGGACTTCATTATTTGAGTGTGAGGAAGTTTTTAAATGAGAGTGTGTAAGAATATTTAAGTTCTTGGGCATGCTTTCCATGATTTAGAACTATTCCCTATGCACTAATGTCTTTTACTACTTGAGGTTATGGTATCTTGTGCACTCTAACTTGCATGTCATGCTAGTGTGGTGAAGGATCTTTATATGGGGTATGCATTGAGAACTCATTATAGGCATAGATAAACACTTAATTAATATGTGAACCTAATATAATTGTCGAGTGTATGCATAGATATGAGGTGTCTATGCATATACTATCTTTTAGATAACTTTACACTATGTAAGTGCACAACCTCTTGTGAAATCCTTATGATTTTAGCATCTGCTAAATGGTTGACTTAGAAAGTCAATACTTTTGGAAAAATTTATGATTCATTTTATTGATAATAAGGAATCTAGTAGCCTAGAAATAATCCATTAGGTATAGAGTCACTTGGAATCCCTTACTCTTATGTATCCTAATTTTGATGAGGTGTGAGAATCCCACTTGATATTAGAATGAACTGAGATACCTTCCACAAGGAAAAATAAAACAAATAGCTATATTGAATTATGTTTAGAGGAATTGAAAAATTAAGCTAATAGAAATATTCACAAGTACTTGGAGGAAATGAAATTATTCTAAACAAACTATTTATAAGGGAGATCATGATCATCAGAGATAGTGAATGAGATGAATCCCATTGATGGGGATAGGTAACACTTCTCTATTTGGCCTTGTAATATGGTAGACATTAGCTTGCTTACAACTGACTATGGTATATATGTCACTCCATATAACATCAAACTTTATATGTTTCTTGGTCTTTGATATTTTTTCATCCCATTTGAGGACCAAGTCTCTTTCATTGAAAATTTTATCACCAACCCCTCTATTGAATGTTTTCTTGGTTTGTGCTTGCTGGAGCTCCATAGTGCACATGGACCATGCCCTGAGTTCTTTAATATTTATTAGCTGAGCCAACCTTAATGTCATTGGTTCACTTTCAATAAAATCCAATTGATGAGCTAGCTCTAATGAAGGTAATTCAAGGTAAGTGGGTAGCCTTGTCTCCCTTTCATAG
The DNA here is from genome assembly GCA_037957365.1 of Torreya grandis. Classification (NCBI taxonomy): domain Eukaryota; kingdom Viridiplantae; phylum Streptophyta; class Pinopsida; order Cupressales; family Taxaceae; genus Torreya; species Torreya grandis. The sequence continues at coordinate 1,600,747 of JARHVA010000845.1, forward strand.
ACTAACATGAAGGGTGAATTCCCCAGCACCCTTATTGGTATTATTTAATCTACCTAAAGGGATATCTTGAGCTTGGTATGTTAGGTTTGTTGATTATATTTCATGGTTATCTTAATGATACAAACTAGGTTATTGTTAGTTGATTTAGCCACATAATTAACTCAAGGGTAATAGTTTGAGGAGGTGCTTTTATGGATGTTATGTCTGACTGCCCATTCACTGATCTTGTCTCCAAGGAAACCCAATACATTGTTTAAGATAATAGTGGTTTTGACACCAAATCTTTTAATAGTGATTTCATATAAGTATATGATGGAGACATCATTAGATTCTTTGATTTTTATTTCCTCCATCAACCTTGTTAAGTAGTCAATCACTGTGAGGATCCATTTGTGTCCACTACTTGATGTTGGATTTATCATGCCAATGAAGTTTAGGATCTACTATGCAAAGGATTGATTAACTTGTATTTGGCATAAGGGTATTTCCACCAATTTATACTTGAATACAAATAAATCACACTTATTGTATCCTCACACCCATGTGTGCACATATTTGAATAGATTTGGATAATAATATCTAGCTCACATTATTTTCACCATAGTTGTCTTTAGTGAATAATGGCCTCTTGAGGATCCATCATTAAAATCTATTAGAATATTGGTCAATTGATACTAATCTATGCATCATAAGAGGATTCCATTGATATCTCTTCTAAAAAGCATACACTGATAAACATAAAAGGAATGGCTTGTAATATAAAGTGTCTACACTTTGATTTATTCAAGCCCTATGGATACATGTCAGTTTGAAGGAAGATCTTCATGTTTTTAATCTATCTTGTTGGGGTATATTAGTCTTATGGTTGGCTCTCATGTAGTGAAAGAACCATGCAGTCTTCATTCTTCAAATCCTTTATTAGCTACTCAGAGTCATTTGCCTTGCACTAAAATGGTTGTTTGGATGTTTATGTCATATTTCATCACTTTGTGAGCCAACTAACTCTCTTTTTGTTGATTCCTTTACTAATTAAGAACTTCTTTATACTTGAGTGTAAGACCATGAGATGTATCTTGTTATTAGATAACATATGCCTAAATTTATTAAGCACTCTTATTATTATGAGGGTATGCTTCTATACAAAGTTCTAGTGTAACTCATAATCCTTGACTGTCTAGATAAACAGCATAATATGCTTCTCTAGTTGATCATTATTCTGATACATAAGAATAGATGGGATGAATTTAGATCTACCAAATGCATAAAGGATGAAATCATTTCTATGATCTATATTTATCAATGTAGGATCTTTTATGATGGCATACTTTATGTCCTCAAAATTGATTCAATCCTCTTGGGTCTAGTTAAATGCAGTGATCTTCTTGATCATTATTATGAGGGGCTTGACTAGAGTTGTGAAACTTGACACAAACCTTTTGATGAAGTTTATTTTTTCCAAAAATCTTTGGAGACCCTTCTTGTGACCTAGGAGAGAGAACAACATTATGGCCTTAACTTGTTAAGGATCAATTGAGTCCCTCTTTAGAGATGTGTGTCTTAAAAGTTTGCCTTCATGTACTATGAATACACACTTTCTTAGTTTTAGATATACCCCAAACTTTCAGCATTTTTCAAAGATTTAATCTAGGTGACCCAAATGATCTAATACGCACTTTGAGAAAATAAGTATGTCATCAAGGTAAACTAAGATGATGTTGTTTAGGAGTCCCTTGAGTACTATATCCGTGACCCTCTGGAAGGTAAATCCTATGTTTGTCAAACAAAAATACATCCTTTGGTATGCAAAGGTACCCCACTTAGTGGTGAATGTAGTTTTGAATTATTTGCACTCCTACACAAGCACCTAGTTATAGACTAAATAGTATTCTAGAAGTGAAAATAATGTAGTTTTAAATTAGTCTCACTCCTGTACAAGCACCTAGTTATAGACCAAATAGTAATCTAGATGTGAAAACCTTTCTATGTTTATGACTATTTCTAGAATTTACTCCATTGGTAGGAGGGGTAGTGGTCTTTGATGTATAATTTATTGAGGTCTCTAAAATTTATGCAAAATTTGATCTCTCCATTTTTATTGCATAATGGGACCAAATTAGCCACCTGTGAGGAATGTTTGATTGGAAATATTATGTTGTCCTCAATGATATTTGAGAAATCCTTCATCATTAAGGGCTCAAGTTTCAGATTAACTAGCCTATACTTCTAATTGATTGTCCTAGTATTAGGGTCAAGCTCAATTATATGTTGGGCTAAGCCTAAATCAAAGCCTTCAAGATAATTATAACTTCATGAAAAGATGTCATCATAAATTATAAATAGCTCAATGAATTATTTCTATTTAGATAAGGAGAATACCTTATCAAATTTCAAGAGCTTTTAATTAGATATGGCCACTGGAGTGAATATTTCCTCCTTGACTATGATATTTCACGTCTCACTTTTTAGCTAGTCATTGGAATTGAAGATACTTCCTAGTGTAAATACCCCCCTAGGTAACACATTTTCATTAAATAGGATGATATTATATCCATGTTGAGATTTGATTCAAGGTTGATTATTATCACTAAACTTAGATTTATCTTATATGAAGATGATACTTTATTCATCATTTTTAAAAAAATTCCAATGACTTGCATTATTTAAAATTGTTGGTATAATTACAAGTCTTACGAACTACTTATACTAATTATTTATACTACGTGGGAGGTCATACTATGCACCCATAATTTTGATCTTATTAGAATCATCATTCCATGACCTTAGTATGCAATGGATATTGAAAGCATCAAACCCTTTGATCATGTCCCATGCCTTATGTTTGTAAACTCTTAGTAGATTGTTTTTATGCATATTCCATGATCTCACCTAGTTTACCACTAGTTCACTCTCTCTAAAATATTGAAACACATTTATTCCTTTCTCATGATCTAATTAGATACCCTAGATCAATGACTCATAATCAAAAAACATTTTTTGTGTAGCCAAACTACAATCTGAATCCATGGAAATATTTCTCCTTTTGAGGGAAGTTCATCACAACACTAATTCTTGTGCCATTTTTTATTTAGGATCCATCAGAGTATAACTCCCATATTACTTCAAGATCTTTTTGTGCCTTCATAAGGTTTGGAAATAGGGTTTCATCCTCAAGAATGTAGTATGTGCCTAGTCATGTTTCTTTTGAATTATTGTACAAATCATACTCATAGTGTTTGCACACCTATTCATCAAGAAAGTCATTTGAGACATTTTTAGTGGGTGTGGAAGTCCCATGAATAATTGTGTTCTTTTTTTATTGAAAAAAGTGTAGTTTTCATCAACTAAGCTAGGAGTGTATGGATCTATGTGATTATTCAAAATAGGCTCAGCCTTTATGGTCACCTTGGTCCTATCTATGGTTTTGAGTAGCATGTGTGACTGATTCAATGATAGATATATACCCATGTTGGAATTAAAATCTTATGAGTGTTATATATAAAATTAAGGGTGTAAGTTAATGACTTTGATTTCCTACATAATGGAAAGGTTCAAACATGCATGTAGAGTGAGACTCAAATCCTTAACAATTCTCATAGTTTTGAATGTTATAACATCTAAGTGTATGAACCATTTTGAGATGGAATAATATGTTATACCTATCATGTCTACTATTTTATTCAGCATGATAGAGATGCTCATACATAAATATATCATATAGTTATTGTTGGCAATTTGGCCTATCAAGGCCAAATGCCAACCCCTACAATTGAAAACTTTTCATGGCCATAGTGTTCTTAAATATAAAGTGAAGAGAGAGTTGTTTTAGTGTCATTTCAGTATTTTCAAGTGTCATTTTAAGGTTTTTACAAAGATTTAGATGTTCTTTTGATCTAAAAGTGCTCTAATTAAAATGGTGAAAAGAGGGTAGTTCATGGATTATCAGGAGATTTTCTAGCATAATTCGGTATATGAAAGGCATGAAAAAAATTCTAAATTTTTAAAGTGTGATTAAAATGGATAAAAATTCTATTTTAAACCTTTTAGGAGGATATAATATTCTATTATGACATTTAATGGTGGTTTCCCTTTGTAAAACCATGTGTATATTGCCTAAAAAGATAAGTTTGGATCTTTAAATGTTAAAAATGGTGTCAAAATTACACCAAATTATTTATAATTCCTTTTAACACATTCATATTCATGAATTTACTTTATTCATAAAGTTTCATGTTTTGAAAATGTCATTTCATGCAAGTTTAAGCTCAAAAAAGGCCTGCTTTAGCTCACACATGCCAAATTTTGCCTTATAAGGATGTAAAAAGACTTAACACTTGTTCTAACATGTTTTTTTGAATTTTTTTTATTATAAAATGTTTTTTGAATTTTTTTCTTCTTTTTCTTGCCCTATATTGGTGGTTTCAAGTCTTAAGTTTGAAGAGAATGCAAAGAAAGACTATTTTTCATGAGTTTTAATGTATAAGTGCAAACCAACCTATTCCATACATCATATGTCAAGAGCATGAATAAAAAGGTATGGAATGTCTTACAGAATATTTTCAAGGAAAAAATATCCAATATAGGTCCAAAACTGGTTTCCTCCAGTCATTTAGCTTATTTTCACATAGTGAGAGCCCTTCAAGTTTGTAGGTGGTATGACCATGAGAGAGAAAATTAAGGTATAAAATTTTGGCCAAAGAAAGGGGTCTCGGATAGATTCTATTTGTTTAAATTTTTTATCAATTGGGTATTATCTTATTCAATAACCATCCTTTTTAATTCAAGGCATTCACTATGTCTTCTTCATCCAAAATAGCTAGTTTGCAGGAAATGAAGGACAAGCTGACCTAGTCAACTAGTTTAACTAATTTATATCTATTTTTTTCTAAGGAGGAATTATTTAATAATATTATACATTGTTTAATGTCTTAAATTCATCATATTTTTAGGTTTTAAAGGTTTTATGTAGGTTATAATGGCCATCAAGTATAGGTAGTTAGGCTACTAGACCTAATTTGGCATATAGACCTATTTACTCACTCAAGTGAAGTAAGAATGTAATAAAAGACTATTTATGAGAGATAATGTGTATTTTTAATTCCATAAAACTGATATAATTAATTTTCAACTAACTCTTCATGTCAAGCACATTCTTAACTAGTCCTTGTGATGAGTTACTGGTCTTCAACTGATCCAATCACATACATAACTCATCTTGAGTTCTAATTAATGAGTTAAGTCACTTCAATAGGAATTTTATAATAAATATATTTTTTATAATTATAAATTAAAATTGTATACAACTAAAATATGTCCCACCAACTCATTCCAATTCTAAATAACTCATGCAAGGAGCATACAAGGTACTAGACATAGAGAGAAGTATTAAGGACTATTTGCTGCAAATTATAATTGAAGTTATATTTGAGTTGATGATTATTTGAATTATTATTATATAATGTATGCCAAAATGGATTATATTATTCTATTTTTATATATATTTAGGATTTTAGTCCATTTTTAGGATCCCTTAGGATCGTATAGAGAAACTATACTAAAATTGTAACTTGTACCTGAATTCAATAAAGAAAGTTTGTTGTAGATTCATTCATAGTTATAATGTGTAATTTTGATTATTTATTTGAAAATAAGAGTGATAATAATCTAATTTAATAGGTCCTTTCATCACCTACTACTATTTTTTCATCTTATACATGTCATCTGAAGTGTTAAAGAATAGAAATTATCTTAAAGAATGTCAGTATGTAGTGTATTTAAAGACCTTCATTACTCTACCTTCAATTTATAGACCTCATATTAAACATTAATATGAAACACTCATGTTTAGGAATGATCTAAAAAATTAATTTTTACCAATTATTCCATTTTGATTCACAAGTGTGCCCAAGTTCAAGGTTTATAGAGGATAATTCATCATTTAGGTGCATCACCATAAATAAAATATATTTTACCTTTTATTAATCCTCATAACTCTTTTCATCCCAAATCAAGTAATTTTTAGTAATTGATCCAAAATATATCTATTTATAGGATATATCCTCACAATACAAAGTTCTAGTCTAGATACAGGCATCCCAAAACCTTACACCATTCCAATGTTAGTCCAGGTTTGAAGTAGATCTAAGCAGTCTACTTCAATAGGGTACACCTTGGGTTGATAATAGTTATATAACACTTAGTGGGACTAATTATTCATAAGATTTTCAAAACACATATAAAAATTTGGTAAAATATCAATATTCAAATGTGTCATATTTATATCTACATTCATTTCTTTCCAAGAGTGGTTACAAGATATTCCTTAAAAGGGAAAGAGACTAATTTTTTTGAGTTGTCTTTTAAAAAAACAAAGAAAAAGAAGGCTTCTCAGTCCAATCTAAATCATACACATCCTATTTATCCTACTATTTTACAAATAAATCCTCATATTCAAATACATATTGTTCAACCAAACATTATTGTGAATCACATACCCCAAATGGCTATTTCGAGAAGACAAGCTTTTGCACCTTTTAATGGTGGTATCCCCCTGAACATTAATCAATTTAATGATATTCTAGATGATGCCCTAAAAATCCTTATTTATTTTAAAGGATAAAATCCAATTAATCATATTGAGAATATTATATACATAGTTAATCTTTGCTTAGTATATAATGCAACTCAAGAAAATGTGGATATGAAGTTGTTAGCAACTTCTTTCAAAGTCAAGGTACTCCAATGGTATGGAGGTTTGACACCTACATCTATTAACACCTGAGATAAGTTTGGATAAATCTTGTGTAATAAATTTTAATAAAATAGTGATCATATTTCTTTGGTTGATTAACTTAAACAATCAAGAGGTCCCCTCATGAGTTCATGGTGGATTTCAACTATAGGTTTTATAAAACCTAGAATAGGATTCTTGCAGTTATCAAACCCACTCCTAACTATGTATTTTTATACTATCTAAAATATTTAAATTTAAATGTGGTGGTTATGATCCAATACATGGGATAAAACATTTTTTTATAGGCTTATGAAATATCCATAAGGGCTGAAAAATATGATCAGGGAAACTAAGAAGGGAGGTTAGATCAAGTGTTAAAACAAGTAACAAAACTTGAATAAAAACACACTAACATGCATAAAACTTACTTTAATAGATCATATGGGGATCATAATGAAAAAAAAAAATTAAAACACAACTAAAATTCAAATAATACCAAATTCTTTACCTTCCTTGAATGCTCCAAAATATCTTTAGCGTGGCTTGCTCGACTTATGCTCAAACAGTCTTTTGCAATGGAACTTGGTTATATCCTTCTCTCCTTGGCACCATGGCTTGTGGTTTGATGTTTTATTTGGATTGTGATTTTGTAATTATAACACTATATATTAATATCTTTATATAAAACCAAAATTATAACTTTACTCTCTCCAATCTCTCATAAATGAGAGGCAAATGCTTGTATTTATAGGTTTAGAAACTAACCCCAACCAAAGGTGAGTTAAGGTGTAGTTTAAACATGGAATGGATTAAAACCTAACCTAAGTGAGTTAATTAACCCTATTATAATTAAAATATGTCAAAATATAATTATTCTTAATGAATAGGAATGGGTGAGATATTTTTAAAGGCTTGACAACTCACAAAAGGTAATTATGAAAACCTAAAAAAATTTATTTTTGAATTTCCTATTTCAACATTTTATTAATTGATCATAGATAATTAAACTAGGAATTTAATTTTACTTATAATTTTAGTTAATTATATTTAGGATTTTATCATTTCCATGTTTGATTTTTATGTGTGCATTTACCCTATTTTATTGGTCTATAGGCTAAATTTCATGTTATGATGATGTAAGATGAATAGAGATGAATCCATGAGAGGTTTTTGTTTCTTATGGTAAGATACAAAATTTATGTATGTATTAATGTGATTTTGAGATTTAAAAAAAGATGCCCAATCAAATTTGGGATGTTTAGTGATTCTTAGGCTTAATTTACAATGGTTGGTAAGAATTAGTCTGAAGTTTAGTATGAAGCCATTGGTGGCCAATTTTAAGTGTCTATAGTTTTTCCCTATTTGGGAATATGTTACAAGACATAATAATAGTTAGTGTCTTCTCAAATAATGAAAAAGTCATGTATGCTTACAACTTCAATGATAATGGATGAATTATAGGTGCCCCCTCGAGGGAGCAATTGGTAAAGGGGGTTGACAATCAGTCCCTTGAAAGGAGGAAATGATTGGACCAAAAAGATGAAATGGGGTGGAAAAGACTAATTTACCTAAAGATAGTTATAATCAGTGGCATATGGAGTACCTTTAGTTAGGGTAGCCAAATAGGATGGTTTACCCATAGACAATTATAATCATTGGCATAAGTGTGATAAAAGGTAATGATTTGCCCAAAGGTGGTTAAAATCATCAAAAGGGAAAATGATAATTTTCCCATAGGTAATTATAATCATTGAAAAGATAAAACATGCCATAGTTGGGTAGATAGAGATAATGGTTTGCCTAAATGTGGTTATAAACATTATCATAATGAAAACATGCCCTAGGTGGGTAGAGGAAATATAATGATTTTCCCACAGGTGGTTATAATCATTAACATTCAAATGCATGGAAACACAATGATTTGCCAAAAGGTAATTAGAATCATAGGTAATGTAAGTGTGATGGTATATAATGATTTTCCAAAAGGTGGTTATAATCATTGGTATCCCGCTCATGGAAAACATGATGTCGAATATGATGGAAAATTAGTACAAAGGATAAAGATGAACTTGAGGCAACTTGATATTAGGGAGATGCTCATACAAAATATCAAGGAGGAAAATCCTTTTGTTATTTAATTACTTTCTTTAGTATATGATTTGGATTTAATTTGGAATGTTATTAGTGCCAAGGAGATATATCATTATTGTATTACCATGGAGACTCTTCGAGCTAATTTTTGCTATGACATGTGATGGTAGGAATCATGATATAAAACCATGATAACTTGGATACAATATGCATAAGGACTAACATGTGATCCAATACTCAAAGGAAAATAATACATTGATGATAAAAAAACCATGATGATAATGTTGATGCATGAATATGGATGGATTCAATAATAATGTGCAAGGAATCACCCAATAAATTCATATAAAATAAATCAATGTCAGGATCCTCCTTAGAGTACAATTGATTACCTTTGTATAAGCAACTAAACACAGAATTAAACCAGAAGTAATAAGTAACTAGAAATCAGAAACAACAAAGAATATGTGATATGAGAAACAATACAATCTGTATTCAACTCTTCCAGAAGGAAATACAATGAAGAAATATCACTCTTCCCACACCTCTTGGGTGTACAATAATTCTCCCTCAAGAGTTCTCTCTCTCTCAATCACAACCAACTCAACACTAAGTTATTCCCTCCAGTGATAATCAACCCAATGGTTGTTGTTGCCTACTCTCATCCACAGACCTTCTTGATCTTGCACCCTGTAGATATAATTAGTCTTGCTTACACCATGTGTTGCAGATCTTCTTGATCTTACTACCCCATAGATCTAACTAAGATTGCACACACACACACCCACAGATCTAACTAATCTTGCTTATTTGTAGATCTTCCTGATCTTGCACTCTTGCAGACCTTCTAGATCTTACACTTGAGGATCTAATCCTTCTTAGTCCTTATTACAATACAGCCCCATGGGTCTCTTAAATAGATCCCAAACCAAACAATAATTATAAATGTAGACTCAAGACTAAAATTAGTCTTTACATGCAAACTAACTATTCATCTAAAATTAAAATAGTTCTAGAATGCATAGATGACTGGTGTTGATCACTATCTATCTAGAGATGACTGATATTGGCCGATACATAATCGATGTCGATAGATTTTGGTCTACCTAATCTATGCCAACAAGTTCTAACCGATGTTAGTTACTTTATAACTCAACAACCTCAACATTTCCATACCAATGAAGCTTTTAGCTCCATAACTTAACAATCTCCCACTTGGAGATAAATAGCTGCACCTATACCTATACCTGTACATCCTCTAATTTGTTTTTTGCTTGTATCTCCATCTTCAAGTTCAATCTTGAAGATCAACCACCAATAGTGAACACATATCCTGTGGTGCTTCTCCTGCCATCCAAGACACCTGCCATATCCAAATCTACATACCCATGTAGAGAAGTGCTTGACCCTGCATAGCATAAATACCTGTTGTTGGTCCCTCTCAGATATCTGAGAATCCACTGAACTACTTTCCAGTGCTCTTTTCCTAGATTGGCCATAAAATTGCTGACAACTCCCACTGCTTGGGCAATATCAGGTCTAGTACATACCCTGTACCCAACCTCATCATGTGATTTAGGACTCTGTTCTTTGCTCAACTTGAACTATCCAACCATAGGTGTGTTTACCAATTTTGCATCCTGCAAATTGAACCTCTCCAACACCATCTTGGCCATATGTCTCACCTGTCCATTCTCTCCTTTTTTAAACCTGTAAATCCATTCATTTTTTAGTGCTTTCTTTCTGGCTAGCAACTCTACCAAATCCCACATTTGGTTCTCTTCCAAGGAATCAATTTCCTCATTCATGCCATGCTCCCACTATTTCCTGGATTTTACCTGCATTGCCTCTTCAAAACTTCCTAGTTCTTGACCATCAGTGAGCAACAAGTAGTATAAAGAAGGGTAATAATGAATTTGAGGCTTACTTACCCTTTCAGACCTCCTCATGGGAATTTGAGACTCATTGATAGCTTGTTGTCCACCCAAATTTCATTCTAATAGTGACCAATCTCAGTCATCTCTCAGTCTACACCCGACTGATGTCAGTTCCATGTGACCGACCTGATTGACGTTGATTCTTACCTGTTTGCCGACGTCAATTTCTTGATCGACATCAGTGTCCACCTGCCTGACATCATCAACTTTGGTCTCCACTGGATCGACGTCGATTCCTACCTAATCGATGTCGGTTCTCACTTGACCGATGTCGGTATCTGTGTTTTCTTATGAGTGATGATTTTTATCTGTGAACTCATTTTGGATCATAACCTTGTCCAAATCAATATTTCCCTACTCAAAATTATTCAGCCTCTTGTGTTGATCACTGTCCATCACCTTCTCCTTGAAAACCAAGGCTTTCCAGTTCTTAACATTTGACTTAAGAACATGCATTCCCTTCTCACTCATATGACCAAGCCTATAAAGCCACATCTTTGCATCTACATCTAAAGTAGATAAAATAGAAGGAGAATTAGTAATACAAGTAGATAGATAAAGTGTACCTACTTTCTTACCTCTTGCTAATACAAGTGCACCCTTGGAAACTTTCCAAGATTCCGCTGTCAGAGTTATTGTGCAACCCTCATCACCCAACTTTCCTGCAAAAATCAAATTTCTCTTCAAGATGGGTACATGCATGACATCCTTCAACACCCATGTGTTGCCAGTCTGCAACTTCAGCTGCACTTCCCCTTTGCCATTGAATTTCTCCATTCTTAGTTTACTTTCTTTTGCCATTGCTTTACTCCCACTCAATCAAAAACCCCTGAGAGTGAACCTGTAATTAACAAACACTAACCTGATCTACCACTTGTTAGTGAACCAAGCTCTGATACCAACTATTAGGATCCTCCTTAGAGTACAATTGATTACCTTTGTATAAGAAACTAAACATAGAATTAAACCAGAAGTAATAAGTAAATAGAAATAAAAAACAACAAAGAATATGTGATACGAGAAACAATACAATCTGTATTCAACTCTTCCAGAAGGAAATACAATGAAGAAATCTCACTCTTCCCACACCTCTTGGGTGTACAGTAATTATCCCTCGAGAGTTCTCTCTCTCTCTCTCAATCAATCACAACCAACTCAACATTGAGTTGTTCCCTCCAGTGATAATCAACCCAATAGTTGTTGTTGCCTACTCTTATCCACAGACCTTCTTGATCTTGCACCCTGTAGATCTAATTGGTCTTGCTTACACCATGTGTTGCAGATGTTCTTGATCTTGCTACCCCACAGATCTAACTGAGCTTGCACACACACACACACACCCACAGATCTAACTGATCTTACTTACCTATAGATATTCCTGATCTTGCACTCTTGCAGACCTTCTAGATCTTACACTTGAGAATCTAATCCTTCTTAGTCCTTATTACAATATAGCCCCATGGGTCTCTTAAATAGATCCCAAACCAAACAATAATTAGAAACGTAGACTCAAGACTAAAATTAGTCTTTACATGCAAACTAACTGATCATCTAAAATTAGAATAGTTCTGGAATGCATAGATGATTGATGTCGGTCACTATCTATCTAGAGATGATCGATGTCAGCCGATACATAACTGATGTTAGCAGATTTTGGTCTGCCTGACTGATGTCGACAGGTTCTGACCGACATCGGTTACTTTGTAACTCAGCTACCTCCACATTTGCATACCAATGAAGCTTTTAGCTCCACAACTTAACAATCAAGGCACAACAATAAAGTAAAAAAAATAGGCAAACAAATAAATAAATAGAAAGATAAAATAATAAACAAATAATAAGAAACCAAAAGAACACAAAAAACAAACAATGGTTAATCACAATGTTAGTACAAATAACATGACATAAGCAAGATGATGAACATTTCTCCTAGATAAGAAAATACAATAAAACAAACAAAATGGGGGAATATAAGAAAATAAAAGGGGTGGATGAGCCATCTTTAGATGTACTAAGGAAGTAAATGTAGCCTACATAGTTCTATGGATGTAAGATCCAAAAAAAAACTTAGGCTAAATGTAGTTCTCCTAGGAAATGGGCTAAAATAAAATGTGAGAAAGAAAATATTATTGTGGAAGAGAAGAATACAAGAATGAGCTCACAAAATGGTGAGATCATGAGGTAAAAGGCCAAAACAAATGGGGAAACTAAATGATAATTGATTTCTTGTGACTTATTAAGGGTTCCTAGAATCTTTAAGATAAAGAAGTGGTCAATGTTTTTTTTAAAATTATTTTACAAATGTTTTTGGAATTTTATATATATCTCAACTTGATCGAGAATGATGAGACACTAAATGATCCAAGCTCACAAAATGGTGAGAGCATTCAAACTTAGAAACTGCTCATAAAATGGTGCGAGTGGAAAAGTGTGACTAAGTTAATCTCAACATGTATCAAACACTACCGACATAGTCCCAAGATATGACCTCAAGTCACTATAGTTCTACCTTATAGTGGAAGATTCTGACTAGTGTAGTAACCAATTCAAATAAAACAAGCAAATTTGGTAAATGACACAGTATGGCATATGCATGGCAAGGTGGTACTTCATGGCATGATAAATAAGCATTGCCCCTAGTTTGCTTATATGTAGTTATAGCTAGGAAATAATTCCATAAGTCAATGATACTAATTTTCTGATATTTAAAGGTGACAATCACATCCAACATCATTGACAATATTTAAGGATGTTGACAATCATTTTGTTTGATGCTTCAGCTTGGCTATTACCTTGAGGGTAATATGCCATGAAAAAATGGTTTTTAATCGTGTACTAGACACATAATGATTTGACATCCTTGTTCTTGAATGATATGCCATTATTAGATATAATGTCAAAGGGGATACCATAGTGGAAAATGATATGGTTAAAGATGAATTTGGAAATTTGATTTCTAGTCACATGAGGGGTATAGTTTCAACCCATTTAATGAAATATTCTATGGTGGTAATGACATGTTTATGGTCATTGGATGAGGTAGGATTTATATTCCCAATGAGATGGAGGCCTCATGTGGCAAATGGCCATGGTATTAGCATTGGTTTCATATTCTTGGCTAGGGCATGAATTATATTGGCATTCCATTGACATTTATCACATCTTTTCACATATGTAGTTGTATCTACATGCACAATTAGATAATAGTACCTAGTATGAAAGATATTTTTGGATATGACTACCTCATTGGTGTGGGCTCCACATACTCCTTCATAAAATTCTCGTAATTCTAATTTATATTTTTCAAAATTTAAATAATTAAGTAGAGTTCTATCAAAACTATGATGATATAGGGTTGGTTCAAGTAGGGTATAAAATTTAGCATTGTGGGAAAAGGCTTTGGATTGTTTATGAGATAGGTTTGGTGGCATAATTTGGTCATGAATATAGGTGTAAAGGTCTAAATACCAAATAAAGATGAGACCAACAATATCATAGATCATTGTGACAATTGAGGTTCATGAATTGGCACTAGTAGATTTTCAATAAGGAAATGGTATTTTTTGGCCATATTTATATGTCAAATCAATGATCCAATAGTAGCCATGAAATTGGATATTCTATTAGTTTCCCTTGGTATATGTTCAAATTAAATATTGGGGATCTTCTATTTGAGAATGTCAATCATGGCTGTGTATGGGACCAACATGTCATCCTTCATCTAAAAATGGTTTATAACTTGATTGATGATTAACTAAGAATCATCATAAATATTAAGATGATGTATTCTCCATTGTACTACCTATCCAATTCCTACAAGTGATTCATACTCAACCTTGTTATTTTTTATAAAGAAAGCTAATTCTAAATAACTTAGGGATTAAATCCCCTTGTGGAGTAATAAACAAAAGGCCTGCCCCTAAACCATGTGTTGTAAATGATCCATCAAAATATACCTTCTAGTGTTACTCCTCAAGAGATGTTTCAATGATGGTCATAATGGATTCATCTAGGAATTAGAGTGTTAGCATGTTTATATTTGCAAGTGGTGCTTTAGCAAGTTGATCTATAAGAACTTACCCCTTGATGGCTTTTTGGTTGACATATTCTAACTCAAACTCACTGAGAAGTATGATCAACTTCACCATGTATCCTTGTAAAGTTATTTTAAATAGTAGAGACTTGAGTAGATCTAATTTAGAAATGACCATGGTCTTGTTGTTTAACATGTAATGGTGTAGTTTCTAAGCTATGAAGACAATAGCTAAACATGCTTTTTCAATGGGCATATAATTGTGATCATATGTGAACAATGTAATAATTAAATAGTACACAACATGGTATTTTCCATTATCATAATTTTGAGCTAGAATTTCTTCCAAGAATTTATTGGTAGCTAATATATATAGGAAGAATGAATTTCCTGGCATAAGAGGCAATAAAATAGGTATATTTTCTAGATAGTCCTTCAAATGTTGAAAATATTTCTGGCATTTGTCATCCCAATGATTTTTGACCCCTTGCTTAAGGCGGTGTAAATGGGTGGCACTTGTCCATCAATTAAGAAATGAAGCATCTGATATATTGGATCTTGTCTTGCAAAATGTAGAGCTTCTTTAAATTGGTCAGTGGTGGCATCTCTATTATGGATTGTACTTTATTTGGGTTGAATTCAATGCCTCTATGAGACATAATGAATCCAAGCAATTTTCTTGAAGTAACTCCAAAAACACACTTTTTAGGATTAAGACTAAATTTGTATTCACATAGTCACTCAAATATCCTCCTCAATGTTTCTAGATGATCAACCCTAGTCTTTGATTTACTTAGTATGTTATCAATGTAGTCTTTGACAATGTCATGCATCATATCATGAAATATGATGGTTATGGCTCTTTGGTAGGTAGCTATAACATTTTTGAAACCAAATGGCCTAACTTGATAATAGAGTGTTCCCCATAGAGTGGTGAATGCCATTTTATGTTGGTCTTTTGGTGTGTTCTAGATCTAGTTATACCCTAAAAATCTATCCATTAATGAAATCATTTCATAAGCCATGGTAGAGTTGAAAACCATATCATTTTTTGGCAAAGGAAAGTTATCCTTGGGGCAAGCCTTATTTATGTCTCTAAAATTAGTACATATTTTGATTCCTTATGGCTATTTAATGATGGGTATGACATTGGAGATCCACTCTAAGTAGTCAATTGGTCAAATACATCTCACTTCCAAGAGCTTTTTCAAATATTTCTTCACTAATACAACAATGCAGGGATGCATCTTGCATAATTTTTATTTAACATGTTTGGCATCAGGGTTACCACAAGGTGATATACAACCAAGGTGAGGTCTAAACTAGGCATGTCATAATAGGCCCAGGAAAATATACCAACATATTTCATTGGAAGGGATATAGATAATTCACATTCCTCCTCAGTGAGGGACATGCCTAATTTGATCTATTTTAGGTCATCTGGAATCTTGATAATAACCTCTATAGTGTCCTCCACAAGAAGTGTTGAACCCTCTTCTAAAATGGTTGGAAAATATTTAAATTGGCTTACGATGGTAGAGTCTTAGATTTGGATTAGCTCCTCAAGTTTGCTTAGGCATGATGAATCATAATCCACCAATGGTAGGGATGACCATGTGACAAAGACTATTGGAAACTCTTGGATTATTCAATCAAAATATTTCTATTCTTCAAGACACAACTTAGACCCATAAGCAAGGTCATTATTGGTTGTGTCCTAGGATGTGTTTGAGAAAGGTTGAACACTGCCATCTAATGGTGCCTAAAAAGGTTTTCACCACTAGACTGGCCTTTCTCTTTACTATTCCCCTAGTCCAGAAGTACCTCAAAGATGTTTTCACTTTGGGAACTCAATGTTTTATTTAATTATTTATGGCTAAAGGTGTTCACCAATTCTCTAAAATAGGCTACAAGATCTAGTTTAATGAAAAACCCTTGTTTGTGGTCTCTAAAATGGAACATTGTCCCTAAGGCCTAGAAAATTATAGAAAACCTCATCATTTTGGAGCTCATCAACTGGCACTATTGATTCTTGTTAGCCCTAGTCTATCAGTTGAGGATAATATAATGGAAGTAAATTATGGTGAATAATTGTTCAAAGGGTACAAATGGCATTATTTTCAAAAAAATTGGTATGGGATAGGTCATTGAAATGGATATGATCAGACTATACTTCATTATTAGCATCATCATCACTAGACATTGGTGATGGAACTCAAATAAGATATGTGGGGTCACCAAAAGTATTTTAAAGACCATAGGTTTCTATATATTGAGTGGTATAAATTGGCTCAAGTGGATTGATGAGTAGTAAATACTCAATTGAATAGATTTCTCTTGCTTATTAAAGACAAGGAGAGTTACCATAGACCAACATCTTCTACTTCATTTAATTTTTCAACCCAAGGATGTAAACTTGATAGGATGGAAACATTATATATACACCCTCAACCTTCTAATTTAACCTTATATAAATTGTATTCTTAGATGATAAAATATATGCTAAAGTAAATATAATAAATTTAATCACTCAAATAAATCATAATCACACTAATTAAAATTGTGGAAGATTCTTGAAGTAATTAATAAATCAATCTAAAATGACATAACAAAAATTAATACTCAAATGCATAAATGAATTCAAAAGAATACTAACTAGACGAATAGGTTAGATTATTACAGTAAGGCTTAAAAAGGGGGCCCTTCCTTTATCTAACTTGTTCTTCAACCTTTCATTTCAACTTGCTCTATTGAACTTAGAAATATTTGTTCATATTAAACAAATGTAGCAACTGTTGCAACATGAAATTACAAAATTGATAGCTTACACAATATAATAGCTATAGCTCTATTCTATATCAATTCTTTATATTCCACTATTTATATATTCTATCTCAACCCTATTGTCCTTTATATACAACATGGGAGATTGTCTTATTGTAAAACAAAATAGATTACAAAGTAGAAGAATTAGTTGCAAGAATCCATCCTTTTGCTTGAGCCATTTGTCACATGAAACCATGAAATGGCTATAGGATAAGTTTGATTATTGGGACCTTTTCCCAAATTTGTTTTATTTTTTACAATGTTGTTATGACTTATTGTGGGTTGATTAGGTCAATGGATTGAATTCTACTTTCTATTGGCTTTGGCTACATGGTGGCTAGAGGATGTTTTTGTGACAATTGTCTATTATTGTAGGATGATTCATGATTGCTTCCATGTATGTACCTACTAATTCAAACATCCTCTAAAACATATCATGAGAAAAAAATACTATATATCAAAAGATTAAATATCATATAATTAATTTACATAACAAAAATCTTAACTATTCAAAGATATATGAACTAAAATGTTATGTTTGAATATAACTATGTATGGCTAAAGTATTGTAGGAAATGATTAAAAACATAAAGGGTAATTAAAAAATTATTGCCAAAAAAGATGAGAAAACATATCAAAACTAAGGCTCATAACACCCCATAACTTAATGTGTTACTCATCCTTGAGAATCAAACTTGTTCATTTTGAATTCACAAATAGCCCTGAGATCAATTAGCTCAGTGGCACCATTGGAAAGATGGGCGTAGTATCCATGCCTATGCTCATACAGTTTCTAGTGCTTCACTTATCTAGTTATATCTAAGGGAACCATATTATTCCATTATATTATGGGATATAGAATAGGGGTGACTAAAATCTAATGCTTAGCAACTTTGTTCCCATGTCACTTTCAAGTAATATGTATCTTTCGACTTTGTTGAAGGTTGCCTTGAGATTGTGAGGAGAATATGGCTCCTTCCTTCTTAGTTATATGGAAAGTTCATCCCACCTTTCTCTGCATGACCTTTATAATATAGGATCGATAGAAGTTCTCAACCCTAAATAAAAATCTTGAGCTACATCATAGTTTTTATGAAACAAGGAATTTACTTGTTTATTCTAGATAACTTCATCCCATTCATTCAATACAACCTCAAGAATGTCAGATTCTCTTCTAATCATTAGTTGGTTGATCCTGTCTTTTTATTTGTATTCATGTATTTATTTCCCTCTCTTATGTTCATTTAATATATAAGATGAAAATTATTTTAAAAGAACATCCCCAACATTTAGGTTGGGGTTCCAATCTCTGTTATGTGGCACACCATAGTTGCATAAGTAAAACTCACATAACGTACTTGCTCCTCTTTTGAGATTTCTTGATAAATTTGAAAGAAAGAGAGTGGGTCTAATACTTCACAATTTAGACCACAATAGGTCCTCATGAATTTGAATTTGTACCACTACTGCTCAAGGTAAACTGAGGATACCTTGACAGGAGGTCTACAGTCCAGAATTGACTAGGTTAAATCGATCAGGTCTTCAACATTATACCATAGTATGGTTATCTTTTATTCTTTTGATATAAACTCTTATTTTAGTTTCTTATTTTCTTTTTCCAAATTCTTAAATTTTTCAAACCAACAATATATCCATTTCATTTCTTTAGAAGATAATGAAAATGAAGGATTATACCTGATTGGTTGATCCATTGTGACTTTGGCTAGCTATTTTATAGGATTTTTTGAAGTGTATATTGTAGGATGATTTTTTGTTGATGGTTGTACCTGAGAAGCTACATGAGTGAGCGTTTCCAAACCATTTCCTGATTGTGACTCTAACCTCCTTAAACATTCAATTTCCTTCCAAGCATGCTCTAGAGTGGAAAATTAATCTTGTGTTAACATAGGGATTTATTTATTTTATTCTTCTTAAAAATATTTATAATGTTGTGTCCCCTCACATACATGTTCATCTATTTTCAGAAAATATTCTTCTTTTTCAAAACATTCATCTTTATCATCTTCTTCTATTTCTTCAAAACTAGATTCAACAAAGACTTCATCATTGCTAGCCATCAAAATATTAGCTTCTTCATTTTCTATTTCATCAATTTATATGATATAAGAAGTCTTAGTTTAAATTCTTCCTTTTTTTTTCTCTTCAACTTGTGATATCTTTGAGGGGTGAATGTAACCTTGGCCTTTTTAGGGGTCTTGTCTCTTGATGGTAGCTTCTCCCTAGATGATTTTGTCATAGGTTAGAGGAGCAGTTATCTCCTCTTAATTTTTATTGTTTAGGCCTCTCTTATAGGTTCTTATGTGACATAAAGAGGCACTTCAACTATAGGTTCTATAGACACCAAAATCTAGCCACCGATAACCTCCAACCAAGCTTTTGACCAATTTCCACCAAAATGCACAATTTGGCTTGAAAACACTAAAACACTTTAAAAGATTTCAAATTGATATATTAAAGTGATAATTTTGGCCAAGGTATCACTAAATGAGACATTTTAATTTATGGGCAACTAACTTTGATCAGATCATTTTGAGTCAAAATACCAATTTTGCACCTAGGTGCTCTAGATTGCTCTTTTCTATAAAATCTCTTGAATGAGACATGTGCCTTTGTTATTTAGTGTTGGTAACATCATAAATGCAATAATGGATCTAACACATCTGACATTGACTTACAATTCCAATCTAGTCAAATTTTGAACCAATAACAAGGCATTCTGATCAATTTGAGTAATGTGTGCACAAAGTGCTTAATCATGCTTAAGATCTAATTAAACCAAATTAGATGCTGATTAATAATTCCATGGAAACTTGTTGAATACTTATTTTTTGAAATTAATATTGAATATTTGCATCATCAGGTGACCTCATTTCTTGGGAAGACATCCCTAGGCCATAAATACCACAAATATAAGGATTCATGCCTCCCGTGTCTCATCAAAGTTTATCCATGCCTATTAAATGCCCCTTTATCCCAAATATTAATGGTGATATTTTTAGAATAAATTTAATATTTAGATTTATCCTTAGCCACACATACCAATCTCGATATGGATGGTTCAGGTTGATTCTATCCATTTTCCAAAATCTATAAATAGAGAGGCCTTGAACATCATTTCTAAGCTATTTTGGTGCAAAGTTAGTATGCTTAAATATATTCAAGAATATTTATTTTTGAAAATTTACCATGCCAAATTGATTACAATATCTCTCACATGCCAAATTTATGATGCCAAAATATTGAATCAAATCCAAGACAAGCCAAAGACATATGGTGCCAAGGAGAGATCGAGGTAGCCAAGCCTCCTTTGATAAAGAATTCATGAGCACAATCCAAACAATACACTACCAAAAGATAATTTGGAGAATTCAAGGGAGGTGAAATATTTGTTTTCTTTCATGTTTTAGTTATGTTTCCATTATAGTATTGTTAACTAATCTCAACTAAGAAACTAGGCCTAGAGATGTATGTTAACTAGTGTGTTGGTTTTTCAATTTGATTTCATTTTGTCACTAACAAGATACTAGCACCTCTCTTTAGTCAAATTCATATTTCATATTTTTTTGTGTGGCTATAGGAGGCACTTCTATAGTAGGTTCTTGTGGATTTATAGAAATAAATCTTACTATGGGTTTTTGTGTGGCTGCAGGAGGCACTTCTACTACATGTTCTTATGGATCTATAGGAAGATCCCCTTCTTGTTCTTGTACATACTCTACTTCCTCAACATTAACATTTTCTTCATTTCTCATTAATAAGAGAAAAATCTCCCAACTCATATTAAGTCTAATCCTTTACAAATAGTCTTATGTAATTAATTGAATCAAACAGTGATGGGAGAGGGCCTTAGGGTTACCTTTCTACATAGGATCTACCATATTTGTGAGTATATTGAGCAATAAATTAAAAACATATATTGTCCTTCCATTCCATAGGTGATTGAATAATGTTAAATGAACTCCACATAACATGGACTATCTACCCTAACAAGTGAAATACCTATAGATGAATATTATGGATCTTGCCCATTTTATTGGTAATGATAATTGTGTAATCCCCTTATTTGAGGTTCTCAACCTTTTATTTATTATACAAAATATCTATCACTTTACTTCAATGTCAAACTTTTACTACCAAAGGTCTCCTATTCTAGGTAGAATATTTACCCTACTAATGACTATTTTGGTTAGCTTTATCTCCATTCCTTTTACTGTAGCCATATTTTTATACAATGTCTCAACAAACTCCTCTACAACTTCCTGATCGAGTAAAACAACCCTTTAAAAATATTGAAACCATTTAGAATTTTGAAACATGGTTAGATTTTTGGGGTCATTATTCAAAGTAGAAATGTCAAGTGGCTCATGCTTAAGTAAATCTCGTCCCATATTTGCAAGATAGTATGCAAGTTTCAAGATACATGTTCTGTAGTAAGGGTAAGGTAGAAATGGTGTTGGTTTAGGAAAAAGGAGTGCTCAAGGTTCCTAATTGCACTTGAGAGGTGAGATAATTAGAATGATAATGTAAAAATCCCTCCCCCCAACTTAAAAATGTCACTTGTCCTTGAGATTTGGAGGTGACATGCATGAAAATCAAGTGAGATGGTAAAAAAAAGATATTGTTGTGGTGGTGCATTAAGGGTCATCTTGATCGGTGAGAGAATGATGCATTGGGATGATAAAATTTATGACCATGATCTAAAGATAATTAAAAACTATTGAAATGGAATAAACATAAAATAATTACCTTAATACTACATGATTACCTCTCATTAATGCATGGATAATGATGATTGGTAGTGACATCTAAAGAGGTGGAAAAATGATGACATGATGCGATGGTTATTCATTTGGCATGAATCAATCATTGATTATAAGTGAAAAAGAACTCTATGTGGCATCAAGTATGATCTTGCATTAATGCAAATGTGTAACAAAGTTGTAAAGATTCATCCTATTGAAGGAAAATTTTCCTATAGCAAGGAATTTTTTTCCTTTAGCAATAGAATTTCATCGTGTAGCAATAGAATTTCATCTCGTAGAAATAGAATTTCATCCTATATCAATATAAAAAATGTATTTTTATTTGAGTTTGAGGATTGAATCGACAATTTATTTCTTTGTTTTTTAAATCCCAACTCTCTTAAAATTGGAGTATTTCAGTGAGTTCAGATTTTATTGAGCCATGACCAAGCCGTTATGAATGACTTATTCTTGGTTATAGGAGTCTTATTACTCTTGAAAAATATTGAAGGGATCACAAAAATACACTTTGATTATAGGAATAGGTTGGCATACCTCATATAGAAGAGATGGATGTTGGTTTTCCAAAAGTTGGTGAGTGAGAGTCTCCTTAGAAAAAGGCTTCTTATATAGCTTGAGCCTGTGACCATTAACAAGAAAGAAAAACTAGATGGAGTCGATGGTCATGAGTTTTATAGCTCCACTGTCAAAGACTTGTTTGAGCTCATAGGGTCCAAGCCATCTTGACTAAATCTTTCCTTTGTGATCTTTGTATTTGGAGTCAAAAAGGAGTGCAAAATAACCTCATTAGAAATTCTTAGTTTTAATGTTCCTATCATGCTAACTAATGTGTTATTTCTACACTAGTTTAGTGTGATGAACTACTTCCATTTAGAGTTCATCCAATTCATTCATCTACATAATCCTATCTTGTTAGGCTTTAGATAGATCCAAACCCAAGTCAAGTGTTGTTCTTAGTGTCTTGTGTTCAAACTTAATGGGTAGGATGGGCTTCTTATGATAAACTAGTTCATATGGAGTGAACCCAGTCATGGTTTTCCAAGTGATCCTATAAGCCCATACTGCTTCTAAAAGATGAGTTGACCAATCCTTCTTATGCAAGCTGACAGTCTTAGTAAGTATGTTTTCTAACTCTATATTTGTAACTTGCACTTGAATATTTTATTGAGGATCGTAAGGGGTTGACTTTTTGTGTCTAATTTCATATTCTTTCACCAAGGAATCTATGAGATTGGATGTGAACTATGGTCCTTGGTCTATGACTAGCTCCCTTGGTACCCCATAGTGAGTAAAGAATTCATATAAGAACTTAGCTACTTTATCATCTTAGTCATGTGTTAGAGCTTTGACCTCAACCCATTTTTTGATATAATCAGTACACACCAATATATATTATTTATTTTTGGACTTAGGATCAATGGAACCTATAAAGTGAAGTCCCCATTTGTCAAAGGGATTCAGAACTAGTTGTGGATGAAATGGCATCTCATCATAGTAGGTAGGTTTCCCCATACATTGACATTGGTCACATCTATGGGTATATAATATAGCATCCTTATTCAAGGAAGGCTAATAGTATCCTATAGTAATTATCTTCATGGTAGTCCTCTTGGCAGCAAAATGAACCCCACATGGTTCATTATGACAAGCTCTGAGGATGTCATCGGCCTCATCCTCATGGATACACAAGTGTATGACAAAGTCTGAGTTAGTGACAAAGAGATATCCTACAATCCAAGAATATTTTTTTCTTTTTTTAATCAAGTGTTGCCTTTATCTTGGTGAAAAGTGTTGCAGTAATGATCCTATAACAAGATAGTTAGTAATGTCTACAAACCAAGGAGATTGAATGGTTAGTGCAAACAAATGCTCATCAGGGAATAAATCATCGACAATGGGACTATGCTCATCATTTTGTAGCCAAGATAAAAAAAAAATACTACTACATTATCCTTACCTAATCTATCTATGATGGTTATATCAAATTCCTATAACAAAAGCAATAATATAATCATCCTACTTGTTATAGTAGGTTTTTTCATCAAATAATTGATTACTGAATGATTTGTGTGGATAAATACTTGTTATCTTGTAATGTAGTGTTGAAATTTGTTGATTGCATAAATGACTACAAGAAACTCTTTCTCTATTATATTATATTTGAGATCTACCCCTTAGAGATTCTTGCTGATAAAGTAGATTACATAACTCAAAATTTCATCTTTTTGTCCAAGGATAGCTCCCAAAGTGGTTTTAGATGCATCTGTATGGATATGAAAATGATTTTTCCAATCAGTCCCTCTCAAAATAGGAGTTATGATGAGGTCTTTAAGCTACCAAAATGCATTTTGATAATCATTAATCTAATTAAATTCAACATCATTAGTAAGTAATCCAAATAATGGGGTAGAAATTTTACTAAAATATTTGATAAATCATCTATAATAAACAACATGTCCTAAGAAGCTTCTAACATCTTTCTACTTCTTTGGTGTGGGTAGATCTTTAATGACATTTTTTTTGGATCAACCTAAATTTTAGTAGAGGAGATGTGATGTCCTAACACCATCCCCTTAATCATGAGCATGTAACATTTATCATTGCTCAAGGATATCTGATGGTCTTGGCATCATTAAAGGACTTTCTCTAGGTTGGCAAGATCTTCTTCAAATGTCTACCCATAAATGGTGAAATCATCCATGTAAATTTCAACACAGTCACAGGAGAGATCAGAAAATATGCTCTGAATAGCCCTTTGAAATGTGGTTGAGGCATTGTAAAGACCAAAAGGTAAGATGGCATAGGCATATGTACCTTAGGGGTAGGTAAAAGTGGTTTTGTCTTGGTCTTTTAGAACTATCCATATCTGATTATAACCACTATAATAGTCAAGGAAGGAAAAATAATTCTTCCCTACTAATGTGTCTAAAACTTGATCAATGAATGGTAGGGGAAAGTGGTCTTTCTTGGTAACACTATTTAACTCATGATAATCTATAGAAATACACCACTTCCCTCCCTTCTTTAGTATAATAACCAAGGGAGAAACCCATTAGCTATCTAAAATAGGATAAACAAATCTTGCATCCAAGAGTTTTTACAACTCTATTTTGATAATGTCTTTGACTGTAGGATTCATTCATCTTTGAGGTTGGCGAATAGGTTTGCATTTTTATTTGATATAGATATAGTGTGTGCATAAATATGGGGGTATCCCTCATATCATGGTAATACAAAACAAATGTTGATGTGTTCTTCCTTAGCATTGTAAGTAATTGGTTTTCTTGTTGGGCTATCAAGGATGTGTTGGTATTGAGAGGTTTTTTGGGCATGATGTCCACTTGCTTTGTTAAAGAGATCATTATTTCCACATTGGTGATTAAAGTAGCATAAATGTATTCATGGGGAAGTATCTAATGGAATGTCCATATGTCCCTTTTTATTTCAATGGGGTCATTCTCAATAAAGGTATTATAAAGTGGGAATGGTCTACATTCCAATATGTTTGTGGCTATAGGATCTTATTGGTAATTATTTTTTAGGATACTATAAACAATGGTATCTTCCTCTTGTGCCTATAGAGATGGACTTTAGTCAACAGTGCACAAAGTTTTCAAAGAGGTAGTTTCATCAAAATCCTCAATCCAAGGAGTGGGTCTATCATCAGGCTTGGATGACAGATAAATAACCAATTTCTTAGTATCATTTCCATTAGAAATTAACATTTTTATTGACCTGCAACCAATAAAAGCATCTAAGTGGCCAATCAAGGTTGGCCAAGGATGAGAGGATAACCCCCCAAATTACTTTTTGGTTATAGGAAAATAAAGTATAGTAGATATTTCCATGAATATATAGTAATAACCAAGTCCTCAATAATCCCTTCAGGCTTAATAATTCGCATATCAACCATCTGTAAGATGTGGGAGTTGGATGGAGAGTGGTGAGCTTCAATTGTTGAAAGGTCTCCATAGTCCTCACATTGATGGATGCCCCCAAATAAATTAAGGTATTGGAGATGGGTTGGTTGTGGATACTAACATTGATTAAAAGACTTCCAAGATGAGAGTATTTTAGGGAAATGATGTTGCCCAACATGATATCAGCTAGTTGGCCAATGATGTGGACTATTTTAAGATAAAACCATATTTTATTACTTGAAAGAGTGGAATATTAATGCACAAATTTTTTATTTGTCCTAGGATATAAAATTCTAGTTTTGATTTTAGACATGGAATGGACAATCTCTTCAAAAAAGGAGGATTGCCTACTTTTTGATTTTTTGATATAACAAGCTCAGGAGTTTTCATGGGTGGGTTAGTATGTATTTGGGGTTCATTAACATGTTTTTGATTATGGGTGAGGTAGGCTGTGGAAGAATTCATCCTGATTAAAGGTGGAGTTGATTGATATCCAAGGTTTATGTTATATATTGCATTATTTAGTGGATTGTGTTGGTTAAACCAACATATTGGCAGGTTTTTGACTAGTTAGGTTGGTAATTGAATTAGCCTAGCATTTTGATGGGTGTTTGGAATTAAGGCCTACTATTATGGTTATTGTATTTATTTTATATTGCCATGGGTTAGAGGGGAAAATCCATTCTTGGTTTTGGAATTATCCAAGTTGATGTTGTTGCCAATTTTGGTGTATCCATTGATTCTAGGGTAATTGCCAGTTTGATTGAGGCCAATTTTGAGTGGGTGAATTTTTACAAGGACCAAATTTAAATTTTGAAAATGTAAATTTTGATGGCATACTTGAATTTGATGGTATTTATGGCCATAGTTTCCTTTGAGCCATTTAAAACCCCTAATTTTCATATCCTCTTATGGCATGTAGTTCCACTATTTCTAGTTTCTCTTCAGTTATGTTGGCTACCCATGTTTTTATCAAATTGAATATGCATTTTTCCTTTTTCTTCCTACATTCAGGGAAATACGAAATCAAGTATTTTTCAATTTCTTCCTATTTCCTCCATGTATACAATGTGTCAAGCTAAGTGTTGAGATGGTTGATGATGTTCTACTTCATATCTTATAGCATTTTGCTAACTTCAGCTTTAGATATTCTAGCTATAGATGTTGTAGGAAGGGTTATGCCCCATATTATTATTCATGGTTGATCTAGAGTAGTTTGTGTATAGAATCACTAATTTTTTGAAGGCTATTGTGGAAACATACCCACTAGAATTAAGTCTAGTGCCTCTAGACAATCATCTCTAATTCCTTTCAAGAATATCATCTTGATGGATTCTTGTTCCATTTTAATTTGATTGTATTTTTTTAGACTAAAAATAAGTCTCTCCATATATTCTTCTAGTGATTCATCATCATCTTGTGACATTCAAAAAATGTTATCTCTCTTTTAGTTTCTTCCCTTATAGTAATATTGATATTTAGATAGAAATTTGTCCTTCATTCCTTCCCATGTAGTAATGGCTTCCTTCCCAAGTCCCATGAACCATATAAGTGCTTCATCTTTGAATATTGTTAGAAATAGTTTGATTTTTTGAGCATCCTGATTATAATCATAGATGTGGCATAAGATGTCAAACTCAAAAAGAAATATGTCTAGATCCTCATATGCTTTGCCTCTAAAAGTAAGGACGGTAGAGTGAGGAATATTAATCATGGTTGAATTTCCATTAGGAGTGTGGATGGGAAATTAAAATGTAACAAACTTAGTGTCATTTTTTTATTCTTGATGATCCCCCATGAATATTCTTCCTATTGGTAACCTGGAAGCTACTAATCTAGCAGAAAATTATTCCTTTTCTTCTTCTTCTATTAAAAATTGTGGGTTCTCTTCAGGAATTTATTTGTCTTCTTTATTTTCTAGAGGATGTAATAATATTATTACAAAAATAGTTTATGCTTTAGGTAGGAACTTTCCTTCTAGATCCCTTTCTCTGTGCATGTACATTAACCACTTTTTTAAAACTTTCTACCCACCCTACTTGTACAAGGTTAGTATAATGGGGGTTTTGAAATTTCATTCCATTCTACTTGTAGAAATTAAATTTAAACTAAAAAAAGAATACTTAATCTATAAAATTAGTAATCTTATAAAAACTATGAAAGTAGTAAACATCCAAAAATAATTGCTATCAAGATTGAAGATTAAGAGTGTATGACACCCTTCCCCAACAATGGTGCAAAAAATGATGAGCAAAAAATACGCAAACAAATAGACTTCTCTTACTTATTAAAGATAAGGAGAGTTACCATAGACTAGCATCCTCTACTTTATTTAATTTATCAACCTAGGGACGTAAACTTGACAAGATGGTGGTACTGTATATGCACACTCAGCCTTCTAATTTGACCTTATATAAATTGTATTCTTAGATGATAATATCTATGCTAAAGTAAATTACAAAAATTGAATCACTCAAATAAATCATAATCACACTAATTACAACTGTAAAAGCTTCTTGAATCAATTAATAAATCAATCTAAAATGACATAATAGAAATGAATATTCAAATGCATAAATGAATTAAATAGAATACTAACTAGACTAACAAGTTAGGTTGTTGCATAAAGTATTCAAAAGGGGGCCCTTACTTCATCTAACTTGTGCTTCAACCTTTCATTTCAACATGTTATATTGAACTCAAAAATATTTATTCATATTAAACAAATATTAAAAATTACTGCTACATGAAATTACAAAATTGATAGCTTACACAATAAAATAGCTATAGTTATGTTCTATATCAATTCTCTATATTCCACTATCTATATATTTTATTTCAACCCTATTGTCCTTTATATACAATAGGGGAGATTGTCTTATTTCAAAACAAAATAGATTACAAAGTAGAAGAATCAATTGCAAGAATCCATCCTTTTGCTTGAGCCATTTGTCACATGAAACCATGAAATGGCTATAGGACAAGTTTGATTGTTGGGACCTTTTCCCAAATTTGTTTTATTTTTTACAATGTTGTTATGACTTCTTATGGGTTGATTAGGTTAATGGATTGAATTCTACTTTCTATTGGCTTTGGCTACATGGTGGCTAGAGGATGTTTTTGTGACAATTATCCACTATTGCAGGATGCTTCATGAATGCATCCATGTATGTAACTACTACTTAAAACATATTATAAAACATATCATGAGAAAAAACACTATTTAGAAAAAGATAAAATATCATATACTTAATTTACATAATAAAAGTCTTAACTATTCAAAGATACATGAACTAAAATTGTGTGGTTGAATATAGTTGTGTATGGCAAAAGTCTTGTAGGAAATGATTAAAAACATAAAGGGTAACCAATAAATTATGGATAGAAAAGATGAGAAAACATAAAAAAAACTAAGGCTCATCATGGACCTTGTTGATTTAGCCCAAAGCCTCGTCCTTCATAGGCATGTTTGTCCATGATTATTTTGAAATGGGATACTTGGAATTGATATAATAATTGGGTAGTTTGTCATTATACAAATAAGATTCATCACCTTCAAGTGGGTCCTTTTCTAGGCTAGATGTCAATATGAAAGTGATAGGTGCTGGACTATATAGACTGGCTTTGCCCTTTATTTATCATTCCATGAGTGGTTTGGCTTTTGGTTTTCCAAAGGACTTGGGATTTTGTGGAATCTTGGTAATGTGGAATGTATCATGGGTCAAATATTCTCATGATCCATTAGTTAAGATTGTATAATGATTGGATATTTTAGGAGGTGGCATGTGGAAAAGTGAATGAAGGGTTTTAGGGTCAATGTAGTTGGCCTCTAGTGAATCAACAAGCATTTATTTTCCCTTGTCCTTCTTGGCAACTATAATCAAGCTAAAATGGTAGTTATATCTAAGGTATTTGGCCTTTAAATGCTTGTAATGCTTGTATGGCTACAAATATCCATGGATAGGAACCTCCATACTTGAATGGGGTAACTTGATACACTAGTGTAATGTTGATAAGATTTCATGGATCTCATATATACAAGGTCTACCCAAAATCATATTATATGACAAATAAAGGTATAAAACTTGGCATAGCATATCATGGGTCAAGAGCCCAATGATAACTGGAAAAATGATAGTGCCTTGTGATTCTCATTCTTCATTATCATAGGCTTTGATCATGATCTTTTTTGGATACAAGTCAGATCTCATGTACCTAATTAGCTTGATGAGATTTAGAGACACTATGTTTAGGCCTGAACCATTATCTATGAGGACACATTTCACTTTATGCTACATTATGACAACTTTTATATACAATGGATTATTATGCATAGGACTAAGGGATGACATATCACTTTGGTCAAATGTTAGTTATTCACCTAGAGCTAGATGTCTAACCAAATATTGAAATTTTTTTGGGGATATGTCATTTGGAACTTGGGATTTACCAAGGAACTCTGGCAATATGTTCTTGTGGATTTTTGACATATGCAAAAAATATAAAATGGTGATTTATGTAGGCATCTTTTGTAGTTGTTCCATAATATCAAACATCTTTTATTATACAGTGATAAATAGCTTATTCTTAGATAGAATGGTTGGTTGGATGGGTGAAGTGGTTGATGGTTATGGGCATGGTATGGTAATATTAGACTATTGAGTTATGATTTCATAATCAAGATTAGATATAGTACTAGTTTTGATAACAAATGATGGTAGAGGGGGCCAAATATGATAAGTCTCAATTACTAGTGAACTTGTGCATGGTCATAGAATAATGATGAGTTATCGATATAAGATCTAAAAGTG
The DNA here is from genome assembly GCA_037957365.1 of Torreya grandis. NCBI lineage: Eukaryota > Viridiplantae > Streptophyta > Pinopsida > Cupressales > Taxaceae > Torreya > Torreya grandis. The sequence continues at coordinate 1,631,879 of JARHVA010000845.1, forward strand.
GGAATCCTTACTTTTTGGTTCACCTGTATATGGTCCTAGGTCAAGGAAGGATCACTATCATAGGTTAGTTGATTGGGAATGATTAGCAATGGTCTTGTATAATTAGTAATGGGTCTCAGTTTGATGGAGATGGTGTTAACATGACCTCCTATAATATGGCTTACAACATTATTATAGTCATGTGAAACTGTATGGTAGGCCTATTAGTTGTTAACATCATTATGGACTTGGTTTAGTCCATTCATTTAATGTTATTGGTTCTTATATTGATGTTGTTGGTTGTATTGTTTTAGCCTTAGTTGTTGATATTATTATTGTTGTTGCTAGGTTACTATTGTTATTGATGGTTGTTATATTGTGGAAAGGGGTTTTGATAGATTCCTAGGTTCTAATTAGATGTGGAGGGTCCACGATCCAATGTTATATCTATCATTTCCAAAATATTTTAAATTAAATTTTTAATTCTCACAAAAAATGTAAATTATGACCACTAACCCTATGATACTCACATAATTCATTTTACCTGTACCAATCTAGATAGTCAATGCCTTTGGGATGGTGCTTCAAAATAGGCTAGTTAATTAAATTATATACAATAATCTTGTGAAACATAGATTCAATGGGTTTTTAAGGTTACTAAATATGTGATGAGTAGGTACATTTCTCCTTAGAAAAGGGTTTTGGAAAAGCATAGGCTATTGCATTTGTTGAGTTAGTCTAGGCTATTGTGCTTGTTGTATTTGTTGAAGAGGTTGTTGGTGGTTAGGAGTAATTTTCATATGTGGCATTTTTTTAAGAAGATGGTGTTTTCACCATTTAGACATGTCATGAATTGGTTACTCCATTTCCCACAACATTATTGTTATGATTTAATTGCTTAAGTTTATCATAATTTTTGGCCTAGGTTTGTTATGATGCTTGATCTTAGATCTGTATCTGATTTTGGCCATTATTTTGGTTTGGATTATGGTTCTGGATTGATGAGTTAATTTTAATGATCATTTTTTTAATAAGGGATCTTTTTATCAACAAAAATTTATTAACGATCTCCTTAAAATTATGTGCACACTATAGCTCCAAATGGTAAGATATATTTCTATGTAGATTTTTAATAAACATAATGACTAGTTGCTTATCTAGTAGACTATGGGTAACTTGGCTTGTAAGGGTTATCAATCACTATAGATATATTACAAATATTTATTTGACTTTTTTTTATTTGTGTCATATCTACCAATGAAATCTCATGCTCAAGATTGTAAGAGAGGTGTTATATGAACTTGTATAAAAGATCATCAAAATCAAAAACTATTTATTTGGGTAATTTTAGGAACCATTCCAATGCTTGTCCTTCCAGGATCCTTAGAAATAATAATAAAAGGTGTATGTCTTTATATTCCACTAGCTAACATGTAATAAAGAATTTCATCAAATGGGCCTTAGGGTTACCTTTCCTCTTGTACTTATCAAAATTTGGTGATTCATACCCTAGAGGAAATAGTATCTACAAGTAATCCATGTTGAATGGGACACATCATCCAACTTGAAGATTTTAGTCTATTTCCTAGCTTGGATGACGGAAATTACATCCTTTATTTATTGTAGTTCTTATGTGAGGAAACTATTGGGAACCTTGGCTTGAGGAGGAGGCTAGATATTCAAAATTGGATTACTTTAATTGGGGTATAGTGGAGGCATTTTTTAGGGAGTGTTGGTTTGGTTCAAGAATGGACTAGGAATATTCATGCATGAATTAAGGTGTGATTATTTAAATGACATGCACTATAATGTGATATTTTGGTTGGGATTGGGTATATGGGCCTTGATTTGGGGAAATTATGGCTGAGATGGAGGTATATGGTTTTACTATGCCTATTAATGTTGAATAGGGGCTTGCTTCTGACTAGTCAAACCTTGCTGAGTGAGGGGAACTTGTAAACCAAGGCCCTGTCATTGAACTTGTGGCATATTTGGAATAAAATGCAATTATTATCTAATTGGTACTTATGGAACATTGGAGTCTCTTGGTTGCATGAATCCCTATTGCTAAATAGATGCATGTTAGAGGTTGGGAATTTTTCATAGAGTAATATTTATATAATATTGATTAAACATCATTTGGTTTTACATTGGCATGTTAGTCTACAATTGAAGAGGTATGTTAATCACTACCTATCAAGGTGGAACATTGGTTTCATCCTATCGAGGTGGAAATATGTTTTTCCTCTACTATGTGGGTAGGTTAGATTGTGCCTATTATTTTGGAATGTTACTCATCACCCGATTTGGTGGAGTAACATTCTTCACATTTTATTGAGGCATGGCCCTAGTCATTAGGTGACTACTTAATCTTTAATGTTGGGTTCTTGGAAAAGTAGGTTGAGGATTAGAGGTGTCAGTTGAGGTTGGGAGGTAGAAATTCCTACCCCCTACATTTTAAAACCACTCATGGTGTTAATTAAAGGAACACTTTGTTTTTGGCTATGTTTTTGTGCATTTATAAGACTTTGGTCTAGATTGGATGTTGCTTGTACATTGTCTACTATGTTTGGCTCACTATTCATCATAGAAGTACAAGACACTTTTTGATTATTCAAGTATTTAACATGTTTTATACCAAATTTATTTGTGAAAATGGGTCTATACGTTGATTCTCTTGGCATGTTAACTTAATTAAAACTCCTATTAAAGGAGCTAACTTAATAAGAAGAGCATTTGACATGGTCATATTATTAAATTTGCATGCTAGGTTTAGGTATGTCTAGTATGTTATCTTCATTTGAATGAAATGGTTCTCCATGAGGCCCTTTTGTGTGAAAATCATAAGAGAGTCATGATACGACATTGGTATAATAGAATGAGGGTTGATATAAGAGTCATGTTCAATGTTCTGATTGTAAGTCACGTTGTAAGGCCCTCTTACTAGACTTGGCAAATTTTCATGGGGAATGTATACCAAAAACTTATCCCCTACCTCTAAGGCTCTAATTAAGACTTGAACCTTATTCATAATCAAGTGACAATCAAATAAGTATAGGTCATAGGATGATGACGTTATAATGTATTAAGGTTGATGTTGGACTTGTTTTGTAACTAAAGTTACGCTATTTAAGTATTGGGTCATCTATTCTTGGTTTTGCTCCATGTATGGAGGCATGTTGACCAAATAATAGGCCAAAGGATCTTGACTTTGTTCTCCCATTTGAGTGTTGTAAGGTTGATAAGTATATGTCTCAAAAACTACATTATCTCCATAAGAGTCTTGAACAAAGTCTTCTTGTACAATGACATTTTGATACCCTAGATTGTACATGAAACCACTACATTTATAGTGAGACATGGTTAAATCAATGGTGAATCCTTTGCAATAAAAGGGATAGAGTTATATAAACACTTAAAAGTAATGTCCAAAAATACAAAATGTTTAAACTCTATCTAACTTGGTCTAAGGGATGGAGCTATATCTCCAAAATAGTTTGTAATAAAATTTGCTATAATATAGTATAACGTCAAATTTCTAATGTTAAATGTCTCATACAAATAAGGTCAAGGGGATGAACTAAAACTAAAATGCCAAACACTAGGTCTAAAGTGTTCCAAATAGGTTTAATCTAGGAAAATTAAAGGTTGCTAAGTCTTTTGGCCAAACATGGCATCAAAATATAGGCTCAAACAAGGCATATGCTAGGAATTTTGGCCAAATGCGGCATTAAAGGATAGAATTAAAACAAAAGGGTATTTAATCTAAAAAACTTGGAACACTTTGGCATAAAATAGGCACTTGATTTCATATATGAACTTGGTCAAATTAGTATGAGGCACTAAATAAAAGGCACTTGGAGATAGACTGATTTCTCCCAAATGATGGTACAAACAAATAGTTTTTGAATTTGGGTAAATGATTAACATAAGTTAAAAAACCCAAAAGAGAAATATTAGTATTTAATCCCTAATTATACAAGGCCTAAATGGAAATCAATAAATGTTTGGATCTAAAATTTTCAAAGTTGATTAAAAACTCAACTTAGGAAAACTAGGCTTTTTGAACAAACAATCTAGATAAGATTGAATGGTATAACGGCACTAGATAAAGAACACAAAGGCATATATGGTTTGGTTCAAACATGAAACTTAGACCCAAGATAAGATGAGTCTATTATATAATTTAAGAAATATAATGGTGTTATCACTCTCAAAATATGTAAACAATGGTTAGTTTCAAAGGCTTCCAAGGCACAAACTTGAAATGATTTTAGCAATGTAATGTTACTTGTTACAATCAAGTGACACATGAAATGTTTTTGACACAAAAATTCTAAGGTAAATTAAGGTATCAAACAAATATCATAATGTTTCCTCAAACAAAGGATTAATGTGGACACAAGACTGATTTTTGATGTGGCATACAAAAAAAATTTAGACTCAAAGAGACCAAGTAATAAAAGAAAAAGACCAAATACAAATAAATAAATTATCCTAAGACTTAAACTGATAAGATTGGTCAATGGGGTTGACTAAAACTATAGTTTTCAAATGTCTAGATTAACCCCAAGTGTGATTAACACTAGAGAAGCATTATATTAATTGAGTTCATACTAGTTAACTTACTATGTAATGGTATATTACTTTGTATAGTGATTCCATCAATAGACTACTTAGTGTAATCACCTATTTAACCAAACTTGACTCAAGCTTTCATTATAAAAGGATATGTTAGCCTCTCGATTCCTTAGATCTTGAAGTACATGTACCTTGATTTGTATACATCACCATAGAGTGAGTTTTTAAAAATTATCAAGAGATGAATCCTTGGGTCAATGCTTCCCTAAAGAACTCATGAGGAAGTTATGAACTCCCATTTACAAGCAAAATTTCATGAAAATAAATGACAAAGTATAAGAACTTTAGAGGTTATTTTTAAATCACCCAAACCATATAGGTTATGGGGAGAGCCTAGACAACTTTCTTTCTATGTCTTAGACTAGGCACAAATTACAAGTGAAAAGGCACTTTTGATCAGCCAAGTTCTCTATAGGGTATGGGAGGAGATCATAAACACACACACTTAATTATTTTCAAATAAACAAACAAGCAATAAACACTTTCAATAATTTTAAATCTAAATGAGTGTCAATTTGGTGCAAAAAATAAAATGTTGGATTAAGTTCTTTGGCCCCTTTACTTATTTATAAAATCTTAAAATAAATTCAAAAAACAACTTAAGCAAAAACACCTATGTTCATTTTAAGCACTAAAACCAAATATTCAAGACTTAACAAATTTATTTTAGACACCAAAATGAAGTATTTTGAGACTTAACCATTATAGGTTCCTTTTAAGCACTAAAATCAAATGTTCAATATTTAACGAATCCTTTTAGCACCAAAATGAAGTGTTCAAGACTTAGCTAAATTCATTTTAAACACCGAAAATGAAATTTTCATGAGTTAACTATTGGCTAGATATTTTTCATGAAACCAAAATTACCTAGGCAATCATGGCATTAAATCCCCTTCATTTAAATGGTGAAGCTCTCGTATCTTTGTGCTTATCTATTTATAATTAATTACACTTATGGTTGTTCATAGAGTTAACAATTTATGTGCTATTTGGTTTTAATTAAGGTATTACTTTAATCACTTTTCTCATGAACCATAACAAAGGGATTTTGTAGTAAGGTAGCAGCTATTTTTAGAAATGTGAAAAGAATTTAATAAAAATTGGGAAATAAGAGAAATATTTCAACACTTGAGAAATATAAATTTTCATTTCACAATAGATAGCTACATAGAGTCTATTGTATCCTTACAAGTAGATAAACATATAAGTATTACAATTTCTTCAACAAAATGACTAAGAAAATGACAAATTCAATTTATGTAAAATAGGTAGCATAAAGTTTACCATTCCACCTTCATTGAACATAGAGAAATTCCCATAGACACAAAGTTCTTAAGAAACCAATAGCCTTTCTTATTCACTTTCAACAATAATTCATACAAAATAATCCAATTATCTTGAACACATATTTTCAAATTTATTAAACTTCTTATACAATTGTAACAGTTTGTTTACTTCTAAAAATTGTCATCCTCCTAGCATGCAAGCCAGGATATATTTTTATATCAACTCAGAGACATAAAACAAAAATAACATAAATTCACCATTTCCCCATGTGATGCATAAAAAACTAAAAGTTTTTTGAGAAATGTCCTCCTTGAATTTCTATTTTGTGGCATGCAAAAGATGTTGACATGGAGCATTTCTTCAATCTTCCTATTTGGATTGAACACAAACACTCTACATGCAACTCAAAGTTTATTCAAGTAATTAAATTTTACAAAATGACTGTAAGTAACAACATTTTAGCCAAATTACTTAATTCTTTCAATTTTACAAAGTAATTTCACCTCTATAAGTAAATCATGTAATGACATTAATTTTACAAAATATTCACTGAAAACAAGATTACTTATAGTGTGTTTATGAAGAGAAAAGAGAAAATAGAAGGAGAGGAATTTATTCAATATTTGGAATAGAATTAATCTACTTCATGAATTTTATTCCTACATTTCTCTCTATGCTTGATATGTTGAGACATTATTTGTTATATGATTACATCATCTGGTTTGGCAAGTTCTTGTCTTTCCATCTAAAGCCTTAGCATTTCCATTTCTATCTTTCTACAATGAGATTTTACTTTTTAAATTCTTAGTTCAAGTCTCTTCACTTCTTGTATACATTTGACTAATTCTTTGATAGACTTGTATGTAAAAGGATTTGTGGCTTTTTATATTAATTTCTCATATTGCTCGTACATCTCCCTAGATGTCATTAGAACTTTGTCTGAATAGATACCAATTAAACCATATAATGAATCTTCTAAATTTGTCTTTGCATCACTTGCCTCTTTTGATAAAGTCTCCATTTGTTCACTCATTTCTTTTATCTACTTGTTTTATTCTTTTCATCGATCCATTTCAGGAAATATTTTCTTCAACCAAGACCTTCTCACTCAAATTGCCTATGGTCTTTAGGATTTCTTATTGAAATTGAGAAGTTCCATTTTCATTCACAATTTCGTTCATTACTAACTTAATTTTTGTCAATTTATTCAAAATATCAATAAGTGTATCTTAAATACTGGGAAAACATTTCTAAACATTTTGCCTCATTTTATTAATCCACTTGTCAATATCTTTATATTTATCTCTAGTCTCTTCTACCATAGAAATAACTTGTTGCTCAATTGGTTCCCCTAAAGTAATAACTTATTGTGGAAAATATTTGGCTAATTTATCTATTATTTCACATAATTATGTATTTTGTTCACTTGATTTAGCTCTGACAACCTTCTCCTCATTCAACTTCTTTAAAAGGGAGTTAATGAGAGTCTAAGTATTTTCCTTTAAAATCTTATTAGTTACCTCTGCAAGGGCTATTCTTGAATAGGTTAGGTCACTCTTAGTGACTTCTTGTTTGTTAATCCCTTGAGGTGGGACTAGTATCTCAACAAACTTTTGTCCTAAAGATTCAATTTGTAACCTTGAATTTACTTTAGTAAATTTTGGCATTTTACCCCTCTTATCAATAATTTTTAGTAGTTTTAAGTCTATCTCTTCAATATTTATTACTTTTTTCACCTCAAAAGTGTTCTATGTAACCAACCAAGATGAGAAATCTGTAGAAATAGAAGTGTCTACATGATCTATTATTTATTGTTTATTATTTCTTATCACTAACTCTTGAGAAGAAATTTCTTGAGTTTACACCCCTTTTTGGATCTCTTTTTTGGCTTATTTTTCAACTATTTCTACTACCTTCTCTACCACATCCTCAACCATTACTTCCTCTTCTCTACATATTTTACTAACTTCTTGTGTTGTTGTCATAAGCCTAGGTCCTTTAGTATTTTTTCTTCTTTCTTTCATTGCCTTATCTATTTATTGAAAATTTTCTTGATGTTCATCTTGGTATGGTGTCTCTCCTTCAGCTTCTTTTTCAATTTATTTTTTAGTAATGAGTTGATCTTCTGGAAGAGGTGGTGGCAGTGAAGCAGGTGGGAAAGCTGGAGGAAGAGAGGATTCCTTTGAAAAAGATTTCTCAAGATTTATTGTGATATGAGTCATAGGAGGAGTCATTAATACTAATGGATCTAATGTGGATGTAGTGGAAATGGGAATGGTATAAATAGTGGGAATGGTAGAGATAGGATTAATTATGGTGGTGACTAATGGTGGAAGGTGAACCTTTACCTAAATAGGTTCCTTTAACTACTAAAAATGTATGATCAGTATTCTTTCTGAGTTTTATCTTCTTATTATATACTTGGCCTCAGTTACTCTCTCCTTGTAATATCTCTTTTACCCACACATGTAGTGTCACTTATCAATTCCTTCATGCAATGACTCTTGTTAATAATCTAATTGGAAGTCATTGCCAAAACATTTAAAGATTTTTCAAGAATTTTTTTAATCATAATCATCACCAAACATGATTGATGGAAGCAAAGCATTATCCCCTCCTATTGAATGAAAATAATCACTTGTAACATCACAATCATCTTTCATATCTTTAGGAACATAAGCTAAATCAAATGCATGAATATGTTCAACAATCAACCTACTGTTATATTTTCTCCTTACTTCAAACTCATCCCTACAATCTATCCAAAAATATTCAAGTACTGGGATATGCATATACTCAAGAGAAACAATACTCTCAACAACACCTTTGCAATTAAAATTATCTCTGGCATCAAAGTGTACTTGAGTTTAGGAGTGATACATTTCTGTCTATACATTCTTATCTTTATAAATGCTAGGATAGTGATAGTGACCAATCATAATGGGAAAATTGATAGCAACCTTGTGACATTTTGACTGTAGATCATATAGTTCAACAAGTTGTCAAAAAAATTCCATGAGGATCCACTTATAATTAAGATATTTGGGTATCTTGATAGGTGCTCCTGAAAAACCTCCTACTTTGAGATAGGTGAAATCAATAAATTGAATGAAAATACAACCATATAGACAAACTTCATCCCATGCTTCATCTAATACTCTTCTATGATTTATAGATGCATCCAATTTAAAAATAAGTTCATAAAAGAAACCATCATTTATTATAATGTAATGTTTTTAACATTCTACAAGAACCAGCTGATGATAATATTCATATTTAGGCATGGTTGAAAGTGTGCCTTTCATTCTCAACCTTGAGAAAACTCTGCTTGAAGATGATGTATATATAATATATGAATTCATCTTGAAATAAAAAGTCTATAATACATTATTGAACTATCAATCCATATTATAACTTATCATTCTAGCCCATTCAATCATGGAAGAGCTCCTGGTAGCATCAATAGTTTTGATATAAGCATACATATAGGGTGAGAACCATTTAGCATTCTTCTCTCCATTAATTCTATATAACAACTGAATGATATCATCAACTTCTTGAACAAAATCTGACCTGAATATATTCTTAGGGAAGCTTTAAGGTTGCTTTTATTTCTTCAAGTAATATGTATTCATAATCTTAATACACGTTTCCATCTTGGTATCCTATTGCTTGTTGGCTTTTTCAATTTAAGTGTCAATCACTTTAGGTGATGTTGGGATTTTCAAGCAGTAGTTAAGGTACTAAGCATCTAACCTTATAACCACATTTTTGACAACATACCTCATAACCCTAGTCAAATAATCAACATATTTGGCACATGCTAACATAAATTAAATAAGTTAGGCTAAGCTTGAGAAATTTATAGCTTAAAATATTTCACTATTGGTCATGGAGTGTAGGAGTAGAGTCTTATCTATGGCTTTTGATCTTTATAAAAGCTCAGTCATAGACACATGCCCCATGTATGTATCACTTATCTCTATTATATTTGAGGATATACATGATTCAATGGGGTAACCCTTATATTCATACTTCATCTTGGGTTTTTTGAATTTAGCTCTCTTGACATTTGCCTTGCCTTTCTTGCTTGGTTCTGGAATCTCCTCTAAGACTACCTCTAGGACTTCTTCAATCAATGTTGTTTTCTCTTTCACTTTAGCTACCTCTTCTTTTGACCTTCCTAAACTTTCTGATCTAGACATTGGCTCTAACTTACTCTAGATAACTTGTTATGTATTCTTTGGTATTGATTAACTACTTCCACTGGATTTGAAATTTTGAGAAAAGAGTTAACTCATTACTTTTGAAGTACCTATAAACAAGTTTCAAGTTTTGAGTAATGATAAATCTTTAAAATTAACTTCATTTTCAATTAATAGAACCTTATAACTCTAGGTAAGTCACTTAATATGATATAGATAACTTTGGGTTTTTATTGACTCATGACTTTGTGTTTTTCTAATCAAGTTACTCGAAGTCAAAAAATTGAAGTAAGAAGGGCTCAAAAAATTGAAGTGTTAAAACCTTTGGGAGTTAGGTTTTCAAAGGGTAGTTACTAGGGATTAGAAACCTAAAGTTTTGAAATTCAAGAAACCTGAAGGAGTAACAAGGAAATGAAAACCCAAAGTAGTCTTGGATAATGTCTCGTGGGTTTGCCTAGGATTAAGAATTTGGGTTTGGGAAACCTGAATGGAGAAGGAATTTTCATGGCCAAGGTTTGAAGGTGGGATTCAACTTCTCAGATATTTTACAAAAATTTAAATCATGATAACTGGTTGTAAATATGAATCCATGGTTGAAAGCAAGAAATTACACTAAGAAAATGAAAGAGAAAATAAAATGATTTAAACCTAGGAAATAGATAATCATAGAAGCAAAAGGAACACATAAAGAGAGAAAACACCAAGAGAGAAGAAACCAAAAGACATAAGAAAAACCTATAGATGATTCACTTACCTCAAACATAATTGTGTCGAAAGGAATTTTATCCAAAATACTTCAGAAGCTCAAACAACATGGCTTGGGGTTTACAGGCACTATTACTTGTTAGATGACTTAGCTGCAAGGTAGGAATGAGGTGAAAATTTTCCAATATATATAAAAATTCCAATGCATTAATTAAAAGCATGGTAAATCCATGCCAGCCTTTTCCCCTTTTTAATAAGGTTCTTGAACTAATTAGCTTATTTTAAATTTCTAAAATACTTTTGAAAACTAGATTAAGTCTTGATCATGGTAGTTGGGTTTATAAGACTACTTAACTTGTTTTAATAATTAAATAAAGTAATTAAGAAACCTGATTTGAACTAGGAAGAATGAATCAAGTTTCCAATATAACTTTGCTTATTTTTCAAGAAAGTAAAGTAGTTTAGAGAACTCGAATTGTATTACAAATGAGCTAAGGTAATTGAACTTATTTAACATGTTGAAGGGGATGAACAAAAGTATTCTAGTGATGGTTTTAAGTAAATGCATTTTAATCTTCTAGAGTGATTAGGAACAACTAAGGAACATAAGCAATCAAATACAAAAACTACTAAAAACTCAAAGGTTTTATTAAATGGACTGAGCAAATAATTAAAATTAACTCACATGAGATAAGGGTACAAAAGATTCAAAAGGGGTATCCCAAAATTTGAAGTGTGAAATGTTGTGGACACCAACTAGCTCCAACTAGGGACACCTTTATTTTTATCAAAAAGATAGGAATAGGGGTGATATCCCAACATCTCTAAATTTGCATCTTATTTATTGGGTAAGAAGTCTTTGTAGAAACTCAATCAAAAAGAATTTGAATAAACAAACATCACAAAAGCAAAAAAAATGAAAAAGGAAGCTTGAAAATTTTATTTATATACATGCAGGTATCACCCTATTGTTTAATTCTTGTAGAGATTCAAATGTTGCCCATTGAAAGGTAGTGGTAGTGCTATTCCATCTTGATGAGCTAGGAAGAAGCTATCTTTCCTAGAAAAACTTTGTATAGTAAAGGGTCCTTTCTACAAGGATTCAAATTTTCTATGCTTCCCTTTTTCTCATTTTATTTGTTCCACAAGAGAACTAAATCATTAACCTTAAATTGTCTATTTCATGCATTCTGATCAAAAAAATTCTTCACTTTCATTTGGTGGTCAGCTATCCAGTCAGCAACTTGAACATGGACCTCTTGTAGCTTCTCAAGAAACATGATTCTCTTATCAAGTGAATCTTGATATGTAAAATATTCAATGTCTTTTGACAATTGTAAAGTAGTTAACTCAATGCTTATTGGTAATTCAATATTTACTCCATATAAAAACTAAAAAAGAGACATACCTATTATTTTTTGGGGGGTGATTTTATTAGTCCAAAGTGCATCAAATAACTTCTTATTCTAGGTTCATTTGTTATCATCCACCAAATTATACATGATGGTCATCAAATTCTTATTACTTGATTCAACTTGGCCATTTCCTTGAGGATAATGATTTAAAAAATGAATGAGATCTATTCCATATGAATAGCAAAACTCAGTTAGCTCAACAAAAGAAAAATTGGTTGCATTATCTACCATAATTTTATATGGTACCCCAAAATTGACAACAATATTCTCATTAATGAGATCACATACTACTTATGATGTGGCATGTTTGATAGGAATAACTTCCACCCATTTGTTGAAATAGTTAGTATCAGTCAAGATATAACAATGTCCAACACTTGAGGAAGGATTCAACATACCAATGAAATCTATGCCCCATTGATGAAATGGTTCATCAAAAATTATTGGTTTTAAAGGAAAGGATGGTAATTTGATTCTTCCTATAAAGAGTTGATAGGATTGACACTTAGCAACATAATCTAAAGCATTTTGAAAAATAATTATCTTGCTCATAAAATCTTATGTGTTGTGACTCTTGTAGAGAAGTGACCTCTACATGCCTTATCATGAAATTTATCTAGAAACCTTGTTTGTTGTTCTTTGTCCATGTAACAAAGGAAAATGCCATTAATTACTCATTTATACAACCCATGATACCAAAGAACATAATCCTATGACTTTATCTTGATGGTACATTTTTATTTCTATGTCAAATCAGCTGGGCAATCTCTATATGTCAAGAAGTAAGCAATATTGTTGTACCATTCATCAACTAGGTCAATGAAGAGTACCATGGGAAACTAATCCTTTGTTTCATCTTGATTTAAATATGTTGCTATATCTAAAACATCAAGCTTTCTTTCCATCATCAACTAGCATAATCCTCTCACTCTTACTAGTTTTGTGGGTTTGATATCAACATCAAACTCTTGCACCTTAGCTACCCAAGTGCCTCTAAGTAATCCTAGATCCTACTAAATTAGAATTGACTTAACTAAAGTATTAAAGACATATACTATAGTATGTGATGACAACATGTAACACTTGAAAGTCTTACATGCCTTGACCACTACAAAGGTGTGTTTCTCCATCTATGAGTATTTCAATTTTGAGCTTTTGAATGAATTTGAAATCTATAGGAGATTTAAATCCTTCATCATTTTTATGCATGAGTATATAGGACATGGTATGTTTTGAATAATAATAGTAAGGAATAAATATTTTACCAAAATTTGGAGAAACTAGCACTGGGGCTTTAGCTATTGCTACCTTTATTATTTTGAATGCCAATTTTCCTTTAGCATTCCATTTAAAGTATTACTTCTTTTTCGTCATATCTGAGATGTGGTGAGTTAACTCATCAAAATCAGGAATAAATCTCTTAAGAAAAATTACCTTACCAAAGAATGAATGTACACCTTTCTTGGATGTAGGCATATGCAAACTCTAAATATTTTCAACCCACTCTAGGTCAATATTGTTTCCTTCATTTGAGACTATATGATCGAGGAGTTTACCTTTAGTTATAAAAAATATGGATTTTTTTGGATTTAATGAAATCTCATGTCTTCTACACTGAATAAGGACTTCTTCAAGATTAGCTAGATGATCACCTCTTTGCTTTGAAAATATTGTTAAGTCATCCAACTATACTATAATACTTTTGTTCTTTAAATGAGAAAATGCTAGATCCATTGCCCACTAAAAGGTTACTCTAACATTAATTAGCCCAAAAGGCATTTTTTGATAAGTAAATGTCCCCCATGGTGTTATAAAAGTAGTTTTATATTAATCTTCCTCAACTACTATTATTTGATTCTATCCAAAAAATCCATCTAGCATGGATAACATCTCTGAGCTTAAAACCAAATAAAGGATATGTGCCATGATAGGTAGTGAATAATTATCTTTTAAATAAGCTTGATTTAAATTATGGAAATCAACACATAAGCATATTTACCCATTTTTATCTCACTGGAATAATATTTTCCTATAATTCTGAGTGATGAATTAGATATATGATCTTTGCATCAAGGATTTTCTGAATCTCAACATGAATTGTACTTGAAATAGTTGGATTATGGTGAAGTAATTTCTACTTAAAAGGCTTTACCCCTAGCTAGAGTGGAATATAGGGGTGCACCTCATCTAGATGAAAATATTTGAGATATTTTTAGGACCAAGCAAACACATCAATATACTTTGTGAGAAGTTTAATGAAATTTTCCTTTTCTTCTTGTGAGCAACATTTGCCAATGTTGACCATCTTAGGTTTTTATTACTGCTAATATTAACCTGTTGTATTTGTAGGGAGAAAATATCACCATACTTTTTAGTTTTATTTAGAAATTTATCATGTTTATCAAATATTTCTTCTAAGAAAATTAACCCTTTAGGAATTTTATTTCCTTTCAGTTGAATTATGCTTGGACTATGAGTAAGTTTAGCTTCAATGATACCTATTGTTGTTTCACATGGATATGAATTACTTGCTTTGAATCATAGTCCTTCAAAATTATTTTACTATTCCAAAAATGTAGCTATTTATTTGTCATTGTTAAAAACTTTTCATTGTTCAACATTGTCCTGAACCTTTGGATGGTAGACCAATTCTAGTCTATAATCACCTTCTCTAAAAATTGAGGGTTTTTGTTCTAGCCTAAGCAAAGATGCAGTAACAACAAGTGACTTAGCTCTTGAATTCTCATCTCTAAGAACTAAATTAATTGAGAAAGTAGAGAAATCAAGTGTGGCATTCAAAACTCTTTCACAGTAATGTTTTAGCTTGTCTTTCTTTACCTAATACTACCCTCTAATCTATCTCACTATTAACTCAGCATCTCCTTGCACTCTAAGAAGCTTTACTCCTTTCTCCTTTATTTTCTCAAGTCTTGGCAAGAGTGGTTCATATTCATATGTTTTATTGGTGTTTTCAAACATAAGCTTGTATGAATAGGGAAAATTTTCTCTAATAATGGATATTAGCACTACTCCTACACCTGAACCAAGAAAACTATAGCTAGCATCAAATTCCATTGTCCATATCATGTATTCTTCCTCTTATTATTTCTCCTCTTGGGTTTATTTGCTTACTTCAAAGAAGTAAACTCCATGGTCTGATTATTCAAAAATAATGTGTGACCTTAGGTCTTTAGATTTAGAAACTATGTACTTTGACTTCTTCTCAAGTTCTAGTTTATTATTCTCCCCTTTGATTGGGATGTGTGCAGATGACAAGTCCATATTCACTTCTCCTCCTAGTTCTTTAAAAAAATTTATACTTAGTAGTATTCTATAAGAAATAGGGATGTTTGCTACTAGGATTGTCATTTTAAGTCTTTTGTTTGGGAAAGCTACTAATACAACTTGAGCATCTTTAATTTGTCTAATAAATGGAACTTGTCTCTCCATTGAGTAGCATTTTCCTATGGACTTGGTTAAATTAATGCCAAGGGTATCTTCTATTTTGGCTCACATAACATTATTAGAAGCTCCTAAATCTATAATACAATTACTCAACTTATACCCATTGATTAAGAGGGACACATAAAATGGATCTATCCTTTAAAAAGTGGGAGTGGAAGCATTATTCTAAAGAGGGAACTATTTAGGATTAGGAAAGATGCCTTTTGAAGCATTTGGTGCATTGATTGATCCCTTGATTTGGACATATTTAACTAGACTACTCAGTTGATCTAGGTAAGACCTTAAATATTCAGCATCTAACATCTAAATTTTAGTTTTCTTTATATGATCAATTATGTCAAAGGAAGGAATATGTGTAGGCAAGATGGAATTAAATTTATATATATGAACAATTGGCTTATAAGTTTGAGAAGTAGAGGGAGCATATTTTTCTTTAAGATCAAGAGAAGAAGGTAGATCACTACCTCTTTTAAGAATACTTACATCATCCCTAGATTTATCCTTACCTTTCTTTGGTTCTTTTGATGACTTCTCACTAGCTTTTTGAGTCTAAAATCTTGTAAATATTGCATAAGATGGACTATGATCTTTATGAAGCATTTATTCATAGTGGCCTTTAGATTCATATTCTAGACAATAGTTGGAGTCGCTAGCAAGATCCATAAAATCATCTTCTTCATTAATATTTTTTTTAATACCATTAGCTAATTAATCTTCTTCAATCATCTCAACATGATTTATGGGAGCATCTTCAATTTTTAATCTTTGTTGAGGACCATCAATATGATTTCTATTTTAATTATTGAAATTTCCTATGGGAACATTCTTGATAGGAACAACATGATTACCTTGATAAATTTGTCTTTTGATTTGAATCAAGTCATTATCTATCTTTTGTAATAAGGGATATGTAGTCTAGGACATGGTTGGAGCAGAAGATTCTCCCTTAGAGACTATTTTCTTGATCTTACTAGCCATTATTTAATCATCTTCAACCTCCATAGTAATATTTTATGCTACTGCTAAATCAATTAGTTTTGATCTTCATAGTTGGTAACTAACTTCTAGAAGTTGTGCATTAATGAAGAAACACTTATGATTTTCTATTGTAGGCAACACAGCTTGAAGAATCTTACAAAGTAATCTATTGAATCTAGTAATAAAATCACGCATGTTTTCATGTGATTCCTTTTTAAGCTAAGTCAATTGCATGAGTAATATATGAGCATCTTCTATAGCTTTGAATCTTTTCTCAAACTGATCATGCATAGTAGTCCAATTGGTTACAGTATTTGGAGCCAAATGATAGAACCATTTTTTAGCTAAGTCATTAGGGTAAGTTCTCATATAGATTTTCCTTACCATCACATGTAAACTTAGGAAAACTCTTCCTTGATCCTTTGGGCAAGTCATGTAGAGGGGGAGTTAAATTCAAAGGGCCAATTGCTGGTCCCCATGGGACAAGATGTGGTAATGCCATTCTTCTAAGAGTAAGAAACTATGGATTAACTAGTTGGATTATCCCAAAGGAATTATGTTGATTCTAATGTGCATGAGATATTAATTTCCTAATAGGCAAAAGGCTATCTCTTTTGGTTCTAGCTTGAATAGGAAAATTGAAGTTAAAGCACTCTTTTATCTCTCCTCACTCTAGTAAAAGGTCAGTTTGCCAGTTTAAAAAGAAAGAATTCCTTTAAGTATTGTGCTTAATAATTATTTTGATGGTTAATGACTAAGTCAATAATCTTCTTAACATGCAATGATCTAGGTAGGTGAACTAGAGGAAGAATGAGTGTAGAACTAAAAATACTTTAACATGTAGCCAGTTGATCGAAAGTGACACATCGGCTTAAGATAAGAGAAGTTAATCTCAACTAAGAACTAAAAATAGATTCAGGGCATGTCATGTAGTGCTTTCAATTAACATTTAGAAATTTTGGAGTTGGGAAAACTTAATGCAATGTTAAACTTGTCTTAATTGGTTTACAACAACAAAAACTTACTCTAAGAGTTACACTTGAAGTTTAAATCCCCAATGGAGTCATTAGAAACTTTTATCTAGATATTTTTCATGAAACCAAAATTACCTAGGCATTCATGGGACTAAAACCCCTTCATTTAAATGGTGAAGCTCCCATATGTTTGTGCTTATCTATTTCTAATTACTTACACTTATGGTTGTTCACAGAGTTAACAATTTATGTGCTAGTTGGTTTTAATTAAGGTATTACTTTAATCACTTAGCTCATGAACCATAAAAAAGGGATTTTACAACAAGTAAGTAGCTATTTTTATAAATGTGAAAAGAATTTAATATAAATTTTGAAATAAGAGAAATATTTCAACACTTGAAAAATATAAAATTACATTTCACAATAAATAGCTATGTAGAGTTTATTATATCCTTACAAGTAGATAAACATATACTTATGATAATTTCTTCAACACAAAAACTAAGAAAATGACAAATTATATTTATGTAAAATAGGTAGCACAAAGTTTACCTTTCCACCTTCATTGAATACAAAGAAATTCCCATTGGCACAAATTTATCAAGAAATCAATCACCTTTCTTATTCACTTTCAACAATAATTCATACAAAATAATCTGATTATCTTAAACACAAAGTTTCAGATTTATTAAACTTCTTGTATAATTGAAACAATTTGTTTGCTTCTAAAAATTGTCATCCACCTAGCATGAAGGCCAACATCTATTTTTATATTAACTCAGAGATCTAAAATAATAAGAACACAAATTCACCATTTCCCCATATGCTGAACAAAAAACTATAAATTGTTGAGAAATGTCCTCCTTGAATTTATATCTCATGGCATGCAAAAGTTATTGACATGTAGCATTTATTCAATCTTCATGTTTAGATTAAACACAAACAGTTTGCATGCAACTCAAATTTTATTCAAGTAATCCACTTTTACAAAATGACTGTAAGTAATAGCATTTTAGCTAAATTACTTAAGTCTTTGAATTTTAAAAAGTGGTTTCACCTCTACAAGTAAATCATGTAATGACATTACTTTTACAAAATAATCACTAAAAACAAGATTACCTATAGTGTGTTTATGAAGATAAAAGACAAAATAGAAAAAGGATAGGAATTTATTCAAGACTTGGAATAGAATTAATGTACTTCATGAATTTGATTCCTGCACTTCTATATATACTTGATATGTTGAGACAATATTTGTTTTATGACTACATCATCTGGTTTGGCAAGTTCTTTCCTTTTCATCTCAAGCCTCAACATTTCCCTTTTCAACTTTCTACAATGAGATTTTACTTATTCAATTATTGGTTCAAGTCTCTTCACTTCTTATTGACATTTTACCAATTCTTTGATAGACTTGTATGTAAAAAGATTTGTGGATTTTTTTTATTAATTGATCAAATTGATTATACAACTACTCAAATGTCCTCAAAACTTTATTTGGCCAGATACCAATTAAACCATACAATGAATCTTCTAAATTTATCTTTTTATCACTCACCTCTTTTGTCAAAGTCTTCATTTATTCACTCATTTCTTTCAAAATATTTATTCGAAAAGATATGAGATAATTTGCTTATTTTATCCTTTTCACCAATCCATCTAGGGTAATATTTTCTTCAGCCAAGACCTTCTCACCAAAATTGCCTATGGTCTACAGGCTTTCTTGTTGCACTTGAGAAGTTATATTTTCATTCTCAATTTCTTTCATTACTAACTTAATTTCTATCAATTTGCTCAAAATATCAATAAGTGTATCTTGAATATTGGGAAAAAGTCTTTAAACCTTTTGCCTCATTTTATCAATCCACTTATCAATAGATTTAGCTTTATCTCCAGTCTCTTCTACCTCAGAAATCACTTTATACTCAATTGGTTCCCATGAAGTAATAACTTGTTGTGGAAAATATTTGGCTACTTTAGGTATTATTTCACATAATTGTGTATTTTATTCTTTTAATTTAGCTTTGTCAACCTTCTCCTCATCTAATTTCTTGAAAATGGAGTTAATGAGAATATGAATATCTTCCTTTAAACTCTCAATAGTTACCTCCCCAAGGGGTATTCTTGAATAGGTTAGGTCACTCTTAGTGACTTCTTGTTTGCTCATCCCTTGAGGTGGGACTGCTATTTCAACAAACTTTTGTCCTAAATATTTAATCTATAACCTTGAAGTTACTTTGGCAAGTTATAGATTTTTAACCCTCTTATCAAGACTCTTCAATAGTTGTAAGTTTATCTCTTCAATATTTATTACTTATTTTGCCTTAAAAGTGTTCTGTGTAGCCAACCAAGATGAGACATTTGTAGAAACAAAAGTCTTTGCATGAGTTATTATCTGTTGTTGATTATTTCTAATCAATAAATCTTGAGAATAAATTTATTTAATTTCTACCCCTTTTTGGATCTATTTTTTAGCTTCTTTTTCAAATATTTCTACTACCTTGTCTACCACTTTTTCAGCCATTAATTCATCTTCTCTGGGTCCTTTACTAACTTTTTATATTGTTGTTGTGAGCCCAGGTCTTTCTTTAGTAGTTTTTCTTCTTTCTTTTGTTGCCACAATTGTTTTTAAAAAATTTATTGTTGTTCTTCTTGAGATGGTGTCTCTATTTTGACTCTTTTTTAGGTTCTTTTTCATTAATGAGTTGATCTTCTGGAAGAGGTGGTTGTGGTGAAATAGGTGGGAAAGGTTGAGGAGGAAGAGAGGATTCCTTTGAAATAGATTTCTCAGGAGTTATGGTGATATGAGTCTTGGGAGGAGGCATTAATACTAATGGATCTAATATGGATGTAGTGGAAATTGGAATGGAATAAATAGTGGGAATAGTAGAGATAGGAGTACCTATGGTGGTGACTAATGGTGGAAAGGGAACCTATGCCTGAATAGATTCCTTATCTTTAACTAGTAAAAATGTATGATTAGTATTCCTTTTGAGTTTTATATTCTTGGTATATACTTGGTATTGGATACTCTTTCCTTATATTATCTCTTGTCTCTTTTGCCCCACACATGCAGTCCCACTTATTAATTCCTTCATGCAATGACCCTTGTTAATAATCTAATTGGAAGTCATTACCAAAACATTTAAAGTTTTTTTTAGAATTGTTTTATCATGATCATCAACAAAAATGATTGCTAGAAGTGAAGCATTATCCCCTCATGTTTCATGAAAAGCATCAATTGTAACATCACCATCATCTTCCATATCTTTAAGAATAGATGATAAATAAAATGCACCAATCTATTCCATAGTCAACCTACTGTTATCTTTTCTCCTTACTTAAAACTCAACCCTAGAATCTATCCAAAAATCTTCAAGTGTTGGGATATGCATACACTCAAGAAAAATAATACTCTAAGAAACACCTTTGAAATCAAACTTAGCTTTGGCATCAAAGTGTACTTTAGTGTAGTGGTGATACATTTCTTTTTGTACATTTCTAGCTTTATAAATGTTAGGATAGTGATAGTGACCAATCACAATGGGAAAATTGATAGCAACCTTGTGAGATTTTGACTATAGATCATGTATATTTAACAAATTGTTTTCAAAATTCCATGAGGATCCACTTGTCATTAGGATATATGGATAGCTTGATAGGTGCACCTAAAAAATCTCTTACTCTGAGATAAGTGAAATAAAGAAATTGAATTAAAATACAACCATACAGTGAAACTTCATCCCATGCTTCATTTGATACTCTTATATGATTTAGAAATGCATCCAATTTATAAATAAGTTCATAAAAGAAACCATCATTTATTGCAATGTAATGTTTTTAGTATTCTAGAAGAACCAGCTGAGGATACTATTCATGTATAGGCATGGTTTAAAGTGTACCTTTTATTCTCAGCCTTGAGAAAACTCTACTTGAAGATACTATATATACAAGATATGAAGTCATCTTGAAATCAAAAGTGTTGGGATAAATATAACGGAAGCACACAATTGATTACCAAGCAACTTAATATGCAGAAATTAACCAGAATACACAAGTAACTAGAATTCAAAAATAACACATGATATGAGAGACAATACACAACTCATATTAAAACTCTTTCAGAAAGAAATACAACAAAGAAGGATGCCACAGTTCTTCTTCCTTACACACCTCTAGGGTTCCCACACCTCTAGGGCATAAACAATAAATATTCCCTCAAAGCTCTCTCTCTTAGGTCCCAACACCCAACTCAAACATAGAGTTGGTGTTCACCTCCAACCAGCAAGTATCCACTACTGCCAGTACACCTGTGCTCCATGCACTCCACAAGTACAAAAATGTACTTCAAGTAGATCTCCCTTGAACCTGCAATAACTTGCACCTCAACAGATCTTACTTATGGAAGGATCTTCCTTGCCTTCCTCTTTGCTCTCTTTCTGAGTACACACTATACTCCAAGTAGATCCCACCTGATTCTGCTCCCTGTTGTGTTGCTGTCCTATCTGATCTTGCACACCTACAAATCAATCTAGTTCTGTACACCTGTGAACCTTAACCTTGCACACACATATACTTGAAGATCAATGATCTTACTTACCATGTAGATCTCCTATCGTAGGCATGCTCACCTGATGACCAAGATCATACATACATTAAGAACTCTGTTGATTCTCCAATCCAACACCCACACTTGGTACTGTGGCACTAGGAGGAACACAACATTGCTCTCCTCTCTCTGAAGGAGCTTATTTGCTCTCTTACTCTCTAGCACAAGTTTACAATACAACCAATGAGTCTCTTAAATAGATCTCATGCAAATGATAATTAGACACCTAATTACAATAATTAGATCCATAGCTTCTAGTCTAAAATTAGCTCTCAACATGCAAACACTTGGTTTGTTAGCTAACTACCCGTAACATTCGCAGTTTGAATCATACAGGTGACTGACATCGGTCCTTGTCTACCTGGGGGGTGCCAACGCTAGCCGACTTTTGACCGACGTCGGTTGCATTCTATCTCTTCCCTACCAACATCGATTGGCCTGACTGACGTCGGTGACTATGACAACAACAAACTCACTAGCAACCTCCTCCATGTTTGCATCAGTGAAGCTTTTAGCTCCACAACCTAACAATCTCCCACTTAGAGATAAATAGCTACACTGTACCTGTACCTGTACCCCATCTAATCTATTTCCTGGCTTGTATCCCTCTTCAAGATCAACCTTGAAGACCACCCACCACACAACCTATGGTGCACCTCCTATCATCCGAGTACCCTGCCACATCCGAACCTACAAACCCATGTAGTGAAGTCCTAACCCTGCATGTATACCTACTATTGGTCCCTCTCAAATACCTGAGAACCCACTTTATTGAATTGGCTCCTAACTCTCTGACAACACCCACTGCTTGGGCAAACTCAAGTCTATACCAGACCTCATGTGATTTTAGACACTAAACTGTCCAGCCCTTAGTGTGCTCTGGCTCTGAATCCTGAACCTCGCCAACACCTGATTCACATCAGCTCCCACTGGAGACAAAATCAACCTATGATCTCCATGTCTCCCATGCCAAAGAATTTTGCTTCTCTAAATTCTTCATAGCAAACCACTAAACTAATCTTACCCTTAGCTCAGCAAAACCCTGTATGTATAACCCTGCTAGCAAACATACCATCCACATACAGTAATAGAATGATGTTGCAATCACCATCCCCCTGGTAAGACAAACCACAGTAGTTACCTTGACCTTGACTGAAGCCATGCTTCATCCTCCACCTGTCAAACCCTGTACCACTGTCCTGCAGCTTCCTCAAGACCATATGACCTGGTCTTCCATCTCATGTTTCCATTCTCTCTATTCTTCAACTAAGGTATCCATTCATCTCTGTGCTTTCATACCCACTGGCAACCCTACCAAATCTTTTCTTGGTTCTGCATCATAATCCTACCATGCTCCCACTGTTTCCTGGATCCTTCCTGCTTTGTAGTTAGCAACTAGTATAAAGAAGAGAAATAATGAATTTGAGGCTCACTTACCACCTTCAGTCCTCCATATGGGCATTTGAGACTCCTTGACAGCTTATTGTCCACCCAAAATCTATCACAGTGACCGACCTCAGTCACCACATAGTCTGCATCCAATCGACGTCGATTCCATGCACCTGTCCTGACTACCAACCCTACCGATGTTGGTGTCCTCCTACTGCTAACATCAGTCCTCTTGACTAACGTTGGTCTTACCTACTGCCGATGTAATTTTTCTTGCCGACACCGGTATCTGTGTTTTTCTGTGAGTGATGACTTTTTACCCGCGAGCTCCTTTGAATCAAAACCCATGTCCAAATTGCCTTGCTCAGAAGTATCCAGCCCCATCCACTGGTCTCTATCCGCCATCTCCTCCAAGAACACCAAGTATTTCCAGTTATTAAGCCTGTTAAATATATCAATTTTCCTCTTAAGAACATGCATCTCCTTCTTGCTCATGTGACCAAGCCTACAAAGCCACGTCTCTGCAACAGAAGAAGAATCAGTAATATAAACAAGTAGATAGAGTACCTATTTTCTTACCACCAGCTAATTCAAGTATATCCACTATGAGAGTTCTTGTGCATCTCTCATCACCCAATTTTTCTAAAGAAATTAGCCACATCTCCAAACCTGGGACCTGCATGACCTCCTTCAACACCCATGTGTTGGCTACCTACAATTTCAGCTTCACTTCCCCTTTGCCAATAATCTGACAAGGCTCACTAGCTCCTCTCCCTAGAGCTACATGGAAAGACGCAACAAAATCTATTATCCAAGATTCAACTTTATCCAAGAAACCTCCTAAAGCATCCTATGCAACAACACCTGCAACATATGCATCTTCAGTTCCTTCATGCTGATCTGCTACCAACCAACAATATTCTTTTACCTGCTCTTTCTTTCCATAGGACTATAAGTGACCATCTGTGCTTTTCAACTCCTCCATTCTTAGCTTACTTTCATCTACCATTGCTCTACTCCCACTCAATCAGAAACCCCTGAGAGTGACCTGTAACCAAACACAAAACCTGCTCCCTGCAACCTTAATTCTGATACCACTTGTTGGTATCAAGCTCAAGAACCTACAACCAGCCTCTGATACCACTTGTTGGGATAAATATAACAGAAGCACACAATTGATTACCAAGTAACTTAATATGCAAAAATTAACCAGAATACACAAGTAACTAGAATTCAGATATAACACATGATATGAGAGACAATACACAACTTGTATTAAAACTCTTTCAGAAGGAAATACAACAAAGAAGGCTGCCACAGTTCTTCTTCCTTACATACCTCTAGGGCATAAATAGTAAATCTTCCCTCAAAGCTCTCTCTCTTAGGTCCCAACACCCAACTCAAACACAGAGTTGGTGTTCACCTCCAACTAGCTAGTATCCACTACTACCAGTACACCTGTGCTCCACGCACTCCACAAGTGCTCCACGCACTCCACAACTACACAAATGTACTTCAAGTAGATCTCCCCTAAACCTGAAACAACATAAACCTCAATAGACCTTACTTATGGAAGGATATTCCTTGCCTTCCTCTTTGCTCTCTTTCTAAGTACACACTATACTCCAAGTAGATCCCACCTGATTTTGCTCTCTGTTGTGTTGTTGTCCTATCTGATCTTACACACCTGCAAATCAATCTGATTCTGCACACCTATGAACCTTGACCTTGCACACACATATACCTGCAGATCAATGATCTTACTTACCATGTAGATCTCTTATCGTAGCCATGCTCACCTGATGACCAAGATCATACATACATGAAGAACCCTGTTGATTCTCCAATCCAGCACCCACACTTGGTACTGTGGCACTAGGAAGAACACACCATTGCTCTCCTCTCTCTGAAGGAGCTTATTTGCTCTCTTACTCTCTAGCACAAGTTTACAATACAACCAATGAGTCTCTTAAATAGATCTCATGCAAATGATAATTAGACACCTAATTACAATAATTAGATCCATAGCTTTTAGTCTAAAATTGGCTCTCAACATGCAAACACTTGGTTCATTAGCTTACTGCTTCTAACATTCACAGTCTGAACCATACAGGTGACCGACATCGGTCCCTATCTACCTGGGGGGTGCCGATGCTAGCCAACTTCTGACCGACGTCAGTTGCATTCTATCTTTTCTAGCCAACATCGGTTGGCCTGACTGATGCTGATGACTGTGACAATAGAAAACTCTCTAGCAACCTCCTCCATGTTTGCATTAGTGAAGCTTTTAGCTCCACAACCTAACAATCTCCCACTTGGAGATAAATAGCTACACTATCCCTGTACCTATACCCCATCTAATATATTTTCTGGCTTGTATCCCTCTTCAAGATCAACCTTGAAGACCACCCACCACACAATCTGTGGTGCACCTCCTGTCATCCGAGTACCCTGCTACATCTAAACCTAAAAACCCATGTAGTGAAGTCCTGACCCTACATGTATACCTGCTGCTAGTCCCTCTCAAATACCTGAGAACCCACTTCCCTGAATTGGCTCCTAACTCTCTGACAACACCCACTGCTTGGGCAAACTTAGGTCTATACCAAACCTCATGTGATTTCAGACACTAAATTGTCTAGCCCTTAGTGTGCTCTGACTCTGCATCTTGAACCTCACCAACACCTGATTCACATCAACTCCCACTAGAGATAAAATCAACCTGTGATCTCCATGTCTCCCATGCCAAAGAATTTTGCTGCTCTAAATTCTTCATAGCGAACCACTAAACTAATCTTACCCTTAGCTCAGCAAAACCCTGTATGTACAACCCTGCTAGCAAACATACCATCCACATATAGTAACAAAATGATGTTGCAGTCACCATCCCCCTGGTAAGATAAACCACAGTAGTTACCCTAATATTGACTGAAGCCATGCTTTGTCCTCCACCTATCAAACCCTGTACCACTGTCTTGTAGCTTCCTCAAGACCATATGACCTAGTCTTCCATCTCATGTGTCCGTTCTCTCTATTCTTCAACTAAGGTATCCATTCATCTCTATGCTTTCATACCCACTTGCAACCCTACCAAATCTTTGCTTGGTTCTACATCATAATCTTGCCATGCTTCCACTATTTCTTGGATCCTTCCTACTTTACAGTCAGCAACTAGTATAAAGAAGAGGAACAACAAATTTGAGGCTTACTTACCACCTTCAATCCTCCATATGGGCATTTGAGACTCCTTGACAGCTTGTTGTCCACCTAAAATCTATCACAGTGACCGACGTCAGTTCCATGTGCTTGTCCTGACTACCAACCCTGCCGATGTCGGTGTCGTACTGCTGCCGACATTGGTCCTCCTGACTGACGTCAATCTTACCTACTGCCGACATCATTTTTTCTACCAACGCTGGTATCTATGTTTTACTATGAGTGATGACTTTTTACTCGTGAGCTCCTTTGAATCAAAACCCATGTCCAAACTACCCTGCTCAGAAGTATCCAGCCCCATCCACTAGTCTCTATCCACCATCTCCTCCAAGAACACCAAGGCTTTCCAATTCTTAAGCCTGTCAAATATATCAATTTTCCTCTTAAGAACATGCATCTCCTTCTTGCTCATGTGACCAAGCCTACAAAGCCATGTCTCCGCAATAGAAGAAGAATCAGTAATATAAACAAGTAGATAAAGAGTACCTATTTTCTTACCACCAGCTAATTCAAGTATATCCGCTGTGAGAGTTCTTGTGCATCTCTCATCACCCAATTTTTCTAAAGAAATTAGCCACATCTCCAAACTTGAGACCTGCATGACCTCCTTCAACACCCATGTGTTGGCCGCCTACAATTTTAGCTTCACTTCCCCTTTGCCAATAATCTGACAAGGCTCACCAGCTCCTCTCCCTGGGGCTGCATGGAAAGAGGCAACAAAATCTATTATCCAAGATTCAACTTTATCCAAAAAACCTCCCAAATAATTCTGTGCAACAACACCTGTAACATCTGCATCTTCAGTTCCTTCATGCTGATCTGCTACCAACCAACAATATTCTTTTACCTGCTCTTTCTTTTCATAAGACCGTAAGTGACCATCTATGCTTTTCAACTCCTCCATTCTTAGCTTACTTTCATCTGCCATTGCTCTACTCCCACTCAATTAGAAACCCCTGAGAGTGACATGTAACCAAACATAAAACTTTCTTTTTACAACCTTAACTCTTATACCACTTGTTGGTATCAAGCTCAAGAACCTACAACCAGGCTCTGATACCACTTGTTGGGATAAATATAACAAAAGCACACAATTGATTACCAAGTAACTTAATATGTAGAAATTAACCAGAATACACAAGTAACTAGAATTCATAAATAACACATGATATGAGAGACAATACACAACTTGTATTAAAACTCTTTCAGAAGGAAATACAACAAAGAAGGCTTCCACAGTTCTTCTTCCTTACACACCTCTAGGGCTCCCACACCTCTAGGGCATAAAAAGTAAATCTTCCCTCAAAGCTCTCTCTCTTAGGTCCCAACACCCAACTCAAACACAGAGTTGGTGTTCACCTCCAACCAGCCAGTATCCACTATTGCTAGTACACCTATGCTCCACGCACTCCACAAGTGCTCCACGCACTCCAAAAGTACACAAACATACTTCAAGTAGATCTCCCTTAAACCTACAACAACTTGCACCTCCATAGACCTTACTTATAGAAGGATCTTCCTTGCCTTCCTCTTTGCTCTCTTTTTGAGTACACACTGTACTCCAAGTAGATCCCACCTGATTCTACTCCCTGTTGTGTTTTTATTCTATCTGATCTTACACACCTGCAAATCAATCTAGTTTTGTACACCTGTGAACCTTGACCTTGCACACACATATACCTGCAGATCAATGATCTTACTTACCATGTAGATCTCCTATCATAGCCATGCTCACCTGATGACCAAGATCATACATACATGAAGAACCCTGTTGATTCTCCAATCCAGCAGCCACACTTGGTACTGTGTCACTAGGAGGAACACACCATTACTCTCCTCTCTCTGAAGGAGCTTATTTGCTCTCTTACTCTTTAGCACAAGTTTACAATACAACCAATGAGTCTCTTAAATAGATCTCATGCAAATGATAATTAGACACCTAATTACAGTAATTAGATCCATAGCTTCTAGTCTAAAATTGACTCTCAACATGCAAACAATTGGTTCGTTAGCTAATTGCCTATAACATTCACAGTCTGAACCATACAGGTGACTGACATCGGTCCCTATCTGCCTGGGGGGTGCTAACGCCAGCCGAATTTTGACCGATGTCAGTTGCATTCTGTCTCTTCCCTGCTAACATCGGTTGGCCTGATTGACACCAGCGACTGTGACAATAGTAAACTCTCCAGCAACCTCCTCCATGTTTGCATCAGTGAAGATTTTAGCTCCACAACCTAACAATCTCCCACTTAGAGATAAATAGCTACATTGTACCTATACCTATACCCCATCTAATCTATTTCCTAGCTTGTATCCCTCTTCAAGATCAACTTTGAAGACCACCCACCACACAACCTATGGTGCACCTCTTGTCATCCAAGTAACCTGCCACATCCAAACCTACAAACCCATGTAGTGAAGTCCTGACCCTGCATGTATACCTACTGCTGGTCCCTCTCAAATATCTGAGAACCCACTTCCCCGAATTGGCTCCTAACTCTTTGACAACACCCACTGCTTGGGCAAACTCAGGTCTATACCAGACCTCATGTGATTTTAGATAATGAACTATTTAGCCCTTAGTGTGCTCCGGCTCTGCATCCTGAACCTCGCCAACACCTGATTCACATCAGCTCCCACTGGAGACAAAATCAACCTGTGATCTCCATGTCTCCCATGCCAAAGAATTTTGCTGCTCTAAATTCTTCATAGCAAACCACTAAATTAATCTTACCCTTAGCTTATCAAAACCCTGTATGTACAACCCTACTAGCAAACATACCATCCACATACAGTAACAGAATGATGTTGCAGTCACCATCCCCCTAGTAAGACAAACCACAGTAGTTACCCTGATGTTGACTGAAGCCATGCTTCATCCTCCACCTGTCAAACCCTGTACCACTATCTTGCAGCTTCCTCAAGACCATATGACTTGGTCTTCCATCTCATGTTTTCATTCTCTCTATTCTTCAACTAAGGTATCCATTCATCTCTGTGCTTTCATACCCACTGGCAACCCTACCAAATCTCTATTTGGTTTTGCATCATAATCCTGCCATGCTCCCCCTATTTCTTGGATCCTTCCTTCTTTGCAGTCAGCAACTAGTATAAAGAAGAGGAACAATAAATTTGAGGCTTACTTACCACCTTCAGTCCTCCATATGGGCATTTGAGACTCCTTGATAGCTTGTTGTCCACCCAAAATTTGTCACAGTGACCGACCTCGGTCACCACACAGTCTGCATCTAACTGATGTCGGTTCCATGTGCCTATCCTGACTACCAACCCTATCGACATCGGTGTCCTCTTGCTGCCGACATCGGTCCTCCTGACTGACATCAGTCTTGCCTACTGCCGATGTCAGTTTTTTTATTGATGCCGATATCTATGTTTTCTTGTGAGTGATGACTTTTTACTCGCGAGCTCCTTTGAATCAAAACCCATGTCCAAACTGCCCTGCTTAGAAGTATCCAGCCCCATCCACTAGTCTCTATCTGCCATCTCCTCCAAAAACACCAAGGCTTTCCAGTTCTTAAGCCTGTCAAATATATCAATTTTCCTCTTAAGAACATGCATCTCCTTCTTGCTCATGTGACGAAGCCTACAAAGCCACGTCTCTACAATAGAAGAAGAATCAGTAATATAAACAAGTAGATAAAGAGTACCTATTTTCTTACCACCAGCTAATTCAAGTATATCCGCTGTGAGAGTTCTTGTGCATCTCTCATCACCCAATTTTTCTAAAGAAATTAGCCACATCTCCAAACTTGAGACCTACATGACCTCCTTCAACACCCATGTGTTGGCCGCCTACAATTTCAGCTTCACTTCCCCTTTGCCAATATTCTGACAAGGCTCACCAGCTCCTCTCCCTGGGGCTGCATGGAAAGAGGCAACAAAATCTATTATCCAAGATTCAACTTTATCCAAAAAACCTCCCAAAGAATTCTGTGCAACAACACCTGTAACATCTGCATCTTCAGTTCCTTCATGCTGATCTGCTACCAACCAACAATATTCTTTTACCTGCTCTTTCTTTTCATAGGACCGTAAGTGACCATCTATGCTTTTTAACTCCTCCATTCTTAGCTTACTTTCATCTGCCATTGCTCTACTCCCACTCAATTAGAAACCCCTGAGAGTGACCTGTAACCAAACACAAAACCTGCTCCCTGCAACCTTAGCTCTGATACCACTTGTTGGTATCAAGCTCAAGAACCTACAACCAGGCTTTGATACCACTTGTTGGGATAAATATAACGAAAGCACACAATTAATTACCAAGCAACTTAATATGCAAAAATTAACCATAATACATAAGTAACTAGAATTCAGAAATAACACATGATATGAGAGACAATACACAACTTGTATTAAAACTCTTTCAGAAGGAAATACAACAAAGAAGGCTGCCACAGTTCTTCTTCTTTACACACCTCTAGGGCTCCCACACCTCTAGGGCATAAATAGTAAATTTTCCCTCAAAGCTCTCTCTCTTAGGTCCCAACACCCAACTCAAACATAGAGTTGGTGTTCACCTCCAACCAACCAGTATCCACTACTACCAGTACACCTGTGCTCCACGCTCTACACAAGTGCTCCACGCTCTACACAAGTGCTCCATGCACTCCACAAGTACACAAACATACTTCAAGTAGATCTCCCCTGAACCTGCAATAACCTGCACCTCAACAAACCTTACTTATAAAAGGATCTTTCTTGCCTTCCTCTTTGCTCTCTTTCTAAGTACACACTATACTCCAAGTAGATCCCACCTGATTTTGCTCCCTGTTGTGTTGTTGTTCTATCTGATCTTGCACACCTACAAATCAATTTGGTTTTGCACACCTGTGAACCTTGACCTTGCACACACATATATCTGCAGATCAATGATCTTACTTACCATGTAGATCTCCTATCGTAGCCATGCTCACCTGATGACCAAGATCATACATACATGAAGAACCCTGTTGATTCTCTAATCCAGCACCCACACTTGGTACTATGGCACTAGGAGGAACACACCATTGCTCTCCTCTCTCTGAAGGAGCTTATTTGCTCTCTTACTCTCTAGCACAAGTTTACAATACAACCAATGAGTCTCTTAAATAGATCTCATGCAAATGATAACTAGACACCTAATTACAATAATTAGATCCATAACTTCTAGTCGAAAATTGGCTCTCAACATGCAAACACTTGGTTCGTTAGCTAATTGCCCATAACATTCACAGTCCGAACCATACAGGTGACCGACGTCGGTCCCTATCTGCTTGGGGGGTGCCGACACCGACTGACTTCTGACCGACATCGATTGCATTTTGTCTCTTCCCTGTCGATGTCGATTGGCCTGATCGACACCAGTGACTGTGACAATAGCAAACTCTCCAGCAACCTCCTCCATGTCTGCATCAGTGAAGCTTTTAGCTCCACAACCTAACAAAAAGTCTATAATACATTCTTTAACTATCAATCCATATCATCACTTATCATTCTATCCCATTCAATTATGAAAGAGCTTTTAGTAACATCAATAGTTTTGATATAGGCATACATCTAGGGTGAGAACCATTTATCATTCTTCTCTCCATTGATTCTACATAAAAATTGAATGATATCATCAAATTATTGAATAAAATCTAACCTGACTATATGCTTGGGAAACCTTTAAGGTTTCTTTAATTTCTTCAAGTAATATGTATTCATAATATTAATACATTATACCATCTTGGTCTCCTATTGATTGTTGGCTTTTTCAATTTAAATGTCAATCACTTTAGGTGAAGTTAGGATTTTCAAGTAGTAGTTAAGGTACTGAACATCTAACCTTATAGCCACATTTTTGGAAACATCCCTCACAACCCTAGTTAAATAATCATAATATTTGACACATGTTAACATAAATTTAGAAAGTTGGGTTGAGCTTCAGAAAGTTGCAGCTTGAAGGATTCCACTATTGGTCATAGAGTGTAGGATTGGAGTCTTAGCTATGGCCTTTGATATTTCTAAAAGCTTAGTCACAGACACATGCCCCATTTTTGTATCACTTATCTCTTTTATCTTTGAGGATATACATGATTCAATGGGGTAATCTTTATATTCATACTTCATCTTGGGTTCTTATAATTTAGCTCTCTTGGCGTTTGCCTTGCCTTTCTTACTTGGTTCTAGAATCTCCTCTAAGACTAACTTTGGGACTTCTTCAATAAATGTTTACTGTTGCACTTTAGCTACCTCTTCTTCTTATCTTCTCAAACTTTCTAATCTAGACATTGGCTTTCACTTACTCTGAATAACTTGTTATGTATTATTTGGTATTGATTAATTACTTCCAATGGATTTGAAATTTTGAGAAAATATTTAACTCATTACTTTTGAAGTACCTATAAACAAGTTTAAAGTTTTAGGTAATGGGAAATCTTGAAAACTAACTTATTTTTCAAGTAATATAACTTTATAACTCTAGGTAAGTCACTTAGGATTATATATATAAATTAAAGTTTTTCTTGAATCATGACTTTAGGTTTTTCTTGACTCATGAATTCAGGTTTTTCTAATCAAGTTACTTAAAGTCAAAAACCCAAAGTAAGAAAGGCTCAAAAACTTGAACTGTTAAAACCTTTGGGAGTCAAGTTTTTGAAGGGTAGTTACTAGGGATTATAAAATCAAAATTGTAAAAGTCAATAAACCTAAAGGATTAATAATTAAATGAAAACCTAAAGCAGTCTGGGATGATGTCTCATGGGTTTACCTAGGTTTAAGACTTCAGGTTTGGGAAACTTGAACAAGTAAGGAATTTTTATGACCAGGGTTTGCAGGTGGGATTCAACTTCTCAAATATTTTATAGATTTTTAAAGCATGATAATTGGTTGTAAATATGAATCCATTATTGAAAGCACCTAATTACACTAAGAAATTGAAAGAGAAAACAAAACTGCTTAAACCTAGAAAATAGATAATCATGGGAGCATAAGGAAAACACAAAGAGATAAAAAACCAAGAGAGAATCAACCAAAAGACATAATAATCACCCAAAGATGCATTACTTAATTCAAGCACAAATGGGTCAAAAGGAATTTTCCTAAAAATGCTCTAGAAGCTCAAACAACATGGCTTGGGGTTTGCGAGTGTAATTACTTGTTTAGTTGACTTAACTACTAGGTAGGAATGAGGTGGAATTTTGTCTATATATATATATATATATGTATGTATGAATATATATACAAATGTGTGTGTGTGTGTGTATTACAACTCAGTAATTGAAATCATGGTAAAGCTATGTCAACCTTTGCCCCTTTTTAAGTAGGTTTCTTGAAGTACTTAGCTTATATTAGCTTTTCAAAGTAAAGTAATTTTGAAAACCAGATTAGTTCTTGATCATGGTAGTCAGTTTTATGGGACTATTTAACTTGTTTTAATAATAAAGTAAAGCAACTTAAGAAACCTGATTTGAACCAGGAAGAATGAATCAGGTTTCCAATATAACTTTTTTTATTTTCAATAAAGTAAAGTAGTTTAGAGAGCCCAATTTGTATTAAAAATGAGCTAAGGCAATTGAACTTATTCAACTTGCTAAAGGGGATGAGCAAAAGTATTATAGTGATGGTTTTAAGTAAATTCCTTTTAATATTTTAGAGTAACTAGGAGCAATAAGCAATTAAATACAACAACTAATTAAAACTCAAAGGATTTATTAAATGATCTAACCAAATAATTACAACTAGCTCACATGAGATAAGGGTACACAATATTCAAAAGCTGTATCCCAAAATTTGAAGTGTGAAATTTTGGGGATACCATTATCTAAATTTATTTTAAACACCCAAAATGAAATATTCATGAGTCTAAACTTGTAATTTCATGCTCTATTCTTACCTTGGACCTACAAGTGTTATAGACTTTCCTCCTACTTTGATACATAATCAAGAATGAGAAAATAAATTTTCAAAACATAGCTCTCAAGTTTCTTGTTTTAAAAACACAAAGATTGATATCAGTCACCTGTGATTGATGTCAATTGGTAATAATTGATACTAGATGATAAGGATTGAGATTGGTTTCCTAGGAACTTAAAGGTAAAAAAACATGATTCAAAAATGTTAGTTAGAAAAGATTAGTACAAAAATCCTCAAAAACCTATAATGATATGGTTAGATAGGTAAAATGCAAGCTAATGAAGCCAAAAAACAACAATTATGAGTGCCAAAAAGATTTAAAATACAAGTTGTGTAAGTTATGCTTCACCCTGCAACCTGACCAATAATAGTTACATATAGTCAAGATCGATTAGCTATAAATTATTATGGCAAGGCAAAACTGATGCTAGTTATGCCTGACCAATGTTAGTTTGTGTATATTTGAGTTAGCACAAAAATAAAAAATATGGAAAAAAGAAAGCTAAAACTCCAATTTTGAATATATTCAAGCAACCATTTGAAAAGTTAGGAGTTTTATCTTATTATCCTTGTTACATGGGGTGCTTAGAGTCCCATTGAGCATGCCATTTATGATCATATAATCCAATAAGGGAGGTTAGATCAGGTGTTAGAACAAGTAACAAAACATGAATAAAATCATACTAACATGCATAACACTTACTTGCCTAGATCATAGGGGGAGCATAATGAACAAAACCAATGGAAAACACAACTAGAATTCAAATAATACCAAATTCCTTACCTTTGTTTAATGCTCTAAAATATTTGTTATGTGGCTTGCTTGGCTTGTGCTCAAAGAGTCTTTGGCAATGGAGCTTCTTTATCTCCTTCTCTCCTTGGCTCCATGGCTTGTGGCTTGACATTGGCTTTGGCTTGTGATTTTGGAATTATAACACTATAGATTTACATCTTGATATAAAACAAGCATTATAACTTTACTATATCTAAGCTCTCATAAATGAGAGACAAATGTTTGTATTTATAGGTTTAGAAACTAACCTAAACCCAAAGTTAGTTAAGGTGTAGTTTAAATATGGAATGGGTTCAAACCTAACCTTAATGATTTAATTAACCCTAGTAGAGTTAAAATGTTTCAAAACCTCATGATTTTTAATGAATAGGAATGGGTGAGATATTTTTAAATATTTTCAAAGGCTTGACAACTCATAAAAGGTAATTATGAAAACTTAGGATATTCTTGACTTTTGAATTTCCTTTTTCAGAATTTCATTAATTTCTCTTTGATAATTCAAATAGGATTTTAATTTAATTTAAAATTTTAATTATTTATATTTAGGCTTTTAGCATTTCCAGGATTTGAGTTTTATGGGTGCATTTGCCTCATTTAATTGGTTTATAGGCCAAATTACATGTTATGATGTCATAGGATGAGTAGAGATGAATCCATGAGAGGTTTTTATTTCTTACAATAGGATACCCAAATTATGGATGTCTCAATGTGATTTTGAGCTTTAAAAAATGATGCAAAATCAAATTTAGGGTGTTTAGTGATTCTTAGGTTTGATTTATAATGGTTGGTAAGAATCAATCTAAAGTTTGGTATGAAGCTATTAGTGGCCAATTTTAGGTGTCTAAAAAAACTACATAATACAAGAAGGTAAATTATTTCCTAGGCCACCTATGCCTTTGTTTCTAGAGATTCATCCTTTTATGCCTATTTTTTCTACATTACTAGATTCATATAATCTTCATCAAATAGAGGGTAATCAGGTAGATAGATTTGGAAATATAGAGAGATACTTAAGGATCATAATAAAGATTTGGTGGCAATGGAAAGGTAATAAGTTCCACCTTACATACCTTACCAAGATCCTAACCAATATTATCAGTATACTCGCTATCAACCCAATCAATAAGGGAAAAATTCATAATCAACATCATACCATGCTTACAATCCTAATTCTACTAGTAATTATAGAGCTTTGGTTCCAACTCAGAGTAACTATGCTTAAGAATTCCAATGGACCAATCATTGGGATCAATCAAACAACATGGAAATGGATCTAAAGGGTCATGGTTCTCAATAATATTTTATGCAACAAAGTTTAGCTCTTCTATCACATGGTAATCAATCACCTTCACAACACAAGGAATCTTCTCTAGCACATGGAGACATTCCTTGTTTCACTCAAGCTCAGGTGCTAAATTAACAAGGAAAAGGTGGTAGTAAAACACCCACTAAAATTACTTTTGTTAATTTCTAGGAAGATGAGAATTATTTTGATTAGATGGCATCAAATCAAGGTCAAAACATGTCCAATGTTGAAAAATTAGTTTCAGATCATACAAGATTCAAGATAAGGGAAATTGGTTATGGTTTGGATCCTAAAATGGTGGTTCCTCTTCCTTCTCAACCATCTCAAAAGACCACCACTCAATATGTACCTCAATAGTAAATAAAAGATGGTAAGGGATAGAATTTGAAATTTCCTTACATTCCACAATTCACACAGCATTTAGGTAGCACTTATAGTCCTAAATTAAAGCCCAAGATAGCCACTTATCCTCTTATTATTATGTATCAAATGAATAAGGCATCTATTTATATTTCTATGTGTGATACATTACTAGTTTTAGGTCAAAAGGACCTCCTACAAGAAGAGATTTCAAAGCTTCATGTTTTAGATAAAAAACTAGAAAGAGTAAGTGTTCTACAAAATTATAATCAAGTTCTTGAGCCTCAATCTCCAAATATGATTAATCCACCTTCCTTTTATATTTCAGTTACCATAGGAGATCATCTTGTTCATAATTATATGGTTGACAATGGGGATAGTACCTCCATCATGCCTAAATCAATAGCTAACAAGATATGACTTCAATATGATCCACATGATAAGGGAATTTTTAAATCGGATGGGTCTCCTATTAATACTATGGGTGTTCTTAGGGATCTTAAGGTCATACTTGTTGCTTGTCTTAATTTTACCATTTTACAAGATGTGGTAGTTGTTGATATACCTCCCTACTTTGCATTATGTTTATCCAAATATTTCACTACTAAAATAGGGGGATATATTTATTTTTATTTTTCCAACATATTTTGTATAACTACATATGGAATAAAGGTAATTATAAGGTCTAAACCTATATCCATATTCCATTTAAAACCTTATAAGCCAAACTTGTCAAATGTGAATTGCACTGTCTCAAAAGAAGATAAACATTTCAATCATCAAGAAACTTCTAAATCAATTGAAGGCATACCATATCTACTCCTTGATAAGTGTAAAAATTATAATCATTGCTATTATCCCTTTAAAATTATTTAAGAATCAGGTTTTGGTGTCTACTTCATGCATGAAGAAGGTGACATAATGCCTAGTCTCACTAGCACAATGCAGGATCATGAAGGAGTGTGGAATTTGTTCTTTAATGGATCTAAATCAAAAAATGGAAGTGGGGTAGGTGTTATGAATATTTATAATATAAATTAAAGGTATTAATATTATACAATATTTCAATTCAGTTGTACATCTAATACTATAGAATATGAGGCTCTTACTCATGGTCTATAATGGACAAGAAAGAGGGGTATTAAGCTTTTGTAGGTTAAAGGTGAAAGTGAATATGTAGTGAAAAAAGTAAGAAGTCTTATTACATATAATAATATAGTTATAAATTCCTACAAATTTAGTTTTTAGGACCATATGAAATACTTCCAAGCATTTGACATTTGATCCATTCTTAGAAGAGACAATCAATATGTAGACAAGCTAGCTACCATTAGAGCATAGTATAATATTGTTGATTAGATCAAAGAGACTAAATATAATTACCAAATAAATATTTTATGTAGTCCATTAATTCCCAATATTTATTTAATTTGGAAAGTTTTTGATAGTGATAAATAGATTGCCTATTTTCTACAAAACGAGGTAGAATTTTGTGCAAAGAATCATTACAAACAACAATGCTAATATAAGGACCAGATTGTTTAAATTAATATAAAACAAGTTACCTAAGGTTTTGGTGACTTTATAAATCATATTTAATGAGGATGATCATCTGAGAAAATATAAGGTAACCATCTCTACCAGAAAAGAATATTATGATAAAATTGCCATAACTGAAGACAAGATACTCAAGCTAGGAAAACTAAATACTAAGAATGAAAGAGAAAATTTCATATCATTTTTCAAGGATTTTATGGATGTTTTTTCATTTAAATATCATTATTTGAAAGGTTTTGATCCCAAATTATCATAAAATAGTATATATCTTGAAGAATATGTCAAACCTATGAGATAGTATCAAATGCCAATTAACCCTAAGGTTGAGATCTTTATGAAAAAAAACTTACAAAGATGATTTAATTCAATATAATATTTCCAATCAAACATTTTTCATGGGTTTAAAATATTTTACTTGGAAGGAAAAATAATGGAGAGATAAGGTTGTGTGTATAGTTTAGAGATCTAAATAAAGTGTCATTGAGAGATCACCACCCTCTTCCCTCCATGGATCAGATTTTGTAAATAGTTTCAAGTTCACAAAGGTTTTATCTACTTGATAGATACCTAGGTTATAATAATATATTGGTGAAGGATAATTATCAATACGAAATTGCCTTCACAACTAAATGGGGTACCTATGCATATAAGAAAATGCCTTTTATACTCTAAAATACTAGGGTTACTTTCTAAAGGGTAATGGATGTTGATTTTCAGGGTATCTTAAGTGAAATGGTTCTTGTTTATATTTATTATATTACTATGTTTTCTAAAGATATTAAGGGTAATTTAACACATTTGAGATCAGTATTTGATAGGTGTAGATAATTTGGGGTCTCTTTGAATCCCAAAAATTGCATCTTTGAAATGTATGAGGGAAGACTTCTTGGACTTTTTATATCCAAGGATGGACTTTATATTGATCCTAAAATAATAGAGGCAATACTTGATTTATTTTTTCCTAAACATAAAAAGGTATTATAAATATTCTTGGGAAATTTCAATTTCATTAGGAGGTTCATACTTGGTTTTGTAGAATTGGTAAGGCCACTAACTCACATGCTTAAAAAACATAACAAGAGTTCACATGGAGTAAAGAAGGTAAGAGAAGTTTTGAGTTCATAAAATAGACCATTATCCAATATCCTACTTTACTCAGTCCTAATTTTACTAATGATTTATTTATGTATGCCTTATCCACCTGTAATACAATTTATGCCATGATTATGCAATAGAATAGTGAAGGAATGGGATAAACCCATTGCTTTTTTAGTCGAGCATTGGAAGGATATGAAGATAAGTACTCATTTTTTCATAATAATTTTCTTGATTTTATAATATTCCTAAAAAATTTTAGACATTTTTAATCCAAAAATAAGATCTTTTTGATGGTAGATCATCTTAATGTGAAGGATTTTATCCTTAATAGAGACTTAAGTGAAAAGAGGGCTGGTTGGGTGATCAAATACATGGAATATGACATTGAAGTGAAGGTTAAAAGATGGTTAGATTCTTTGTGAAAAAAATTTAGTAGATGTTAAAGAAGAAAAAGAAGTGATTTTGATAGTTTAAGACACTCAACATGCAACTACAACCATCTCTCCTTCCAGCTAGACACATGACATAGATAGATTCCTATAAATAGGAGAGTGTTATATGGGATTAAATGTGATAAATAGGATATAATTTAGGATATAATATATATCTTACATCTTTATTTATGTAGTTATATTCAATAAGCACATTAGAGGTATGTTTTTAAGATGTGCTGAAAATAGTCAAATAGACAAATTATTAGAGAAATTTCATGATAGTCCTTTAGGAGGTCACTTTGAAGCCATGAATACAACATAAAAGATCATAATAAATTATTATTTTTGTCCTAATTTATTAAAATATTCACATACATGGGCTATAATATGTTCCAA
Organism: Torreya grandis; assembly: GCA_037957365.1. NCBI lineage: Eukaryota > Viridiplantae > Streptophyta > Pinopsida > Cupressales > Taxaceae > Torreya > Torreya grandis. Next base: position 1,672,588 of record JARHVA010000845.1, read on the forward strand.
GTGTGTAATGTTTACTAAAAAATAAAGACTAGTTACCATGCCTTTGAAACCTATTAAAGTTGAGCATCCCTTCATGAAATGGGGATTATAATTAATTTGAATGATTCATCCTCCATAAATTAATGGCAATAAGTGGGTTTTTAATTTCATATTTTACTTTACCAAGTGGGTGGAGGCAGTTGCACTCAAGGAAGCAAATGAGAACTTAGTCTTGGAGTTCTATGACAACCTAATAACTTGTTTTAGAGTTTTTTCAACCATCATATCTAATAATGATTTGGTATTTATCATTGAAAAGGTATGTGAATGGGATATTTATCATTTTATTTATATTAAATCTTCATAAAATTACTATCCATATGGTAATGGACTAGCAAAGTCCACCAACAAGAATCTGATTTAGATTATCAAGAGAATAATGTAAGATAATTAGAGAGGATGATATACAAAATTTAAGAATAACTTTTAGGAAGATATAATAACTCAAAATAATTCCATTGGTCACTCTCCTTATCCTTTATTTTATGATATATATTCAAGGCTACCCATTACATTTTAACTTCTAGCCTTGGAGCTTGTAATCAGCTAGAACATATGGAGAATGATGTAGTGGAGGTAAAAATGAATGAATTGAGAGAGTTGGAGGAAACAAGAGACAATGTTATGCATACTATTTGGTATAACCAATAAAAATTCAATAAATATTTTTAAAAAAGAGCTTCATCTAATAAATTTCAACAATGTGACACTGTAATTAAGTGGGATGAAGATCATGTTAAACTAGGTAAACATTCAAAATTTGATAGTCTTTAGAGTAGTCCATATGCTATTACTGATTGTAAGGAAATCAATGCTTTCAAATTGTCCAAAATTATTGGTTAGGATCTCCCTATTATTTTTAATGGTATGTTCCTCAAGTATTGATATTATGAGAGTCATCCTTTTCTACATAGTTATAGTTTCATTCCTCTAAATGCACATATTGCACATGTTTTTTAGTTGTTATATTGCTTCAATTATTAGTTTTTATTTAATTTTTGTATCCTATTTATTTATTTTATGTCAATTATTCAATTTTTTATATTTTTGGAGTGTATTCCAAGATCTAATGTAGCAAAGAGATTCTGAATTTTCTTTATCAATACGCTGGTCAACCCTTATGAGTCACCAAAAATGTTTTCAATTTGGCCTATCAAGGCCAAATGCAAACCCCTAAAATTGAAAAAATTTCATGGCCATAGTGTTATTAACTATAAATTGAAGAGATATTTGTTTTATTTTCATGTCATTAGTGTTAAGTGTCATTATGAGGTTTTGTTAGAGATTCAGGTGGTATTGTGATCTAAAAGTGCTTTTGATGAAGATGGTGAAAAGAGGGCAGTTCATGACTTGTCATAAGATTTTATAGCATAATTCAGTATATGAAATTTATGAAACAAGTTATAAATTTTTCAAGTGTGATCAAAATGCATAAAAAGTCTATTTGAAACCTTTTAGGAGGCTATAATATGCTTTTATAGCATTTAGTGGCAATTTTTCTTTGTAAAAATATGTATATATTGCCTAAAAAGATAAGTTTTGGTATTTAAATGTTAAATACAGTGTTATAATTCCAAATAATTATTCATAATCCCTTTTAACACATTCACATTAATGACTTTACTTTAGTCAAAAAGTTTCATGCTTTGAAAATGTCATTTCATACAAGATTAAGCTTAGAAAAGGCATTCTTTAGCTCACACATGCTAAATTTAGCCTCATAAGGATGTATAAATACTTATATATTTTTATAATATGATTTTTTACTTTTTTAATTCTTCTTATCTCCCTATATTGGTTGTTTCAAGTCTTAAGTTTGAAGATAAAGCAAAAAAAGGCTATTTTTCATGAGTTTTCATATATAAGTACAGACTTGTACGACTTATTCTATACATCAGAGATCAAGAGAATGAATATGAAGATATGGTATGTGTTAAAATATATTTTAAAGTCAAAAGGATCCAATAAAATCCAAAAATTGGTTCCCCCAGTCATCTAGCTTCTTTGCATATAGTGAGAGCCTTTCAGGTTTGTAGGTGGTATGGTCATGAGAGAGAAAATCAAGGTCTAAAATTTTGGAAAAAAAGAGGTGTAATATATCTTCCATATATGATAATTGGTTCTCATTTTTTCCTATCTCCTTCATTAACCATCCTTTTGAATTCAAGGTACTCACTATGTCTCCTTCATCCAAAACATCCAATCTATAAGAAATGAAGGACAAACTAACCTAGTCAACTAGTTTGATTGATTTTTAGGTGTTTATTGATAAGAATAACTCATTTAATAATTTATAAATTGGATAATGTATTAAATTAATAATATTTTCATGTTTTCAAGGTTTTATGCAAGTTCTAATGGCCATCAAGTACAGGTAGTTAGGTTACTAGGCCTAATTTGGCATAATAGACCTATTTACTTAATCAAGTGAAGTAATAATGGAGTAGAATACTATTTATGAGATATAATATAGAGTTTTAAATCCATAAAATTCATAAAATTCATTCACAATTAACACTTGATGTCATACATACACTTAACTGGTCCTTATGATGAGTTAACTGGTCTTTAACTAATCCAATCACATGCATAACTCATCTTGAGTTAAAATTCATGAGTTAAGTCAATTAAATAGGATTTGTCTAATAAATATATTTCATATAATGATAAATAATAAGTTTATACAACTCAAAAATGGCCCACTACCTCATTCCAATGCTAAAGAGCTCATGCAAGGAGCATACAAAGCACTAGACATAGAGAGAAGTCTTAAGGAGTATTTACTACAAATTTTAACTAAAGTTGTATTTGAGTTGATGATTATTTGAATTTTTCTTCTCTCCTCTATAAAAAATTGGCTTCTCTTCTTCTATTTTTCTATATATTTAGGAATTTATGCCATTTTTTATGATCCCTTAGGCTAGTATACAGACTATACTGAAATCATAACTTGCACCTAAATTCAATAAAGAAAGTTTATTATAGATTCATTCATGGTTTTAGTGTGTAATTTTGATTGTTTATTTGAAAATAAGTGTGATATTTATCTCCTTTTGTAGGTCCTTTATTCACCTACTATTCTATTTTCATCATCTATAGGTCACTTACAATGTTAAAGAATAGAAATTGTGTTGAAGAATGTTAGTATGTAGTGTCTTTAAAGACCTTCATTCCTCTACCTTAAATTTTAATTCCTCATATTAAACCTTAATCTAAAACACTCATGTTTAGGACTGATCTAAGAAATTATTGTTGAAAAATTGTTCCATTTTAATTCACAAGTGTACCCAAGTTCAAGGTTTATATAAGATCATTCATCATTTAGGTGCATCACCATAAATAGCATGGATTTTACCTTTTAGTAATACTCATAAATATTTTCATACCAAATCAATTATGGTTGAATAACTGATCCAAAATAGATCTATTTGGAGGAGTTAACCTCACAATCTATAGGTTTGATCTAGTTACAAGTATACCACATCCTTAGACCATTCCAATGTTTGTCTAGGTTTGAAGTAGATTTGAGCAGTCTAATATAGCAAAGTGCAACTTGGGTTACTAATAGTCATATATAATATGCTTACCATTAAATAGAGAAATTTAGAATGGTTGTGACTTACTATTTCTACACATTTATTCCCTGAGTTGGCATATAATTTTTTATGTAGGAGGTATAGTCTGTGATGTCTCATAAAGTTGGAAGACTCTTAGGCCATCCTAAAACAAATTCATATATGAAGGAATATGAAGAGTGTCCCATATGGAATGTCTAGTCTAGTCTTCTTCATCTTCTCTACTATGTTAAAGGGGTTTTGAGTCTTTTTAATCTATGATTTTAAAATTGTAGTCTCTTATTACACTTGTGAAATACTTTGGGTCCCTCTTTATTTTTTCACAATTTTTTACATGTGTACCAAAGGTTGTGATAATGATTTAACTTAGGTATATATTCACTAAAATTGGGGCAAAAATGTTGGAGGCACTGATGAATAATTTTCCTCCATAATTACTCTCTCTATGAGTCTTATGTTAAAATATATAAGGTTGGTTCTTGCACTTAGAACTTTGTTCTGATTCACAAAATTTAAGCCACCCTCTTGTAAATTTAAGAGGGTGGATTCAACATGCTCTAACCTAGTTTCACGTAAAGTTCATCCCTTGGTTGATATGAAATAGATGGAGACTCCTAAAGAGGTGGTAAATTTTGCATCATAGGTGCTTCATTAATCACTCAATTTATGCATGTGACCTAGTTAGGTGCTTGATATAACCATTTATAGTATAATTCCATGTTATTATGTATAAATAAAAGAACTATAAAAGTATTAATAGTGTTAATATTTGGCACATGGAATGGTTTATTGTATGTGACCCAATTTTGAGGCTATGAAACATGTTGGTAGGGAGGACTATTCAATTGATATTAATGGTTGAAGGGTTGATAAGGCTTATAATTATACAATTTCTAGCTTTTGAGTACCACTAGCTCATTTAAAAAGTTATTCAATAAGGACTTGACCTCATGTAGTTCACTCAAGGGAATATAAGTAGGTGAAATTGGTGGGATAAAAAGAATAGGAATGGGGGCCAGAGTTGGAATGTGAGGTAGGGTAGATGAAATTTTCCATAGGGGATTAGGATATAAGGGTATAAGCGGTTTGGGTTAAATTTTCCCTATTTCAAATTAGAAGTTTTCAACATGCATAATGACCTCATATGCATTTGGTAATACTATACCACCCATATATTGGATCATTATGGCCACATCACAATTTAGTGCTCTAAAGATGTATAATAGTATAGTGATAAGATTAGGCCTTTATAGGAGTGGGACTATATCCCAAGTCCTCTTAAATTTGAAGTTGAAGTAGAGCATTTACTCATGCAAATCTCTTTTGATAGTCATGAGCTTTTTGATTAATTACAAGTGGTCACTTGTCCCAATTGTGAGCCATAATCTATGATACCATTAGAGCATTCTCCCTTTCAAACAAGAGGTAAGGAATCATACTATGATGTTGTCTTTGGTCACATTGTCGATGGATAAAATATTTGATATATCTTATATGTGGTCTACAAGCATAGTTGAATTTTATCCATTAATGTAGGGGATGATCTTAAGAGAAGCTATGAGAATATCATCATAATAGGGAAGGATCAATGGGATACCACTATTAAAGGGAACAAAGGGTTGGTTTATCTATGTATCCATGAATGGAATAGGAAATAATTTTCTTATATGCAAGAGGAATAGACTGGAGGTGTAGATTTATCTCTAAGAGAAATTCATCTTACATCGATATCCCTTTTGATAGGATAAATGCTCTAACTCCCCTTATTAATTAAAATGTGGGATGATCTCAAGAGAAGATACAAGAATATCATTATACTAGGGAAGGATCAATGGGTTACCTCCATTAAAGGGAATAAAGGGTTGGTTTATCTATGCATCTATAAATGGAATAGGGAATAATTTTCTTATGTGCAAGATGAATAGACCAAATGGAGGTGTAGACTAATCTCTAAGATAAATTCAACTTACATCAATATCCCTTCTAGGATAAATTCTCTAACTCCCCTTTTTCTATAAACTATAGGTAGCTCAACAAAATGAAAATCAATATCCTTTGAATAGGATCTCATCTATCTTGGAATGTATATGAAAGGATGATATTTATGAACTAAGAATGTTTAGAGTCACTAGGTGATATAAAGAGTCTCTTAGATAATTAAATCACTAATAGTAACATCAATATCTTATCCAAATTTTAAACTTTGTCCCACCAATCATGCTAAGAATTGTTATCACTTGAAACATGCACCCACATGTGAATGCCTTTTATGTACATTGGAGCATGGATATTCCATGCCTAGTACCTTGTAAATTCATATTAGATAGTTATTAAGTGTCTCCCTATAATAATGGGATGATTACCCAAGGTGTGGGACTCTTTTACTTCTTGGGATGAACCTCTAGAGTAGGTCAACTTCCTACTATTCTAGATGCACCTAGTTTAGGACCAATGCATAAACCTACAAAGATTAGAATGAAATATATAGCTAGTGTTAAACCTAGACTTGACAAGGGGAAAAGAGATGGAAAAGGTGATGCAAAAAAATAGAGTAAGAACCTCACCTATTTGATGACATAACAAAAATAAATAACTAGATAAAAAATATCCAAACTAATTATAGTACATAATTGTTTCACATGGAGGTAAGGGAAGACAATGCAACATTAGGAGGGATGAAAAATGGTCCATAGATAATGTGTATCTAATAAAAAATTCATCATGTCTATAAATCAATCTTGGCTTGGTGAAGATAGTGCATACCTACACTTTTAATTCAAGATACACTTGTTAAGCAGGAGCATGACCAATATAAGGATCTACTATACCTGATTAGGGGATCACTTGTCACAAAATATCATTCTATTAGGGGTTCCAAAGTCTATAGTCTAACACAATCACACAATAACCCTAATGGAGTCCTAAGGTTTAAACCATTAACTCTACTTTAATAAAAAGAAATTAAATCTAATCTAGTGCACACCAAAGCTCCTGGCACAAAGTGAGGGTTAGAAACAATAAAACAACTAAAATAAACATGTATTAGAATACATATACTCATGTCAATGTATACAAAATCCTAATACTTGGGAGAAGAATACAAATGCATTATCTATCTACTCTTACAAAGGAGAAATAAAGTTAGGAATACTTACCTTTGAAGATGAACCCAATAAGCCTCAATCTCTCCCTTGGCCAAAGTGCTTTGCAAGAGATTATTATGTTATGTAAGGATAACCAAGATAAATCAGCTCTAGGCTACATAACCTATCTAAGCATCAAAAAGACTTCTCCACAAGACAAGATCTATATATCCAAAGAAAGTATGGAACCCTAAGCTTTATTCCTCAAGTAGAATAGTCAATAAGAAGATGTTCATTCACACTTATTCAATATTAATTCTTCTCTTACAAAATAGTGGGAAATGAACTTGTATACATAAGTAGATCTTTCCCTAAATCCTCTCAAGTTTGTGATGGCAAGGAAATGAATGTTAGTTAGGATGGTGAGGAAATAAACTTGTAATTGATTTGTGAGAGAAGAGGAAAAGAGATAAGAAGAAAGAACAAGCTATGATGGTGAGGAGATGATATGCTAGATAAGGAGAGGCTCTAGAGGCACCAACAAGTGCACTATAGGTATGCAACTAAGAATCTCAAACCAGTTTTTGAAATTTGTATTGAATTAAGTGTGATTTTAGTAATTTTGAATTTTAAGCATTTTTAGATGTTAGAATGAGGCAAAATTAGATTATAGGGGTAGAAAATAGGAAGATGGGAAATGGATTGGGATGGTTTAGGAAGAAATCAAGAAAAATGAACTTTTTAAAGAAAGTATAAAGGGTTGATAGGCAAAAAGTACTGGGTCAACCTAGTCAACCTAGTAGGCTAGAAACTAGGTAGAATCCATAATGCTAACCCAGTATGTATGGGTCAACCTTGTACATTCTATAGGCTAAAGTCCTAGTTCAGAGTTACCAAGTGGTCTGAAAGGTATAGAATGGAAGCTCAACACTAGGGAGGAGAAGAGAAGGGGGTTGACTTAGATTTTTGAGTCAACCAAGTGAAAAGATAGGATAATTTTAGTCAAAATAGTTTGACCAAAGAGTTAGAATGGGATGGAAAAACATGCAAAGGCTGAAAGAGGGATAGAATGGAATGAAATGATAAAGTAAGGTCAAGAATAATTAGTAAAACTAAGATTAATATAAAATAAAGTAATTTAGGCTTTTTCTAATGTAAAAACATAAAAAGAATTTATTTTGACTATACATGACATGAAAGAACTGATACATCTTTTTTTGTTTCTTGGGTATAGGGATGATGGAGATTTTGGAAACTTATGGATGTGGTATGGTTAATGAACTTTTTAGATAGGTTTTTAGATGAAGATAGGGCTAGACTAGGATCCATAAGTCTAGGCAAGGTAGTATAGATGTGTCAGATCCACTTCAATTTTGACCTGTTAGTCATGTTCTTTGGTTATTTGGACTGATTGAATAACACCTTTAGATGGGATGTGGATGGGGATATAGTATATTTGGCTATCATCCTAGAGGATTTCCATGCCATCTTGAAGATACCTATAATAAGAGCATAGGTGATCGTAGGGATACCAAATAGTCTAAAAGAGAAGAGAGCCTTAGCCATGTGGGCTATAGGCTCAGAGATGATATTAACAAGAAATAGAGTGATTATGTTTGATGTTTATACATCATATATTATAGACATATAGAAGGCTATGATAGGCCTTATGACATGGTGGGTGTTATATCACAAGTTAGATGGCAATGTACCACTATTCATGGTAGCCTTGAGCAAGATGATCTTGGAGGAGTGAGTTATATATAACCTAGGCTCTATCATATAGGTCTAGCTAGTAAATGATATGTACAAGATGATATTAAAAGGGAAGAGGACCATGGGGTTGATCATATTACTGATAGCTTGGATATATGAGAGGTTTCCTATATATCGATTGGCTAGGTTAACTATGTGGTTAATGATATGCTGCCTCAAGTGAGGATATGGAGGGAGGAATGGGTAACATATACCATGACCTATGTTATAATATTATAGTAAATGAGATGTGCAGGCATCATTTGGTATCCATATGATCACATAAAAGCTACATAGGTGAGTTGGGACATAGTTACACTAGCAACAACTAAGACATAGGTTATAATAAATTATTTCTAGTGGAGAGATCCACATATGATGGAATGGGTGATAGGATAGATGGGCCTAACTCATTCAATATCATCAATACTAATGCTTTAGAAGTGGACTCAACATATGAGGGATCCATATGGGAAGAGAGGATTGGGGCCACTAGTGGTGAGGCTGACATTGAGGCCATGTCAAGAGTAACCATCGATTGGTCAGGCATGATGAGGAACTAAGTAGAAGGATAGGGATATAAAGTTACATATACTATATGTACCTCTACCAACACCATAGAGAGATAAGTGATAGCCACTAAGGACATGGCATCAATGGAGGTACGAGGTAGAGGAGAGAGTGGAGACCATTATCATCCCAGATGACTCTATAGGAGAACTAGAGGAGATTATAAAGAGGCCACTTAGATTCAGGCTGAAAATAAAATGAGCCATGATAGAGGGATATAAGTTAAGGAGGAAACCTATATAGGAGGTAATGGGAGGTCACACAGATGAGGAGACTATGCTAGGTAGTCACATAGATGGTGAGACCATGGTAGCCAAGACATAGACATGTAAGAAAATATGGTTAAATTATTTCTTTAAGTTTTTATGGAAGTATAGATATATAATTTTTTTAGATATAATAGTATTATAATATACATCTAGTGAAATTTTATAGGCATAGTTGATGATGAGGAGGAGAGATGGGGTCCCTAGTGAGGGGAACACTCCATGACATCCTGAATGAGACTTTGTAGCCATACTACCCCATGACACTGGAGGATCTAATTGTACCATCTACCCTAGCTTAGGTGAGATAATTTAGATTAGATAGAGAGGAAGCAAGGTAGATACAAGCATAGAGAGAGAGGATGCAACCACTAGAAGCAATGGGTGTAGAGGAGCTTCAAGCATAGTAGACCTTAATAGATGAGAGAGTTATACATCTAGAGATAGTAGTGAAATTGATAGAGATCTAGACCTAGCTGGTGGAGTCACATATGAAATTAGGACACCTATAGGGATAGGTAGGGGGATTGAGATCTCAAATGGCCTCCTTACAACATATCATTTGAAGGAGTCAAATTGAGTCCTTAGTGAGCAACATGGATAATCCAAAAGATATATAGGTGTAGACACCAAAATAGTGTCAACCCCCCCTTGGTCCCTTTCTAACTTCAACATGCCTAACCTATACTTTATTAATTTAAAATACTTATTTTAAATTAATAATCCCCCTAGACACCTCACCTTGGATTCCTAGCTCTTAGGCCATTTATCACCCTATGACTAATCATAATTACCTACGACCTAATTTTAACTCTCCCACTAATTCTCATGCCTATTAAACCTACCTTTGGACCGTTTAACAATGACAACCAAACTTGGTAGATGGAAGAATGGGAAAAAGGCTAAAATAGCCTTTTTTTCCCATTCTCTATCTGTCGACGTTGATTAACAGTCAACCGACACTAGCGGTATCGCTGACATTGATTGATTAAAACCAAATTCTGACCTCGACTGCACCCCGAATGCTAATTCTCTAGATCCCATAATTTGACCCCTCTCTCTCTCTCTCTCCTAGATGCACACTAAGCATCACAGGCTACAGGAACTCTACATCAGTCCCTCCACACCTAATTGAAATGCTGCATGAAGTCTCCTACATTAGCCATAATGGAAACAAGTTTTCTACACTTCTGGTTCTCCACCAAGAGCTAAGTATTCTTCTTCTATTTCATTTCATTAATTTAGAAATCATTAGCAATTAGCTTCTATTTAGTATTTATAAATATCATCAACCAAACTTGACTTTTTTCCTAGAGAGGCTGAGAGGCCTTCCCCATATCCTTACCCTTTTTGACAACCTATCCTCTACCCCTTGTCCCTCTTAAGACTCTATTGACTTCCCTACAATCTTACATGGAACTCCAAACTCCTACAGACCTCCCAAACTCCTCTGTCAACCAAAGACATCAATTAGAAATATGTCCAAAGGCCCATTGACCCTATCGACATCGGCAACATAACCAACATTGGCATATTGACCAACTGATGGTGGTAGCCTAACCGACATCGGCAACATTACCAACTGATGATGGCAAGATTATTGACGTCGATGATTGTGACAGATAGATTGTAGGAATCAGGTATGCATTATCTATTTCTCTTTCTTTAAGTTATTATTATTTCTTTATTCGACACTCTTTTTATCAACAAGTGGACTGTCATCCCTCAAGGAAGTCTTTGCACTTCTAGGACCAAGCTTTGCTTGGCAGTCCACCATATATCTATCTAACATTTTTTTGTTAATTCTTATTCTCTCTATAGGTTTCATCCTCCACAGCCAAAGAGGAGCTCCTTCAATCATTTGGATACAGTGCACAACTTCATCCAGGTATCATCTAACCCCTGACCATTATCCTTAGTTTCTTTCATCTTCTGAATGTAAAAAGTGAAAAAAGTAGTTAGAAACATTCTGGCACACCTGGTGGGACCCTAGAGTTTTCCTTGGGTTCATTTCTTCTAAAACAAACTTTCATATAGGTGCATTAGGAAAATTTCTCTTCTTACATCCTTCTTCTTTCTTTCTCTTTCAAAAAGACACCATTAGCACAAGTTAAAAAGAACTTTTTCTTCTTGTCACTTCTTTTCTGCATCTTAGAGTAGTGAAGTTCATGCTCTTAACCTTTTCCTAATTGCTTGCATCTGAACAAAAACATTTCAATTTGGGTAAAAAATATATTGCATCTCATTCCTGCTTGAATGCATTTTTAGCTCATCTAGTAATTAAAAATGCATTATGAATAAAGCATAGTACACATATGTTACACAACCTGACCACAAGCACATCAAACTAAACATCTAAACATACCTGAGACAAGGCCTGACTAGGATTTCATCACCAAGCGGATACCTTACCCTTCCTAACAATCCCACTTGGACTTCACTACCAAGGGGAGAACCCACTCTATTCTCTAGCAGAGTATAAACTCTAGGGGAAGTATATATTGGCTAAGCGACCTAGCTTGTCTCTAGGCTCTTGAAGTGAGGGGAGCAAGCTCTTAGCACTAGGCCACATACAGAACCTAATACAGATTTTGAGCACCAAAACTTAACCTGAAACCAACCTTAGACTGCCTCTTTTAGTACCCATTCTAAAAGCCCAACTTCCCAAACATATTCTTCTAAGGCATAAGCCAACATGATTCTAAAATTCTATTCTTAGGAATTAATGTTTAGTGTTTGCTTGCCTTCATCTATTTTTCTATTTGTATCTAATTTTTTGAGCTGGTGAGGTCACATTTTGAGATCTAAAAACAACTCAGACTTTCTTCTTTCTTCCAAAAACTTTCAGTTTTCTAAGTTTTTGGAAATACACAGTAATCGACATCAATTTTTCCACCTATGCTAGCAACTATATTCACTGACATCAGTTATCTGACTGACGTCAGCAACTTACTTCACCGACATCATTTTTTATACTGACGTCGATCACTGTCAAAAATCTTTCTTCTCAAATAGCAAGCTAAAAACCTGACCTTTTTGTTGTTAAAAACACATTCTAGTTTTTTGAAGCTGAAACATATAGTTTTTAAAACCTGAATCTATTTTGCCTTGAATGGTTTTGACACATAATCAAACCAAAACTCTTGTTGACCACGCAAGGCAACAACCACTCCTGCCTTCACCTTTCATATCAAGTCCCCAAATGGAGTATAATTTAGAAACTGAGAGTACTCTTATCTAACCAACCCCAACTGAACAGCTAATTTTTCTCGAAGGGGATCAAGACTTTGAAAGGTTCCTTGACCTCAATGTCAAGGCTCTTCAACATTATCTCACAAAAAGTCAAATGCAAGATCCTTTAGGCAACCCAGTTTATGGGATGCCAACTTCCTTAGTTGAAACGACAATCATATCAACAACCTTCGTAACCCAACCCATGGTCACCTAGGCCATTGCCTCAACTAACAACCCGACCATGACCAATATTCAAAGTGTGGCCTCTCCTTCTATTTTTGGACCTACCTCCATTGGGGTTTCTATACCCCCTCAACCACAAACGATTCAACAAAGTCCCACACCATTCCAGAACTTAATTATCTCCATCCCACCTACTCTTGCACCCATAAATACAAGAGTGACTACTTATCCTTCGGCTAGTGTTGCCACCATCCAACCACCTTTGGCGACATCAAGCCAAGTTGTGCCTTCTAGCTTTATGACACAACCACCCTTGACTTCAACATCAGTCCCTATGACTAGTTACTAATATGTTGCGCCTATACAAGTGTAACCAAGTATGTCATACATCCCTCCTAACGCCTTCCAAGCACCTTACAACCTAGGGGGTGCCCCACCTACAAATCCATCAACCGATCTAATCAAGATGTTGATGGATAAGATGTCTAATCTTGAGACATTCATTTCAGGTTCAAGAAATGTTCTCTCGTATGAACAAATCTGTAATGAACCCATTCATCCTTCAGTCCCAATCCGACCATATTCTAGTCAGTGGGAACTTCCCAAGTTTACTCATTTTTAGAGTAAAGAAGACCCACAACAACATCTACAAGCATTTAGACATGCTTGTTACCTTATAGCACATGATGATGCATTATTACTACGCACATTTCCCATGTCACTTTTTGGTGCTGCCCTTTATTGGTATAGTTCTATTACTAGTCACTCTATCTTTTCTTTCACTCAACTTGCCCAGCTATTTTTTGACCACTTTTCAATTAACATAACTAAAAAGGTCTCCATCATGGACCTATATTCTATTAAAAAATTTGACGATGAATCAATAGCTGAGTTCATTGCCCATTAGAGAGGCTTAATCAACCAACTCTCCTTTTCTTTACCTTAACCTGAGCTCATTGAGCTCTTCTCGAGAGCATGTGCTAAACACATCTCAACTACTTTGCAGGTTCAAACATTCCACACATTTGATGAAGCTTTCACCATGGCCAAAAAGATTGAACTCTGCATAGTCGAAGAGGATAAGGTCAAATTGCATAGTAACAATACAAATACAAAATCTAATGACCCTTCATCTTCCAAACCTTCTTCTTCCCACTCCAAGTCCAAAGGAGTGGCAAACACTATGGTCCTTAGACCATCATCTTCAACAACAACCAACCAACCTCAACCTTCAACATCTGAATACTTCACAAGACAATTCCAACAATGGAATATACAGCGTCAATACACTCCAATAGGAGAATCATATGCTTTTGTGTTGGATAAACTAGTCAAGCAGGGGGTCCTTAATCTCCCTCAAATTTGACCACCTTAATTTGACCCCTCAAAAGCCATCCCTACCTGGTATAGGGAAAATGACTTTTGCAACTATCATCATGTCAAGGGTCATGACATAGACAACTGCAAAACCTTCAAAAACATCATTCAAGACATGTTGGACAAGGGGATCTTGTTTTGGATAACTTGAATGCACCGCCTAACCAAAACATAGACATCTTTAGATAGCCTTTTCTTAAAAATCCCCCTAGCCAAAACAACATACATACCATGGCCGATGACTCCCAAGAGCGTAATATATGCACGGTCAACACAATCTCTCCTCTTATGCCTAACCAACCTCTCCCACAGTCTAAAGAGGTTAGTCAGCCTATTTGTCCACCACAAGTAGAAGAGTCTTCTTCTCCTATTTGTCCACCATAGGCAGAAGAGCCTTCTTCTCCTATTTTTCCTCCACCAATGGAGGATAACCTTCTATCCACCCCTCTTTTACATGTGGGAGAATTTGCTTTGACCTCTCACATATTAGAGGATGCCTTGACGATACCAATGCCGGTGACCTCACCCTCATCTTTCTTATCATCAATGGGGGATCATACTTTCCCCACTCCTAGACCACATGTCGAAGCCATCACCATCCCTACACTCTATCCAACTGAAGAGCCACAATCTCCAATCCCTTCTCCATCGAGAGAGGAACTTACCACCTCACCCACTTCAGCTGAAGAAGATCCGGTGAAGGTAGACTTGAACCTCACCCCTCACAGCAGTAGTCCTCGTACTAAACTAAAAAAGGCTGCTAAACCACATCAAAGAACTTCTCCCCCACCTTCACCATTACCATCTATCTTGGGTCCACATCCTTCCACTTTAAAAGGAGTGCTCCCTATTTCAACACCTAACAAAAACAAGTTGCCTCCATTACTCCCTTTACCCACCATAAACATACCTCATATGAAAAATTCAGCACCCCTCATAAAGAAAGTGTCATCTAAATGAGTGGCCACACCACCAACCCAAAAGGTGGTATGGAAATCTCCTCCTACAACTCCTAAACAAGAGTTGTCAACCCCTACTACAACATAATGCGTAGACCCATTAGCGGGGTCTTATGCTTTACTGTTACGTCAATTACAATCTTCTAGCATAAGTCTCCCACCTCTTAAGCCATACCAACCTCTCAAACCAAAACCATCTTGGTTCGACGACACTCAAATTTGTGCGTATCATCACACACCTAGGTCTGACATTGAGCATTGCTGCGCTCTTAAGGTTGTCATCCGCCAATACCTAAAAAAGGGCACCCTTCTCATTAAGGACCCCTTTGACAAACTACTAACACCATCCCATGTCTCCCAAACCTCTTTACCTTCACACTCATTAACTCTTAGATCAAAACCATCTTGGTTCGATGACACTAAATTTTGTGCATATCATCGCACACCTAGACATGACATTGAGCATTGTTGCACTCTTAAAGTTGTCATCCACCAACACTTGAAAAAGGATATCCTCCTCATTAAGGATCCTCTTGACCACCCTTTAACCAAGCCATTGACACCATCCCATACCTCTCAAACATCTTCACCTAAATCAAAATCCCATCATCAGTCTGTGGTTTCTCTACCACCTTCACCCCCTTTATTTGAAATCAACACCATTAATGTGGCCAATAGGTCACAAACCATGAAGGATAAAGGGAAAGAAAAGATTTCTACCCCTTGGACATATCCATCTGTCAAGCCTTCTCAACCATCAAAACCTAAGACTTCAATCTTGGGCACATCGCAGCCAACATCTTCAAAGCCACTTCATAACCCCATGATGAAACAACGCCACCAAAGCTCTATGAAGACATCTTTTTATGACCTCATTCAAAGCTCTCCACAACATCACCAAACTTTAATCAAAGCTTTACAGACAGTGGAGGTCTAACCTGAAGACCCCCAACCACTAGCTTCTTTAATCAAAACATTACCAACCATTGTCTCCGTCACCATCCCTAATTTTGAGATTCCAAACTCCAACTTGGAAGATTAGGATCTCACCCTCTTAAACTAAGCCTATCAGGCAAAAGCTTCACAGGATTCATCCTCACGTCACACTCTTTGACAAAGAGGAGCTTCATTGTCTTCTCTCCATCTTATTTATCCAACCCATTGATTATCCATAATGGGTATCAAACATTATCCCTGTCACAAAATGATTGGGGGAATTCTACATTATATTGACTATCACAACATTGACCAAACATCAACCAACTTCTTAATCATCTCCAACATGTGACCAATATGGAAAGAAGTAAATGGAGCAAGTTTGCTCTTAAATTAACTCAAACCTTATATCATAACGCACAAGTATGGATCAGGGATTATCGTCTGTCTTCTCTTGAAGGCCGGCCAGAACCTGAGCCCCTTAATGCCTTACATCTACGACCATTCTACTATTAATCAAGTAATCATTCACTTGATGTTTAACTTGAGCTCATCCCTTGAGCAACCCCCGTCATCATCATTCCTATTCCTTTCAACCCTTTTTCCCTACAAACATTAGTCAAGCCTTTGGTAAAGCATGAATGCTTTGTCCTTATAAAAGGGAAACTCCCAAACCTCTATAGTCAAGTCCATGACCAAAAATTTAGTCAAAAACAAAAAGTATAAAACTAGGATGCCTATTCAAAGGTCATAAATTATAAATGCAGACTACTTCCTTGAAGGACAGCTGCATAATTATTGTAATTGATAGACTACTCCCTTAAAGGATAGCTATTCAAAGACATTCAACTATACAAAGCAAAATATAGACCAATCCCTCAAAGGATGGCTATGCCCAAATTTTGCTACAAACAACACTCTCTTAGAAGCTTCCCACATCGATCAGCTTCACATATGACCACAAAGCAAAATGACATCCCCATGTAGACTTCTCACATCGATCAGTCTACCAAAAAAAAAATTTAAGTCATGGACTTGCCTATAGTCATTCTCAGGGTCACCTATAACAGGGGCAAATTTATCCTTGCTAAAAAGGGTTACACTATCCTCATACCTCACATAATCAAACCTATTACCCCAACATACCCAAGGGATTTTGAGCTCACTTAACATCGAGTGATTTGAATACTTCTCTAACACAAACAATGGTCAATGACACAATGTATGAATGGGTTTTTTATTTGCAATAACTCTATCTATGCTATCATTATGGTCCTTGTCAATGAAAGAGCAACGTGCCTTTCACTTCTTACACACTTTGGTGAAATACAACCAACCAATTCAAATCCAACCAAATCATTTTCTAAACCAAACCAAACCAACCAAACCTTTTTCAAACCACTAACATTATCATAACCTATTCACACTAGTTTCTATGGAAACCAATACACATGGAAACTATTGACCACACAAATTATGTCAAGCATAAACCATTACTTTCTGAAGCATAAGCATACTCATTTCATTTTTAGCATACACCATCATGAATATGGATAATTTCTAAGGGTGAAAAACCATGTAACCTATGTTACAGCATACACCATCACACAATATGGAAAAAGCTATAACATCATCATACACTCATCATTTCAAGCATGTACCATCGCATGTATGGGAAATGCTAATGACACTAACTTGATCAAAACAATCATCAACCACTTTGACTCTTCTTCCAAACTACATTGGCTTGAGGCCCTTGAAATAGGGGCTATGTAGGCAGCACTCAGTTGACACAAAGTCTTCTGGGGTTAGCTCGACCATTTTCCTATTCATCTCCCTAATGATGTCGGCCATTCATTTGTTTGCCTACCTGATGGACAAACTATTTTACCTTTAACCATGACTTAACCTCATCCAACCCACATCCATAACTATCCCTCTCCTCCCTTTTTTAGGGAGAACTACATTGGCCTAAGGCCCTTCCAACAAGGGCTATGTAGGTAGCACTCAGTTGACATGGGGTCCTCTGAGGTTAGCTTGGCCATTCCTTCATCCATCCATCTAATGGACCAACTATCTATACCAACCCAAAATCATGACCAAACAACTAGCCCTGACACTGAATGAGTTACCTTAGACTTCTCATGGGGCACATTGGAGATCACATCCATCTCCCTGACCACAACACACGCCACCTAAGATCATACCATGACTCAGCCCAACTTGACTAATGACCTTGGAGATCATGACTATCTCCTCAGACCATGACCACTTTTGAGATGACTTTACCTTGGTTATTTTGATTGCATATATGCTACCTCACGAATAGTTAGCAACATTGTACACAACCCATATTATGACCCTCACACCTATTGTCAGATCATGAGCAAGTTGATCCCTAATATGTGTGACATTTTCATGTTTTTTAGGAGCACTTCCTGAGCCTAGGATACTTGGAACATGACGACCATTGGAGCTACAACTTTGATCATTTAACCCAATCAGCTATGACTAAATGTTGGGAACCAGTTATTTCAATTTTAGCACTCCTCAACCTTTGACTGTGATAATTTGACCTACCTATCACGTGAAGTGGTATAGCACAATCTCAACTATTGTAGTGTTCACACTCAACCTTCACCATACCCATCCACTATCTATCAAATTAGCACCTGACATCAGGTTACCTTCCCTCAACTCCCACTTTGAGGGGGAATACCTCATCCCTTAATTAGAGTAACCTACGCCTCATCCCACATCTGGGGCAACTTACTCCTATTTTTGTCTTGCAGTTCATCAGAACAACCAATAGGACAAAAACGACCTTATCCCATACCTGGGGCAACCTACTCCTATTTTTGTCTTGTAGTTCATCAAAAACAACCAACAAGGTAAAAAGGGGCAAATGTAGACACCAAAATAGTGTCCCCCCCCTTGGTCCCTTTCTAACTTCAACATGCCTAACCTATACTTTATTAATTTAAAATAATTATTTTAAATTAATAATCCCCCTAGACACCTCACCTTGGATTCCTAGCTCTTAGGCCATTTATCACCCTATGACTAATCATAATTACCTAAGACCTAATTTTAACTCTCCCACTAATTCTCATGCCTATTAAACCCACCTTTAGACTGTTTAAAAATGACAACCAAACTTGGCAAATGGAAGAATGGCAAAAGGCTAAAAATAGCCTTTTTCTCATTCTCTATCTACTGACGTTGGTTAACAGTCGACTGATGCCGGTGGTATCACCAACATCAGTTGCTAAAAACCAAATTCTGACCTCGACTACACCCTGAATGCTAATTTTCTAGCTCTTGTAATTTGACCCCTCTCTCTCTCTCTCCTAGATGCACACCAAGAATAATAGGCTACAGAAACTCTGCATCAGTCCCTCCACACCTGATTGAAACATTGCATGAAGTCTCCTACATCAGCCATAATGGAAATAAGTCTTCTAAACTTCTGGTTCTCCACTAAGAGCTAAGTATTCTTCTTCTATTTCATTTCGGTAATTTAGAAAGCATTAGCAATTAGCTTCTATTTAGTATTTCTAAATATCATCAACCAGACCTGACTTTCTTCTTGGAGAGGTTGAGAGGCCTTCCCCATATCCTTACCCTTTTTGACAACCTATCCTCTACCCCTTGTCCCTCTTAAGACTCTATTGACTTCCCTACAATCTTGCATGGACCTCCAAACTCCTACAGACCTCCCAAACTCCTTTGTCGACCAAAGACATCAACAAAAAATCTATCCAAAGGCCCATTGCCCCTACTGACATGTGAGCAACATAACTGACGTTGTCATATTGACCAATCTGATGGCGGCAGCCTAACCGAATGTCAACAACATTGACCAACTAATGATGGTAGAATAATCAGACATCGGTGACTATGACAGATAAATTGCAAGAATCAGGTACACATTATCTATTTCTCTTTCTTTAAGTCATTATTATTTCTTTATTTGACACTCTTTTTATCAAAAAGTGGACTGTCATCCCTCAAGGAAGTCTTTGCACTTCTAGAACCAAGCTTTGCTTGGCAGTCCACCATATATCTATCTAACATTTTCTTTGTCTAGTTTCCTTCTTATCTACAGGTGTCATCCTCCACAGCCAAAGAGGATCTCCTAAAATGTCTGGATATGATGCGCAACTTCATCTGGGTATCATCTAACCCCTGACCATTTCATTTTAGTTTCTTATTTCTTTTGAATGTAAAAAGCGAAAAACTTATAGAAACAATAGGATGGGACCCAGACATAGATCTGGAGCATTTTATATCATTGTATATGGTGCATCAAACTCATGATGTGTGTGTGTGTGTGTGTGTGTGTGTGTGTGTGTGTGTGTGTGTGTGTGTGTGTGTGTGTGTGTGTGTGTGTGTGTGTGTGTGTGTGTGTGTTATTTTGGGTTGTGTATGTTATCCTTGTGGGTTTATTATGGTTTTTCAATATGAAATATGTTTACACCAAATTAAAATAAGTAAAATCATACTAATATCATGTTGAGAAGTATGAAAATAATGTAATAAAATGGAAGGTATGTAAAAAGGTATAAATGGTATAAAATAAATTAATTAAGTCAATCAATCATACTAAATCATGCTAGGAAGTATGAAATAAAAACAAAATTGAAAAAGTTTGGTTTTAATTTATCACAATAATTCAAGCTAGGAAGTATGAAAAATTCAAGAAATGGTTGAAATCTTAAATACTGTCAAAAAATAAGAAGACAAAAGGTGAAAGAGAAATGAAACATAGAATATATTAAATCAAGATCTGAAGCATGAAAAATGATGTGTAACTTCATAATCGATTGAATCTTATCTCAAATTTGACACATGTAATTTGGATGGTGACTTAGGTATTGGAAAATTTTGTGAGGAGGGTCAGGTCCTATCCATGGTCTTACACTATAAATCGACAAAGAGAACACCTCCAGGGTAGAATAAATAGGAAAATTGGGTAAAAATAAAGGATGTGGGTAATAAGAAGGAAAATATGGTAATTTTTTAAGAATGTCAGGTCTTATTTGTAGTCTTATAATGTAACTCATAAAATGAAATCCCATGGGGAGCGATAAGTAGACAAAACAATATTTTTCAAGAGGAAATATAAGGGAAATAAGGAGTGAAAAAAGGAGTGTAAAAATCAAGACTTAGGCATCTTATGAGAAGACCTTAGGAGGCAAGAGGCATAATAAGAACATGATAAGACACTAAGTGACTTGTGGGCATCTATGTAGAAAGGAAACTTGTTCAATATAGAAACAAATATTTTTAGGTAAATAAGTGTGTTACTAAGATCAGCTCATGAAGTTAGATTGGTACAAGGAAAATAAAAATAGACCTACCTTTTGATGATGTGTTCCCTATTCTTTAGGGCCCCTTACAAAGTCATTTGTCTACTATGAAGATTGTGTACTTGCATGAGAAAGTAGGTATCACTATAAAAAAATTCTCCTTTTCTAATCTACTAGCCTACCACACCCCAAAGGACCTCAACTCTATCGTGAGGGCAACTATAGAGTTCGAGCTTCTACTAGAAGAAGGAGATTTTCTTTGAATCATGTCTTTTAGTTTTATTTGACTTTTAAGAATATGTTTTCCTTTTGATATCATTACCTTTTGTTTAAATGATTTGGTTTTTAACTTTATTTTGAAGTCTTTTTAATATTCCTCCTCCATATGGATTTAGAATGACCAATCGTGAGAGAGATAGTGATACACATTAATGAGATATAGGCTAAGGCTAAAGGAAGCTAAGTAACTAAATAAAAATACTAATTAGGTCACTTAGGCTTAATGAACTAGTATATGATCTCAAGTCTCAACCATGTATATGCTTAGTTTGTGGAAAAATGAAGAAGGAAAAATGGAGATCCAAAGTGGACAGGTATGAGGAGATAATAATGAGATAGATTATTTTTTAACCAATCATATGGTAAAGGGAGGTAATAAAAAAAGGGAACAGTGTTTGTATAACCAAATCACCATGACAAATTATCTATGAAAAATAAGGATAAGAAAATAAAAAAATCATAAAGATATAAGAAAGAGAGTTTTGAGAAAAAATTCCAAGGAAAAAGGGAAAGCAATGATAAATAATAGACAACCATATGCAAAAATAAATGATAAGATAGGAAAGATATAGTACAACAAGTAAGATCATGATATAAGATAAAAATAAATTGACACAATGTCAAATGTTATAACAAATAAAAATAAGATTAGAACACATGTTCAATCCAATATAGATGTGAAAATATCATGTATGTGCTTATAAATAATGGTAAATCTATCCACACACATTATCCAATACATCAGATAAATATCTATGAAGTGGTAGCCACACTACTGCTAAGGTTTCATCAATCTTCAATGAATACTGGGCAAATACTCATTTTCTGATCTCCTCAATTGAAAAAGTAGGAATGCTCAAAATATCATGATGAAGAAAATTAGGAAAATAATGGTTAGGATAATGCATGGGAGTGGGATCTATGAGAGATACAATAATCACCGATGGAGAAGGATCCATGGGTGAGGGACTCATGAGTGGAGAAGGATCCATAGGTGAGGGAAGGTCCATAGGTGAAGGAATCATAGGTGGAGGCATAGAAGGTGGTGAAGGGACCATATGAGGGGAATCTATGGGAGAATAAGGAGAAGCCTTATTACAATAATAACCTATGGTAAGAATAAAATAAGGTTTCAGAATGGTTATAAGATGATATTTGAGATGTTGTTTTAGGATGTGACATGATCAGTGTGATGGGTGCCGCATAGATGCCATAGATAATATAACTAACTATACTTAAGAATATACTTGGGAATTACCTTTTGAGGAGGTATGGAATTATCTTTTCATGGGGAAGAAGGACTCAAGGTATCAATATATTGTCACAACTTTTGATAATGGGTGGAAGAATGGTTATCTATCTCATGAAAGAAATAGATACATCGATGAATGGTTTTAGGATAAACACTCATGGAATGAGGTAAAATAGGAGTGAAATAAGCCATAAAACACTCATCATTCCATTTGGTGGGTATAGGATACATCTTAGGCAAGGCAAGCAAACCATCACCAAAGAAGGGTGATGATGAGGAAGGAATTGAACTCGGTTCAATGGAAGGAGCAATAGTATCATAAATAGGGGTAGTCTTTGAAATAATAGGAGTAGGAACATGATCAACTATATTAAGAATGGGAAAAAGATCAAGTATAGTAATATCTGATAAAGGGGGAGAGGGGTCTATATATGGTTTAAAGAGAGTCACACTAACCTTAGGGGTAAACTAGATATGAGGGTCAAGGTACCTAGTAAAATGGTAAGGCCCGATCATAGCATGATCCATGAGCATAGTATTATGTGGATATTCATAAATTTGAGGTTTATTTGCCATTTATACCCTATGATAAAGGGGGGAAATGAAAAAAATAAGAATTATATGTGAATGAAATTGACCAGATGCATGAAAAGACTCAAGAAAAGAAGAATGATAATGTACAATCTTAGCATCACAGGCTTTTACAAGACCACATAACAATGTATCATCTAAGGAATAATCATCATCATAATCCATGGCGTAAAGATGAATAACATAGTTATGGATAACCTTGTCATCCAATGAAGCATGTTGAATAGAATGCCTAGTCTTGGTCAAGACTAAAAGAATGTCATCGTAAGGAGTCTTGTAATAATGAGGTTGTAAGGAAGTAGGAATATGTAAGATGAGATGAGGTGAGAGATCAAAAGTTTTGATCTTTAATTTAATCTCATCAGGCTCATCATCATAATAATATAAAAGTTTAGGAGGAATGTTACCAATAAGCTCAGGCTGCCCACTATAACCTTAGGTTGAATCAATGGGAAATCTAAGACATTGAGACTCATGAAATGGAAGAATGCTTTGCAAAGGCTCAAGATTAGTAATCTTAAAGACACCATGATCTTAGAATTATTTGATATTCTAAGGGTTAGTGTCACCTTGAATCTTGTAAATGGATCTATTGTGAGGAAATTTAATGCATTTGTAGGTGGAGGAAGTAATAGCTCTCATGTGATGAGTCTATGGCCTACTAAGCAATATGTTATAATAAAGGGGTAAGTTAAATATCATCACCTTCACATAAATGGTGATAGGTGGGATGGTAATGGGAATCCACACACAACCTAAAGTAGGCATTTTATTTCTATCATATCCTTGGCATATGTTGTGTGTAGACTTTAGATTGCATTCAGAATATCCAAAGGTTTTAATGAAATCAATAGAAGCAACACACATGCTCGAACCCTCATTAATCAATGCATGATTATCTTCGATATCACCTATTTGGATGATAATGAATAAGGGAGGATCATCTACATGAAGCATAATCTTGACAAAAATAATAGAAGTTATGGTAAATTTTAAAGAAAGAGAAGTGTATATGGCTTCATCAATGTTGATAGACATTTATTCACATTATTGAAAAATAGTATCTTTAGAACTAGATAAATCTACTTCCCATCCTATAAGGGGTGGACAAGGGACATTCATCTCAAATAGAAGCTACGTGAGGTGGATTCTATGATGTGGATAAGCTCTCATTATCTCAAAGAATGTAATTTGTGATGGGAGATTAGTGAGCTCTACAATGGGATCCCACTCATCATAGCCCATAAAAAGGTTATTAGATATAGGTGTGTAATGTTTAAGGAGGTACTCAAGATGAGGAGCTGAAATACATTTTAATTTTTTTTATAAGAAGAAGAAGGTTTAGAATAATCTGGTAAATCATGTTGAGCTAATGAACTATTTAGTTTAAGTTTATTTTGAGAATTATAAGAAGTGTTAGTAGAAGTTTGATTATCATTAGCATTAGAAGATGATGTAAGAGTGGTAGAAATATAATGGGATGTGTTATCTAAGGGAGAATCATAAATTGGATCATAAAAAAGTAATAAGATCTTCTTTTCCCAACTCATTTAAATGATTTGGAGAAGAATCCTAGATAGCATGATATGTCTTATGTGAAGGAGTGTAGATAGGTTGAGAATCAATGAAAACCACCACCCTTCACATGTTAGTCATGATAACCATATTATATTTGGAATTTAGTTCAACAATAATTTATACATTATTGGTGGAATGGGTAGGATTATATTGAGTGTCTTGAATATGTTTATGATTGGGTAAAGGATCTTTGTAGATAGCCAAATGAACATTTTCTTGATTTAAGGTTTGAATTTTATCATTTGTTTTATAATCCTTAAAATAAATTTTATAGGCTTGTTGACACGTATAAATAATGGAATCATGATCAAAATTAGGGTGATTAAGAAAATAAATATCTAAATTATGAATTTGTCTACAATTCTCATGAGAATTACCCTAACTAGTGTGAAACCAATGAAATTGTTAGGATCATACCAAGATTTCATAGGATAAGTAGGGTCAAGTTATCATAGAAGAGGCTTACGTAAATTCTTAATAAATTTAGATAATGGTATAGGTTTTTTAATTTTAATGCTATTTGGTGAAGATAAATTAGGATTAGTAAATTTTTGAGAAGAAGGATTTAGTTCTGAATAAGGGTTAGGAATGACAACTTGAACATTGTGAATGGTGTCATAAGAATAGGTAACACCATTATTAGTGATATTGACACCTTAGAACACCTTGAGTATCCAATAATGGACTAAAAAATTCATACATGATTAAATTATACCCATGATAATCTCACCTTATGTCCCCAACACCATTTATCTCATTTCACTCCCTAAACCACACCATTAGGTCTACTCGCAATAAGGCCTTCTTATTTCCATAAAGTTTGTCTTGAATATCTCAAGAATAAACATATCTTTTCCTCAAAACCATATAAATAAATCTATTTAATAATAATTTCATGACATTATGTTCAAAACTAATTCAATCATATTTCACATATAAGACAAAATATCTTGAACTGATCATCTTTATATGCTCATTCAGAACTACACACTAGCTTCAAAACCTAGTCAAGAACCTTTGACTTTTCTCACCTTCATATGAGTTTATCATACATTAAAATAAATTAAAATGAACTTAAAAAAATATATAACAAATTAATTTTCATTTTAATCTTTAAATCTATTCAAAAAGACTCAAGAACACCATTCTCACTCACACATAGAAAACTACTTGTAGCTCAAAAAACATAGTTATGAAAACTAAGACTTAGAACATCTGTGTGAACACTTTTATGAAGTTTCAATGGATCTATATGATATTTTAGAATCCTTATAATTTTTTTAAATAGACATATTATATGGATATAAATATTAGTCTTACAAACCAATCTCATGTCTTCACCCTACATAGACCTAACTGTGTTAGATAGGTCACACTTTGAGACCAAATTTTTGCTTGTATATGAACATAACCAAAAATTATATTCAAGGGGGAAATGTGATATAGGTATTTAAAAATTACCCCATGTATTTGGATCCATCCCTAATCCACTATAACCCATCTGAAATCTCATTCTCACTTCTGCTTGGTTTTCTCGTTGTCTTCCTCATTAGATCTATTTAGTAATAGGTCAACTTCCATGATTAGTTTAGCATATTTAAGGTCTAGAAATACTAATAAACTCAAATTATCATAAAATATAAGGCTCAAACATCATCCTCCAATCATTTTCATTCTCTGAACTGGTTAACCCTACTTGTTACATCAAAAATCCAAGAAATAAGGGGTTTTATGTAGCTTCTATTCACTCTTCTGATAGACCAATTCCACCTGAAGAAACTTGGGAGATTCCTATAAATTATAAAATCATAAAACTATGCCATCCAATACAATATTATCTATTTCCAACAAGATTTTTCCTATCTAGTCATTATGATGGTTTTTTAGAAGGGTTTTGATTACTTTCCATTCTTAGCAATTGTTCATAAAGGATTTCCCCTCAAATCCAAAACTAGTGCTAGGATATTTAATCTAGGAATATTCATTAACTACCATGAACTTATTTTATCATCATGAAAATGTTTTACCTACCAGTGAGCATAATAAAATATTTTTTAGGTCTACAACACCTCATTCAGTGCACACATAAAACCTCAAAACTAAATTTTTATCCTTTATCCTTTCATATTTGACTTCAAAATTGGTCAAAAAACTTTAAAAAAACCTCTCACACCTATAACAATAATCTTATGAGCTCTAGTACCTTGGGAACTGATCTTGACCCCTCATTAGGCCACACTAGGTCTATTTGCTCATTAGGCCTAAACTTGTAAGCCATAATTAGACCTTGAAAGCTCTTGTAATACTATTTAAACCTCATAATAATGTTATAAAACTTCATACCATGATCACACACTCTTAATATTATTCTCACAAGTCCCATACTGCTCACCTCAACATGCTACCAGGCCTATGCCTTTTCACTAGGTTTCTTCATGCAAGGACTAAGCCTCAAAACTAACCTTGTAACTCTTATAAAGTATGATTTTCCTCCTTCATGTGAAGTATTCACTAGGATTTACTATGATTTATGCATACACCCTCTCATAGGGCTAGACTAGGCTTCTCAAGACACCTAGTACTCAATAATATGCTTACCTTGTATCTTGATCTTAAAACATGTCAAAAATCTAAGAAAATTTACCAAGTTGCCTTCAAATTCTCTCTTATCATAAGATACCTTATCACATACCACATCACCATATATATCATCTATTCTAACCTTGACATTAATGACTCCATCTTAACTTTGATATTAGTGACAACATCAATGCCTCGAAAACAACAATAGAAACATAACTCAACATCAATAGAATCACTATTATCCTCTTTATGAGACATATCAATCCTATGATCATCCTACACCTCCCCCATATCGTTATGGTGATGCATATGAATAGCCTTATCTTCAACCAAGCTATCCTCCTTCCCCCCTTTCACTAGCCTTCCAAGCTTATCAAAATGAAATGGAAGAGATGGAGAATAATATACTAGAATGTGCAAAAATATTTCGTTCAACTTATCAATATGAGTAATTGATTGGGATATTTCAAGATGCATCTAATGATCCATTAAAGATGAATGAGTTGTGTATATTTTTATTGGATAAGATAGATATTTGGGAAAGATAACAAAGTGATTTTCATTAGGTTTTTCAAGGGCCCTCTTGAATTTCTTATCAAGCTTATTATGCTCCATATCCTCATGAAATAATTGACCATCCTTAAGAAGAGAAATTATAATAGAGTATAGACAATCAAACTCAAACATTGGAATTAAAAGTCATAGATCTTGAATCAAACCTAGATTTGGAAGTTAAAGCCAATGAACATATTGTGCCTATTAAAACCTCATTTCCCCCTCCTCAAGAACCTAAAGCTTTTTCATATTGGAGCTCTATCCAAGAAGGAATTTAAGACAATAAATATGTCCTAGTTGAGAAGACTGTAAATCAAGTTACTATTGTACATGAACCTCAAGAAGGCTATGAGAAGAATGAAGTGGTTGTTGATAAGAATGAGGCACTCATATTACAACTAAATTTTATCTCTTTAATAATTATTACAATAATCTTCCTTTTTGATTACCTCAAGTTGAAATAAATATCCCTTAATTTCCAAACCTACTTATAAGTAACCTAACATGCCTCATACTCCCTCTCAAACTCATGAACATATTCATCACCCTCCCACCATCTCCCTTATTGAGTAATAATTTGTCCTATGGGAGGCAAATAGAGAATATCAAGTTGAAATTGTAGGTGATTAAGAAGATTCAAGTGTGTGTGTGAATAAGATATTTTGATTGGTACTCCACTTGTAAAAGAGAAATGAAAATCAACTTTCAGAAATGAAGTTATAAAGGATGGTCTTGATAGTATGATTCAATAAGGACATCTAATTGCATCTAGTCTTGTTGAGTTTGTAGTTGATATTAATGTTAAATTTTATCTAAGAAAAAAATTTGAGGTCTTGAATGAATTTTAAATTGTTTCAAATGAGTAGGAATGCGAGCTTGAAGAAAGAGTATAAGTTGAAGTCTCAAATAAAGTTGAAATGTTTCTCAATGAGCAAGAAGTTAAAATTAAAGGGGATGATTCCCAATTACATCATGAATTCATAGAGGGATTTTAATTTTATGACAATCCCATAGATCTTACATATAAATGAGAAGATACTATTTAAGTTGGTCTCATTCAAGTTGATCAAAGTAAGGATCCAAAATATGATTAATAACAATATATTGAGTCCCTTCAATAGATTGAATCTCTTTACAAAGGTACATTTTCTATTGAATATAATACTCATGAGAATTTTGATCAAGATACACCCATTGAAGACAATGATGCATCTTAGATTGAGTATGGAAATATAGTTAAAGATCTCAATGAACTTGAAGCAATTGATAAGCAATAAGAGGTCACTCAAGATGCTATATAAACCCAAGGATGATGCCTAGATGGAGTATAACTAGATAAGGTTATAGATAACAAGAAATATGGACTAGGTCTTGATGTACAATATAAATATGTTTTCATAGGTGACTAATTTTCTTCTATTAATTCACTTGAAATCATGCTAAGATGATTGGAAAGTAAGAGGACAATAGAGATAAAAAGATCAAGTTCTAAGAGGTAGCTTACCTCATGCCATTTATCATATCATGGAAAAGAAGATCCCACAACCTTCCCCTTTTATCTAGGAGGAATAAGATATGTTTATATCAATTTTATATATTAATTACTTTTTTGTGTCCTACTTTCCCTAAGTACATAGCTAACACATGTGTGTGTCTTGTATCCTTTGCTTTGTGTGTGTTTATAGGTCAAGTTAGATATATTTTATTGGATAAGGATAAATTAAGTTTTATTTTGAGTCAAAGTTACTCCATTTTCCAATGAAAGGATAAGATTATTGGTCTAGTAAGCATTATAGGCATGCTACACCTATGAATCACTAATTTGTTGACTAGTTTTGACCCCTAGGTCAAAAGGTCAACCCCTATAGATAGAAACTTGTTTCTCATGTATTAAAATACTTGTTAGTAACCATTTAATTAATTATGTGGTCTTAAAAAGGTATTTATAAATTCTTATTATCATATGTTAATGTTAATTTGACAATATTAAGGTAATAATTTGTCTTTGTCTTAGACTAGTCTAGTCATGTCATGGTGTGAATAATCTCAGTCAAAATGTGTCATATATCCTTAAGTTATTATTCAATTCATATTAGATCTTAATAACCTTGTATAAACATTTCACACATGTTTGGAAAGTTTAAGGTTTATTTGTAAACTTTAAGGTAAAGTCTTATGCAAAGAAAAGTGTTTTTTATCAAATCTAATGTATGCCAAAGTTGACAAAGGAAAATGATCCATACAATACACTTGAAAAATCTTGTGAATAATTTTTGTAACTTCTATGTATGTCAAGGATGTTATAATAAGTAAATTTTGTAGGAAATCACTCCAATAATGCTTGAGCATCCTTCTAAGGGTGAAAATTTGGTCTAGAATAAGTAACTCCCCCCCTTAACATGTCACACAATTACTTTCTCTTATTATTGAGATTGTAATATTAATATATAGATATTTACATGATCTACATCAAGCAGATTAGGACTTGTTGTGATCATATTCTTCATGATTCAATGATATATCTACCTAGATATGTCCCTCTATGTTTTTTATGTTACACTCATATTTTACATGGTTATCTTATTATTTTGAGGTAAGGTAACTACCAGTTGGTTCTTACCCTCACCTCAATGTGGGGGAATATTAGTGGGGGCATGCCATAGAGGCATGAATTTCACATTTATTCACATATTCATATTTCATTAGGGGAATGTTTTGGAAGCATGTCCTCCACATTGACACTTACAATAGTTCTCAATTTTAGATTCAGTGTAGGCATGTTTTGGAAACATTTTTTACACACTTCACCATTTTTTAATTTCCAATTATAGTGGGGGAATGTTTTGGAAACATGTTCTCCTAACTTATAGAGTTTTCAAATTGACAAAATTGCATAGTTATATGATTTAGATACACATTTATGGTAGAATTATATAAATTGATTCCATTGTTATACATATTTTAATCATGAGACATATTTAAGGTGAATATGATATGAAATGCACCTAATTTTGCAAAATCAAATTAGTTTCATATTTAAAACACTTCTACAAATTGTCATCAGTCACCAGGTTAGACATGTATGGACTATATGGAGTTGATCTACTATAGTAGTTAGTTCAACTTTGGTATGGTTAAGGTTATTAAATAATTTGATATTGAAAATTTTATAAGTTGGAATTGATTACATCATCCAATCTCACTAGTTTTATAGTATGAGTTTACTTATTTCACTCACACTAACCAAGTTATAAGAATGGTTGGGTTACACAGTTGAGCTAATCTCAATTACTAGGTGGTAACTCACATTTTTGCCAAGGTTATGGGCATGTGTCCTCCAATATCTCTCTTTCTCTTTCTATCCATATATATATATATATATATATATATATATATATATATATATATATATATATATATATATATATATAATCTATATATAATTTATATTTTTCCTAAACTTATCTATAAATATTCATAATGATATATATTTTCCAATCAAATTGCCAAAAATCAAGATAGTTGCATCATGTAATCATATAAAATGTGAAAATTGGTAACTTGAGTGTGGATAATGACACCCAACCCTTAGCTCCCTCTTGCTTTCTTTCATGAACCTCATAGGAATCATTTTCACTAATTCCTAATCATTTTTAGCCTTCTAGACTTGATCCTAGTTGAGTTAGACTCCTCTTTCCATGATAGAT
The DNA here is from genome assembly GCA_037957365.1 of Torreya grandis. Lineage (NCBI taxonomy): Eukaryota > Viridiplantae > Streptophyta > Pinopsida > Cupressales > Taxaceae > Torreya > Torreya grandis. The sequence continues at coordinate 1,704,422 of JARHVA010000845.1, forward strand.
CAATCCCCTAGGTCCCATATACTTAATACAATAGCACCATACTATGACTATAGCATCGGTTCCACTCCTATCCACTTTTGGTGCTCTTTTCCAAGTCCATTTCTATCCCCAATGGTTAATTTCTTTTAGTTCCCCATCCTTTTCCTTGTTAGACTAATGCAATCACATTCAACCCATGACCAATAGATCCCTATAAAATCCCATTAAAAGATCATTTATAAAGGGTTATAAAATATCACTAAGAAATCAAGAATATAAGCAAGACTACTCAAGAAATCTTCCCTATTCTCTGCATACAACCAACCAATATACTCACAAGATTATTCAAATCCTTACACCAGACCCTATCCACCTCAAGTACATCTATTTTAGAATTTATTCCTCTTCATACACTGAATTTTATAAATTACATCAAGTGGGATAACTACATATGGCTTGATCCCTCTTTAAAGTATTGGTATGTAGTTAATGTGCCCACACAAGGAGTAAGGATACATGCTTAGTAAATCTTACACACACTAAACCCCTTTATTTTTTTAAATTAGTCAAATAAAAATAGATTATATGGTTTTAAGAGATAATCTACTCTACAAGGATCTATATAGACTTCTAACTACTAAAACTTCATAGATAGGGTCACATAGACATGGCAAACAAAACCCAAAAAGCTGATATCTTTAAGACAACAATGGTAGATGTAGACTACAGTGTTGGTGACACTCTTTTTCACTTTAAATTATCCTACCCAATCATAAATGAAGGTTTTATCTTAGTTTGTGATAGTGTCCTAATCCTGTAAAGTGAATCTCAGACCTAGTCTCAGCCATAACAATTAGTTTCCAGCTAAGTATTAATTTCTCCATCTTATTATTATTTTTAAAAAGGTCAAAATTGTAATTTAATTTACAAAAATTAGTAGATTAATTATTAATTATTTATTTACTAATTTTACTATTCATACCTTTTAACTAAATTAGGAATAATATACCAATATTCCTAAAATTGTTAAATCACATCGATACACAAGTGTACTCTTAAACCTTGCTCTATTTCAATTTCAATCATTTTAATTCTTTCAATTTAATATTATATTAAATGATTATATATTGTAACATTACCTTGGTTGTAATTTAATTACCAAAAAATCACTCAAGTTAGACTTGAGCAAAGGTAAGGTGTGTTATACACACCTAGGCACACATTCCTTTTCTTTAAAAAGAAAATATTTACTAGATTAAAGGAGGGATGTAGACACTATTTATAAATTATATATCACCTCAATATTATACACTTTTAAAATACATATCATGTATATAACTTAATATTTTATACATTTACCACTACTAAAAGGATTGTATACATTAACTTTCAATGTCTAATTACTTATCCATTAGACTAGCCTATGTCATTGCAAGTGCTCTACTCCAATGTAAGTGTCTAGTTCCCTAAATTCATCAAACCTTCTATCTTTCCTATAATATTAAAAACCAACTCATCTTATATTTCTATAAGTTATATACCTACATATATCTTCTAATTTCCCTAACACTTGCATCCTAATTATATGCCTATGTCATTGCAAGTGCTCTACTCCAATGTAAGTGTCTAGTTCCCTAAAGTCATCAAATTTGAAAATGAAACATATTCCTATGATTGGAATAAGTTGTTTAATGTTATATATTATCCAAAGGGATTATTATAAATACAATATCAATCCTCATTCATTCTTCACCTAACATAGACCAAAAATAACTCAGTTAATCACTCAAGTGAGAAAAGCTTCCCCATTTCATCCTATTTAAATATTAGTCATAGAGACAAGACATATACAAGTCCAAAGTACTAAAGTATAGTTATATGAGCCAAATTTTACAAATTATAAGTGAGTTCACTCTATGCACTTTCTTATCACACATAACATACACACAGAAGCCAACATGTAGGGGATAACTACAGAAGACTAAGGCCTTCTTCAGAGTATTATCTATTTAGGTAGTTCTCTTTTATATAAGGGTATTTTGGGAAGATCAACACCATTTTTCCACTAACCCATTTCCCCATAGTCATTATGAAGATGAAGAACTAGGGTTTTTATATTTGACAAGGAGTTACAATCCATAACCTAGATTTAAATGCATTAGAGTGAAGATGACATAGAATCCAAAATCATATAGGTGGTCACATCTAGTTTTATCATATATTTTATATTGAATGCCCATGTATAATTTATATACTATCATTGACAAAACCTTCCTAGGTTGATGCAAGTATCCCCAACTATAGAAGTATAATTTATAGAATCAAGCGACTAATCTAGAATCCAGACCCACTATACTTTCTACTTATTTCAAATATAAATTTATATTAGCACCAGAACCAACTAATTATATTTTTTTCATTATCATTTAAATAAAAATAATAACTATACTTTTCATTTCAGCATATTTTAACATAATAAATTTAATATATGTTTATCTAAGTTTTATAGTTAATTGGATTGATTTATAAATAGTCTACCATCCTTATGCCTTAATCTATCTCTACCATTTTAACTCTATATTCCCTAATTTATATTTTAGGTTTAAATAAGTTCATTATTTATTTTATCAATGGGGATTAACCAAGGTTAGTCTAACTCAACCCATTTTGCTTGATTCCACCATTTGATGTTTCAAGTTTTTGTGAAGGAAATTAGGGTTTGAGTTTTTAGGTTCATATAAATGTGTTAAAAGGACTGATAATGTAGGAAAATGAATTACAAATGTATGAAAATTATCATATATAAAATTATAATCTTGTAGTTACATGGTTAAAAGTAATTACCACTAGTTAAGATTGATAGTCGGTCTTATTTATTAATAATTGATATCTAGCAGAAGACAACAATAAATTCCATAAACAAGTATATTACAACCCTTTTTATACATAATCAATACATATAACAAATATTTTAAAACCAAGGAAGAAAAATGAAAAATATAAGTTCCCCTATATCCCTTTAAAATTGTTTATTGCAATATTCAAATTTGCATAATTGAATCATAGTTATAAATTTTTATTTTGTGTATATTTTACCAATCTATAGTTACATTTTTAATTCTATTTAGTTATATCTAATTGAAGGTTTATTATTTAATCAATCTAATTTTAGATAGGACACAAATTTGTAATTAATAATTTAATAGATAATGTTTTAGACACTATTCAACACAATATTTATATGATACATATCTATATAAAAATGAGGCATTATTTTATTTGAAAAAATAGGATTAACATTGTTGTCAAAAGTAGCATTGGGTAGCTATAAACTTGGTATGGATATAATATTATCATGGACATTCCATACCAAATAGATTAGATTTAACGTGATGAATTATGCCTTCAATGGTTTTGTATTTGATTGATGTCAAAATTTATCTATGGCAATCATAACCTCTACATATTATTTCAATGTATTATAGATAGAAATAAATCCAATGTACTTGTAATGTTATATGATTAATATAGAATTCATGGCATACACATTACTAAAAATTGATAGAGAAAGTTTTGGCTCAAGATATTTTTGAAATTTTGGGTAAACAAGAGAGAATTTTTACAACCCCATTTTGAAAATCATGACATCATCTAAAATTTTCAATGTGTGGAAACATGCCACTTGAATCAAAATCAATTCATTCTGTAAAAAAAAATAAAATTAATGGACATGTAAATAAATGTTTTATATTGATATATTAGCACTATTTTATTGTAAAAATAAATATCTTCAAGAAAACCTATCACAAATTCCTTTTATTTTTTAAAAAACAATTTAGACTAATTAAAAAGTCAAATCAAAATATGAACTCTATATCCAAAATTTTATTAAAATATACAATGCACACCAATACATACATTCCCTATTTTTAGGTAGTTATATTTAATGTTAAATTTGATAGAATCTAGAATGAAGGATAAGGAAACATAATGAAAATTGATTGTGACCCATATTGTGACAATGCAAAAAAATGTTGTGCTTGTTTTAGGTATTTTAAAAAAGAGACATTTCTAAAATTTATTTATCCTAAGCATATTTATTTTAATGCTTTCTTTCCAAATTTGGTAGTTATGAATGATATTGAAGAGAGTGTTAATGTGGGTTTTGACATGAAAACAATAATTAGGCAATGTGTTTATTAATCCCTTGTCTCTCCAGAAAAGAGGCTTGCATGAACAAGTATCCCTAAGGTCTTGACTACTAGGTCTTGGTACACAAGGTAACCCCATCGGATAATTGTGAACTATTACATGTTAGGGGTATATTTTAATGATTTGAATCAAAATAATTAAATATAACTAGAATATTCAGTTATTTTTAAGATTTTAAGATTTAATTCCTTTCACAAGCAAACTTATTTCATGAATTGATCATGTCTAAGAATCCAACAATGCAAAAATAATGAGAAATTTTAGATATCGAATGATAAAATCAACCAAGATAGACAGTTGACTTCAGGTTTTTATATCCCTATATTAAATTGATATTAAAAATAAAAATATTAGAGTTAGAGAGGTAAAAATTCTTGTTATAAACACAAATGAAATCTAAGCTATCTGACTGAATAAATCCCCATTTAAAACTATCTCTAGTTGAGCTAGACTAGTCACAACTCCAACTAAAAATGGTGAAATAATATAGGATAAACAATGATTACAAGAAATAAGGGCATCACTACCATAAAAATTCATAGAGAATGACTACTTAGACTTAACAATATTTTTGTTATCTAAACATTACTTTTGATTAATGATATTAAGAACCCATACAACCATTAAATAATCAAAAAACAATTATGTAATTATAAGCTAAAACAAGAAATTGAATAAATTATCCTAAAAAAGTAATAAAATGTCTAGTTATATCTATCTCCTTTCACAATCCACATAGATTAATCCCTTATTATGGCACAAGAGCTAGTCTCATATAGGCATTCATGCCCAAAGAGTTTGAAATATAAATTTAAATTTAAATTCACTCACTCATGGGGTAGTTACATAAATCATCAGCATGGTTTAAGGAGTTTGGTATGTCTAAAATTTATGCAATTCAATCATGACTCAATTGAATTCTGGAAATAAAAAATAGTAGGACTATATAATGATTATTAATTACCCATGTATCTATGCAATCAATTGCCATGCCTCTTTAAGGCTGAGTTTCTCTTTTATGCTCTTTAAAATATCCCATTTTGCATGTCATGCTAATGATTCTCAACCTACTCATGATTAAGTTAGACTTAATTTTGAGTCTATAAATGAAATTAGATGTGCAGTCCATTCTTGGCCTTTAACAATTTTGATGGGTAGGACTATCAAATTTATACTTTTGCTTTGATGTATACTTAGACATCATGTCCTTTGATTGGATGGGATACTAAAATATGTCTTATCTTTGCTTTCCTTATACTTTTCCCTCACTATGTAGTTAGATTCTATGGGTCTCACTTTGACACTTGGAAACCTTTCCACTCTCTTGGGACTTTACATTTTCAACCATTTTTATTTCCACATGTTATCTCCTCAAGAAATCATGGCCTTTGGTCCTTATGTAAATTAGGAAAATGAACCAATTTTAATCTATCTAATCCCCTGAGTTCATGAGAAACTACTACATAGCATCCTCTCAAGACCTCAAGACCATGGGGTATTAACCTTTGGATTGATATTTTAATTCCCTTGAGATTATGAGTGTTTAATTCCTCTAAATTTTTGAACTTATATAATTTTTAAGTCTTAAAAAACTTATAAATGTTTTCAAAACATATTTTCTTCCACATGTCCTTCATTGATTGGGATCAAAATTCATATGTTTTGATCATATCCTGTAATTACACATGTATATCTAGTTGCTTATAATTATCCCTAAGGAAACTATGACAACCCTAAGAAGGTTTGGGAAAGGTTGGGAAGGCAAAAAATATTGTAAGTATCAAACTCCCCTTTAGGCCTCCTTCAACACTTAGTCAATATAATTGATTTTAACTCTATCCATGTAAATTTGAGATTGAAATATGGGTCCCTACCACATGGATTCTCCTCACATTTCCACTGTTAGGCTAAGGCTTCAAGTTCATGATGATTTGTGTTTCCACTATGAGTCAAGATTTTACCATGTGTCATAATATTAGTTGCTCAATCTCTAACAAATTTCAAGGCCTACAAAGACTACCTCAAGGCTATATTGCATCAATATTTTTCTACATAGTTTCATCCTCTCACCATATTACCTAAGGCTTTGACATAATTTTTGGTCTATATGGGAATCTTTGGGAGAGTGGGGAAATGATATTATGCCATATGGTATCATCTTTCTCACCCTCTCACCTGTAGGTTTTATGTTCTATATGAACATCTTTATGACAATTGATGAATAGGATGATTCCACATGACATCATATTGCTAACTCACTAGAATGAAGGAATTACATTGGAATATACATCTCTAAGATAATGGAGCATTGGGATTGTAACATGTGGTATCATCCCACTGACCTACCATCCTAGAGTGTCACTGAAATCATTTTACCTCTAGACAGTCTTTGAATTAAAGAATCAACTAAGTCTTGAAAGGCATTTTAGAATGGCCTCAAGACCACTAGATGATTGACATATGGCATCAAGAATTGATTTGTATAATAATATAGTTGTTTTTAAGCAATATAAAGGTGTTGTGTGTCCTTGAGCAAATTTTTTGAAATCATCTTAAGCATCTAAAGACTTTTTAGATAGATTTAGGCCATTGAGAACCATGGAAAGGTGCCATGTGGAATAATAAAAGTTTTGACATTTAATTTAAGTACCTATAGACACAATATTTTATCTAAACACTATTTAAAAAATAAATGGTTAAATATCCAAATAAAAATGATAAAGGTGAAAGCTAAAAAGTGACTAAGTGTAAAATTAATATTTGAATAGACTTATCCATTTCGCTCAATTCAAAAGCTAATTTTGTCCATTTCTATGAGAAGTGACTAAATAATAATTTGAAAATTTATAATTGATTAGTCATTTCAATTTAAATGAGAATCAAAATGGACCAAATTACTTATGAAAAGGAGAAATAAACTCTATAATAGTTTGATCATTTGCACAATATTAAGGCAAAGTAGTCTAAAAGGAACTATAAAATGTGTTTCAAAATGAAAGAAAATAAGTAGACCAGTTCTTAGTGAAATAATGAAAATTCAAAAATTTAAATTAATGCATCTCATATGTGAATTAGATAAGAAACCACCATATACTCCTTGAAGTATAAGACCAAACTTCAAAGCAAAACAATAGGGTCCCTATTTTTATTATGAAAATGGGGCATGTTATGCAATCAACAAAAAATGGTAACTCTTACTAGAAAATAATCTTGACTATTTTGAAAATACATAATCCTTGATTTCATAAGAATAAAAAGTATTAATTGTAATCAATTACTCATAACAATCCATAATTCAAAGGCACTGAATTCATTAGTAACTAGTGACATACTAAGTTATAGTAATTCCAAAGCCATATAGGTGTGTTATTGAGTGATTTATTCATTTTATTTGCATTCATGTGCAATAATTCATATTTACATAAGGCCAAAACTATTTAAGGAAATAAATTTTATAATTTATCTTGGGGGAAGTGGTGTGGGCATTACTCTACTACCATCTAGGTGTTTATAGTCTTGACAGAGATACCTCTAGTCTATTCCAAAGGCCTTGTTCCACTTCCAACTAGGCTAGAATGCATGTGGTGGAGGCTGCCAAGATCACCCTTTTGAGGATAACTTTATATTTTAAATTTTATCTCAATTATTTCAAAATGAGGTTTTTCAATTCATCCATAGAGGGTTTTGGACCAAGCCATAGGTAGAAGGATATTAGGAAGTTCATAATGGCTTAATACAAACTATAATTTAAGAAATGCTAAATTTTTATTATGATATTTATTTAAATGTTTTATATGGATTAAAAAAATAAAATAGTTGTTCTAAATTCACAATTTCCATTGTGAATCATTGACCTCTAGAATTCAAGAAACAAACCAAGTGATAACAATAGCTTACACCATTTATTTGAGTAAAATATCAATTAGGTTATTTGAGTGCCATCTATATTACTCTTAAAACAACCTTTAATTTCATTTATTAAATCAAAAAGGGGACCACATGACAAATAAAAATGTTTGGACAAACCCAACAATGAAAATAGAAAATAAACAAAAGTAAACCTAAGCTAACAAACAAGGGACATGAAACAAAAGTAGAAATCATAAGAGAAGTTATTTACATGGGCTTCCAAGCCAATCAAGAATGTAAATAGTTGTTATAAATAAATAATTTCATCTTTTATAAGGTATTTTAAGCCTTTTAAATTTGACGTAACATAGAAACACCTCAAAGTTGTGGGTACTCTATTGGAAAGGTGAATCTCTAGGTTAAAATGCTTGCTCCCCTTGATGAATCACTTATGCTCAAACAATAATCTACCACTTGTTAGGAAAAGGGAAAAAAACCTAATCAAATGGAGGTGATGCACCAAAATATTATTTGACCACTATGAACTAGTTGTAATTACACTTCAAGAAAGAGACTAACCTTCACATGACACTAATCCAAATTTGCCTCTCTACATCAATATTTCTCATGAAGGTTGTGAAGTAAGCTTGAGTTGGGAGGACTAATTAAGAGGTCATTACATGACACTAATGAAAATTTTACTCAATAAAATGATAAACACTCCATTTTAATACTTCAATAGACATATAAAAAGGATTCCAAACTGAGCATGAATGCTAAACAAGGACAATCATGCCAATGAAGCAAGACTATAACTTAACAAGATCAACTAATCAAGCATCCATATTGAAACCATTCCATAGATAAGGTAAAAACAAGTTACTATTCATTAATGAAAGGCTAAAAATGGGTAGGCCTTCTCCATATCTAGGTGGAGTATACAATCTTATCCAATTAAGGCTCAATATTTAAAGACAGTGAGAGGAGAGAAGGGTATAGGGGGGAAAGAGAGACAAGAGTCTAAAAGGATTTACAATAAGAAATGAGTTTGAAACTACCCCACTAGGTCCTCAAATACAAGTTTTAGTTTTTTGAAGATGCTCTTGTGCTCCAAGTGGTGTTGAAGTTTCAAACTTATTTGACACCTTGTCTATCTCTCCAAAATTGCCATTTGCCTTCACTTGTGAAATGAAAATTGGACTTTTTTATGGTTAGGTTTTGTTTAATTAAATATTTTATCTACTCTTGATACCTTTCAATTGATCTTTATAGGTTATATTTGACACATCACTTCATTCTCTTGCTAGGTTTCTAGAAGTCTCTTCATCTCATTCATCCAATGTTCCTTACAAGTGTAAATACTTGAATTCAATTATCTAACTCATTATATCACCATGTATGGTATATTAAAATCATATTAGACTTGAAAATTTTCATTTGAAAGTCTCAAACCACCCCCAAGAACTTAATCTACACCAAAAGCTCTCATTTGGCTTCATTCCTTATATCACTACAAGCCTATAAACCTCCTTGTGTAGGATAATATATGGAGTTTATTGAGAATATGATCACATATTTGTATAAATATTATCCTCTTACAAATTCATGTCAAATTTAATGTCTATAATATGAGTGGAAGTGCCTTTTTCTATTTTCTATCTCCTAATTAGGTCTTAATTAGGCCTCCCTACCTAGAGGCTAAATTTTGGATCCATTAGATTCCCAAAAATTTGAAACCTAAAAAAAGTGTGATACAATTTTAATACCCCCTAAGGATCCTCCATGTCAATTTTGAGCTTCTAACACTTTGTATGGACCTCTCAAGCATCATGAAATAGCCTTATTTGGTCCTTTTCTATACACCTATACCTTGGAAGTACCAACCAATGGCATAGAGATATTCTCAGGGGATTTTTGTACATCATAAATATTTTTTAAGTTCTTATTCAATTCATCTCAATGAATAAAATGATCTTATCTCTCATTAGGTTGAAACTGGTGTGTTTTGGTAGCCTATGAGTACTTTGCACTCTTAGAGATGATTCATAAAGGATAGGATTTGGATGAACATCCAAATTAAATGAATAATGAGTGTATATGGGTGTCCTATTAATACCAATATATTTAGCCACCATACATCCTTTCATTGGATATATGAGCATGTTTAAGAGACCCTTAGGCTAGTAGACTGCATTATGTGAAGTCTAGAGAGAGATGAGGTCGGTATGTGGTATTTTGAGCCTAATTTTGAGTTTTTAATGAAATACATTAGTATGAGACATCCAAAATAAAATTATAACATTATTATCCAAATCTTTCTATCCATTAAACCTTGTATTAGTCTTGGATTACTTAAGCTAGGGTTCTTAAGCAAGTTAATGCTAGTGACCCTAGCTGATCATATTTGAGACTTTATCAACTATTTTAGGGTGTATGCATTCATAAAATACATATTTGAGACTAATAACACCTACTTATAGTCCTTTTGGTCTCAAATTAATTATAACTAACCATTTTCTCATGACTTCCCTTATAGGTATGTGTTTCTAGTTATAGGCTTGTTAGGCCTAGATAAGACATGACATCATTCCATCCTTGTTATTAGGTCTGAGGATATCATATGACCATATTATAACCATGAAACCATCCTAAAATTTTGTTTCCTCCTCTCAAACTCCACATATACCTTTAAACCTATCAAACAAGAAAATACTTCTCATGAACTTAGGTAGGCCTATGTTGTTTGGATTTACACCCGTTGGGCCTGAATAGAGCTCATCTATTTCCCATCAATCTTGATGATATATGAGATTTACATAAGTTATTTTTTTATCATTAACCCTCTAAATTATTTTATATCCACATCAGATAATATATTTTCATCCTTAATAATAGTATTCATTTGTTAAAGTAGGCATACCTATGTGTGAGTTAGGTTGTGTAGACTTAGACAGGGTTTTCATTGCTTGGATATTGGGTTTGAGCATCAAAATTAGATCATATTTTATATATAAAATCATATTAAAATGTTCTTCCTTTCCTCAACCTATGATAGGCTTTAAACTCTTTCTTTCTACAAGCAAAATTTCTAATTAGGCAAGCATCTTATATATTCATGACTATGTATGTAGGGTTTAGGTGGAGCTCTATTTAGTCATACATTTGAACCTAATTTAAGGCTTATTGGATATATAATGAAATATTATCTTTTTTTCTCACCCAAGATAGATTATAATGCTCTTTTGTATGTTTCTTACCTTCTCTTTAAGCTTGGAGCCAGTCTACATTACATAGTAAACCTGTAGATGATTATTGAAGTGGTCTAACTACACTTAAGGGTTTTATGACTCCATTATACTACATTGAGAATTTTAATAACCCTATTAAAACCTTTAAATTTTTTTACATCCTAAAATTCACACATTTCATGTGTATATTATTACTCTGCTTACAACCTTAAAGGCTTGAGAGACTTAGTTGGATGTAGGTGTATATAGAGGTCCTAGGTCTCTCATATGTCTTTATGATACAATGAAGACTTAAAATATTCCTAAAATACATTATAACAAACCTATATTCCCTATCAATTTTCTTTATCACATCTTTCTTATGCAAAATATGACATAATATTTTACACAATCCTACAACTAGCAAGGTCACTCAAGTGTAGCTTTCTCAAACTTATCTAGATCCTAGTGGTGTTAGTAATGTCTTTCACCTTAATTATATTCTAATTATCCTCTATTAATTTCTTCAAGACCTCTTAACTTCAAAAAAAAAAAAAACTCCTCTCTCATATCTATTAAGGAAATGGCTATAGGTGGCATTTGAGGAGAGTTTGAACATGGATCCTAAATTGATCTTATCAATTCCATTATTGACACATTTAAGCATTAAATATCCATTTAGATATACTTCTCACTTCCCCATATTTTTAATTTCCCCTTTTCATATCATTTCACAAACCTTTATCTTATTTTTTTCCATACAAAGAACTATGTAGAAGCATTAGGCTTATAGACTCTATCATCAACTCTCTCTTGACTTCAGATGTTGTGGTATATTCATTGATCTATGACATTTTTCCAACATAAATACATTAAAATTATTTAATATTTAGGTTTACAACTCAAAAATTTACACATTTAATTGGACTTCACCTAAACTTATAGACACACAAGTTTGCAAACCTATAGGTCCATAATCCTATGTTTTAGACATTGAAAGGTGAAAACATGGTCATTATGTATCTAAACTCATTCCTATTTTGCATCAATAAGTTTATAAATAATTCATAACTCTCAACCTATTTGGAAGTGCAAACTTAGACCCTCCTTAATTCACCTTATTATGCATGCAACTCTAGGACACATTTCAAAATGTGAATGATATATGACCCTTTATAAAATAGTACGTAATGTTTAGATGATTAAAGTTCCTTGAATGAATTTGAAAATGATGTGAAACATCTAAGAATCATTTTAATATGTTGTAATATGTATCAACTCTCAATTTTTAAGTGTAACACCTGTAACTACCCTTATGAGGATCTCATGTTTAAATTCTAATTACACATGTGAGTCTATTGGGTACCAAAATAATTTTTTTTAATACATATATAAACAATATACAATCCTCTTCATGCCCCAGTGAGTTCACATTTACATTAAAATTTCATAAAAATTGGATTGTGGTGGTCTAAAAAAATCACCTTCACTCTTTAGCGATTGTTCATTAAGATAAGGAGCTCAATAAAATGACCAATGCCACTAGTTATAATCCCACAGGGGTCCCCAAATTTTTTCAAATTATTTGACTCCAACTCTACCCATATGACCTATACCATGAATTTGAATTAGGCCTTCATGAGCTTTTGAAGGGAGCGATGGAGGGGAGAGAGTATTCTATAATCTCTTGCTCCATGAGATGAAGAATGACATGAAGCAAGCTACTTTTTGAGCCTTAGTCATGTTGTTTTCATCCTTTTCTTGAATTCCAATCTTTTTAGCATGTTTTCAAATGAAATTATAGATACATAAAAATCACCCATGAATTTTAACTCATATTTTGGCTCAACCTCCTTCTCATGATGTCTTTTGATGCTTGTGCCTATCTCAAAGCTGACAACTTATTGATTCATAGGAGTAGATTCAAACATGGTACATTGGAAATTTGTGTCTTGTCTTTCAAGAGGGAAATCAACTTATATAACATCCTCAATTTATACAATAGGAGATATAGACCCTTGAAGAGTTTCAAATTCATCACAAATCTCTTTGAAATTTTACCACATATCATTGTGGTCTATGAAGGTAGCAATAACTTCAACCTCTATAGTTTTTCCAAATTCAATCTCTTGATCATCTTCAAGAGTGTCATAGTCATCACATATTTCTCCATCATGGAATTGAAACTCTTGGTGGTGTTCTTCAAGACATGTTTTATCATTAAGAACCATATGTTATTCATCAATAACCTAATTTTTCTCTTCTAAAGATTCTAACTTCTCAAAACTTCCATATCTCTTGAATATATGCAAATGGGTCTACCACATGTCCTTAAAATCTCCTTGAACATACTCATAAGACTAAAAAAACTTAGTCAATATGATGTTCATCTCAAAATCCTTTTCTTCCATGTCTTGATCAACCTCTTCATTGGCCAAGGTAGAAATCTTGGCACTCTCTTCATGGATAGACACAACCTCATCAACATCATCTCTTTCTTCATTCAAGAAGAATGATCTATGTCTATCTTCACTAGTGGGAGTACCAATGGTGAATTGTTCATCATAGACACTTGAATAATCTTCATCAATTACAACTATACCTTGATCCTCTTCACTTACCTCCAATAGGATATGTTCCTCTTCAAGAAGGGATGTGGTAAGAGGGTGATGAGTAATCTCATGAGTTGGAGAGGGAGTATAACATATGATGAATGGATCATGAATGGGCATGGGAATGAAGGGAGTAATTTTGAAACTTGGGCTCTTGGATATGGAGGACTATTGTAGGAACTCTTGGAGAGATATCAAATTGAGTTGGGAAATGGAAGGGATATTCTCTTCAACTAGCACCTCATCTTTATCATGTCCTTCTTGAGGTTATTAATTAGCTAAAACTTTATCTTTAATCTTCTCAATAAAGTCTCATTCTTATTTTTAAAACATTCTTGGATAGACCTAAAATATGGAAAAGCTATAGGTTCTAGGAGAGAGAGCAATGGGGCTTGATTAGGCATAGATCTCTCTTTGTCTTCAAACTCTTGATTTTGGTTCTCTTCCTCCATTATATTCAACTCTAACTCTTTGATTTGCATATATATATTCTCTTGGAATAGCTTCTATTGAAGGTGCTTAGTGACCTCATGAGGATAATGAACACAATAAGTCTAGTATGAGGAACAAGAGGACTCTTGAAGAGGCATGCAAGAGACTTTCATAGGTTTAGATTCTTCTTTGACTTCAACTCCCCAATCTATAATTATCTCACCTTGCTCACCGTATGACTTCACCACTTAATTCTAACTTGGAGTCTTGAAAGACTTCTTGAGGGGTTCTTGAGGAAGAGAAGTAAAATCTTAGATTTTAAAAATAGGATTCTCAACAATCGTCTCCTCTTTCCTTTTAATGCTCTCTTGGATGGAATTCCAATAAGAGAAAATTTTAAGAACACATGAAACACTTGGAATACTTGGAAGTTCATTTATAATGGTCTCTTGTGGAAGAATGGGTGGCATATATGAGGATTTAGGTGGTGGGTATGAAGACACATAAGGCTGATGGAGTTAGACCTATTTTTCTTCAAGGTTTATTAGTTTATCTTCAATGCTTTAAAGGAGACCACTTACATCCATCATCTCACTTGAGAAGTTTTGCCAATTTTCTCTCTCAATAGGTGCCCATTCTTATTTCATTAATTTTAATGAATATCTCATGTCATGAATGATGTGATTAGGGATACTTGATCATGCCCCATTTATGTATTGAACCCTATCATGTACCTCTCATAGACTAAGAGAATTTGCTTCAAACTTGAAATGGATTAATTTGAGAAGTGACTATGTTGCCTAAGAACATTTTGAGCTTGAGAAATCTAGTCATATGACTGGTATAACTCATGAAAAAGTTGATAAGGATCATAATACTGATATGGATCATAGTGAGGTTGATAAGGCTCATCGTAGGATTGATATGGAATACTATAGGCTTGAGGAGCTTCATCAACTTGAATTATATTGAACTCTATTTCAAACTCAACAATAATAACCTCATCAAGGAAATGAAATGAAATATAACTTACTTTTAATGAGTGACTAGGATGATAGAACCAATTGATCATGCATGGAATCACCATTAATATTTTGAATGCCTCTAAAGGTTGATAGGTAGAATAATAACACCAAGAATTCTTGCACAAATTTGTACCTTGGTCCCAATGGGCATGATAAAACTATTATCAATCAAATTTGGCATCATTTGGAATGTAGTTCAAGCCTTCCAAATTTGATTTAACATGGAAACACCTCAATGTTATGGGTACCCTATTGGATAAGTGAATCTCTAGGTTAAAGGGATGCATAACTAATATACCACTTGTTAGGAAAAGGGAGAGAAATATACTCTAATGGAGTTGATGCACTAAATATGATTTAACCACTACCATCTAGTTGAATTTCACTTCAAACAAGAGACTAAATTTTAAATGACACTAATATAAATTTTCCTCTCTACATCAATATCTCTCATGAAGGTTTTGAAGTAGTCTTAAGATAGGAGGACTAGTCAAGAGGTCATGACATGACACTAATGAAAAGACTACTCACTAAAACCATATACAATCCATTTGAAAACTTCAAGAGAACTTCAAAAAGGATTCCAAACTAAACATGAATGCTAAACAAGGACAAACACGCCAAGGAAGAAATACTGTCACTTAACAAGATCAAGCAATCAAGCAAGAATATTGAAACAAGTTGATGGAGAAGGTAGAACTAGGTTATTTTTCATTAATTAAATGTTGTAAATGGGTTAGGCTTCTCCATACCCAAGTGGAGGATACAATCTTAGCTAATTAAGGCTTAATATATAGATAAAGTGTGATAAGAAGGAGATAAGGGCATAGGGTAGAGAGAGAGACAAGTGTCCAAAAGGAGTTACAACAAGAACTGAGTTTTAAACTTCCCCTTCAAGTCCTCAAAGACAAGTGTTAGTCTTCTAAAGATTCTCTTCTACCCCAACTAGTGTGGAAGTTTCAAAATTTTCTTGACACCTTACCTAGCTCTATAAAACTACCCTTTGCCTTGGATTTTGGAATGAAAAGTGGAATTATTTATGGTTAGGTCATGTTGAGTTAAATATTTTCTCTAATATTGATACCTTTCAACTTATATTTTTAGGTTTTCTTTGACACATCACTTCACTCTCTTGATAGGTGTCTATAAGTCTCTTCATTTCACTAGGCTGATCTTTCTTACAAGTGTCAAAACTTGAATTAATATTCTCAAACTAATTCTCTCTCCATGTATGTTCTATTCACATCATATTAGACCTAAAAAAAATCATTTAGAAGTCTTAAACCACTCCCAATAACTTGTTATACGCTAAAAGTTGTCATTTAGCTTCATTTCCTATAGCCCTAAAACCCTATAAACCTCCTTGTATAGGAAAATTTATAGAGTTTATTGATAACATGAGAGAATATTTGAGGAAATTATATCCCCTTATAGCTTCATGTAATATTTCATGTATAGACTCTTAGTGGAAGTGCCTTTTTATGACTTTCTATCTCCTAACTAATTATCAATTAGGCCTCCCTACCTAGAGACTGAATTTGGATCCACCATCTTCCCACACTTTTGAAACATATAAAAAACATGCGATTTATTTTTATGACCTCCTAAGGATCCTCCATGTAAATTTTGAGCTTATAACAACTTGTACACACTTCTAAAGTAGTTTGTAACAACATTATTTTGTACTTTCCATACACCTGCACCTTACAAGTATAAACTAATGGCATGGAGAGGTACTTATGAGAATTATGGACATCATCCATGTTTTTCCAAGGCTTGTTTAATTCATATAACTGAATACAAATCATATTCTCTCTCACTAGGTTGAAATTGGTATGTTTGGGCAACCTATGTATGCCTTACACTCTTAAGGATGATTCATAAAGGATAGGATTTGTATGAACATTAAAATTACATGAATAATGATTTCATATGGGTTTACTCTTATTAAAAATATATTAAGCAACCATGCATCATTTTATGGGAGATATGAGTATGTTTAGGAGACCCTTGGGCTAGTAGACTATATTCTGTGAGGTTCAGAGAGAGATGAGGTTTATAGGTAGTGTTCTGAGTCTAATTTTGAGTTTTCAATTACCTCCATACATATGATACATCCACCATGACTTATTCACATGATTTTACAACTCTTTTTATCTCTTCAACCCTGTATTAATCTTTAATTGTTCTTCAATGCTAGTTACCCTCGTTGACTGTATTTGATACTTTATCATCTATTAAAAGATATATAAATTCATGAAATGATTATTTGAGACTAATAACACCTCCTTAGATTAATTATGGTCTCAAATAAACTCTAACTAACCATTTTCTGATGACTACCCTTATAGGTCTATGTATCTAGTTATAGGCTTATTAAGCCTAGACAAGACTCGACATCATTTCATCCTTATTGTTAGGTTTAAGGATTTCATAAGACCATATTATAAACATAAAACCATAATAAAATATTTTTCCCTCCTCTTAGACTCCACATAGACCTTTAAACCTCTAAAATAAGAAAATACTTCTCATGAACTTAGGTAGGCCTATGTCATTTAGATTTAGACCCACTAGGCCTAAAGAGAGCTCATATGTTTACCCTTAATCTCATGTTAATTGAGAGTTATATATATATATATATATATATTATCATGAAATATCCAAATTATTTTATATCCACTTTAAACCCCTTCTTTTCATCATAAACAATAGTCTTCATTTACTAAGGTAGGTATGTCTATGTGTGAGTTAGGTTGTGCAGGTTTTGATAGGGTTCCATTATATGGCTATTGGGTTTGAGGATCCAAATGATATATTATTATCTCTATGAAACCATATTAAAATTTTATCTCTTTCCTTAAATTTTTATAGGATGTCAACTCTTTCTTACCACAAGCAAAATTTCTCATGAGGCAAATAGCCCTATAGGTTCACGACCTTGTATTTAAGGTTTTGGTGGAGCTCTATTTAGTCATCCCTTTAAACCTCATTTATGGTTTATTAGATATCAAGTGAAATATTATATTATTTTATCACCCAATATATATTATAATTCTCTTTTTTATGTGCCATACCTTCTCTTTACACTTGGAACCAGCCTACATTACCTAACAAACTTGTAGATGATTATTTAAGTGGTTTGACTACACTTGAGGGTCTTATGACTCCATTATAAGACACTAATCATTTTAATAAACTTATTAAAACCTTTTAATGATATTAAAACCTTAAATTCACATATTTAATGTGTCTCTTCTTACTCTACCTGAAACCTTGAAGGCTTGAGAGACTTAGTTAGATCTAGGTGTCTATAGAGGTTTTAGGTCTCTCATATGTCTTTATGACACTACAAAGACTTATAATCTTACTTAAATACCTTGTAACAAACATATATTACATATAAAGTGTGTTTATCACATATTTATTGCACAAAATATGACATATTTTTTGTTAATTTAGCATGTCAAGGCCAAATTCCAACCCTTGTAATCCAAAACATTTCCTGGTACCATCAATAGCCTTTGTAAGCTGGTCAAGTTGATATATTTTGGCCTTAAAAATTAGTTTTGGTATTAAAAATTTAAAATTTGGGATTAAATAGTCATTAAATTATCCTAAAATACCTTTTATTATATTAAAAAATATGAGTTTAGCCTTAGTCTAAAGTTTCAATCTTTAAAAAGGTGATTTCATTTAATATAAGCCTAAAAAGAGTCCAAATCACCTCCCACATGCCAATTTTGGCCAAATAAAGTGTGGAAATGTTTTGTTTAATTAATTTTACATGTTAAATCCTTGTTTAAATCCATATCATGAATAAATTTGGAAGTGATAAGCTTAACTTGGCTTTAAAGATAAAAAGAGGCCATTTTCACCCATTTTGCAAAGAGAAGTATGTATATGTACAGATTCCATACACACCTAGTAGGGAATATGAATAACAAGGCATAGGAAATATTTAACATAAGTTTAATGGATTTTGGATGTATCATATGCCCAAAACCATTTCACTATAGGAACTTTTCTTCTTTTCACAAAGTGACTTGCTTACAAGTTTTTTGATCGTATAGTTTGATGGAAAAAGTTACAAGTTTAAATTTTGGGGTGTAAAAACTAGAATAAAAGGGATTACTCATGGATTAGGTGGTTTTTAAATTATCTTCTCCATTCTCATGAACCATAAAGTTAAAGATATGATAATTTATATAGCCTTACAACTAGAAAAGCAACTGATTTTCTTCAGTTTCTCCTCACCAAGGCATCATTTCAAGAAAATTCTAGTTGGTGAAGCTTCTCAGAGACACAACCTACCTTATCATGGATTTATTTAGGTATTTTTCACATTGTGATGTTTATATAAAGTAAATTTTATAGGATGATTTAAATTCTATAGTCTATGAGATTCAAAAGTGAATTGTATGGTCATGGAGGAAGAAGGTAGCCTCAAGTTTTCTTAAATTTGTGTTTGCAGGGTTTTATTCATGTTTATGGTGCTCTCCAAGAAAAATTATCAATTTTTTTTCTTGTTTCATAGCCAAGATACCATTCATATGTCTCAAAGCATCTCAAAAGCCCTAATTTAGCATTGTTTAATGAAACTTTGCATATTTTAAGGTTTTTATTAATAGAAAACTAGGTTTTAAATTCACATCCTTGCACTCCTCCAATGGATTTCAAAGTTATTTGGTGTAATGATGATTGATTTGTGTTTGCATATCACCCTTAAAGTCACGTTTGAAATGCTTCCAAGCACTCCTTTCCACCTACATCACACTCACCCTCATGTCATTGTCATACACAACCTTACCACTTTGTCCTTATTCCATTTTCAACTTCCTTTCATGAGTTTCATTCATCCCTCTCTATGTCATACACCATAACATCATCTCCATCACTTATTTATAGGATAAAAGATCCAATGGTTGACCAAGGGTACTACAAGCATGAAAATAAGATATATGTCAGTTGAAGCATCACATCATAGTGAAAATAAGCACTCAAAATAGGTTGTATAGTCATGGAAATCCATCAAAAGACATCAATCTCAAAATTATAGTGAGGATATATTCATCATGGTCTATTAAAGTAACCTCATATATCATATGAAATAAAGAGAAGCATGATCTAGTTCATGATGATGACCTCTCCAGGGCCTAATTAAATCTCCTTTTGTATAAGGATGACATCATGTAGCCATACATAGGCTTGTCTTATTTCGTGAAGGCTTTATTGATTGGTTTAAGAACACTTCTTGGATTTTAGGCCTATTTTATCATCATAAATTCCTTGGTTTGCATATGGACTTCAAGAAGGGCTTAATAAGAGGAATATGCACCTATTGTCTCTTAAGGAGACCTACAAGCTTTCATGTAGCATAGTAATAGGTTGGAATTTATTAGTATTTTGAATAAGCTTCTTGTTAAAAAGTATATCTAATAAGAGAAATACACTTAGGTGAAGACTAGAAGGAGGAATTAAAGTTCACATATACATAGTTAAGTTTACCCCGAAGCCTCACCTATAGTCACATATAAGGAGGATTTAGATATAACAGTCCTTGATGGTTTTTGTGTACATATATACCTTAAGTATCAAGTGAACTTAATTTATAATCTATGTTTTAAGGATATGAGTTTCAATTTAGAACACAACACTACTAAGTTACTTCCAAGATGACACCTACACAAATACACAACTCATCAAACACAACCAAGAAGATGAGAGGTCCATGATCAAGTATGAAGAATGTTGGCTATGGCATGGTAAAGAGGTATTTCATAAGTTATCATTTTTTTTATCTCATCATAAAGACCAAAGAAGTTTAAAAAATGGACATGGAGGGTTCTAATAGTAAATGACAGTCACCTACAGCCAAAGGAGCAAGCCTATCTATGAAGCACAAGGAATAAGGATAAACTATCAAATTATTTTGAAGAAATTTATATGGGGTATTCATGAAAATTTATAGAATTTTTTAGGTCAAGTCATAATAAATGGAACTTCAAAGATATATCACATTCAAGGGTAACCTCAAATTGTGACTAACAGCCAAATAAATGGCATTTACCTTCTCATATAGTCTTAAACTTTAAGGTAAAGGAGCTAGAAACCATCCAAGTAAAGTAGGGTATATGATGTTACTTGAGAAATTAAAATTAGTCAATGGATAGCTTCAAAAATTATACCAATCTCATACATAGTACTATCAGTCCTTGAAAGTACTAAATAGGACTAGTGTATAGAATTTGACTGTGGGAGGCCTAATTACCTTGCTACAAGGACAAACCATGCTAAAAAGAGGGGTAAAATATGTCTTAAAGAATATTTAAGGGAATATTGAGATAATTTAAGATTAATTTGATCTTAAAAACCTCCATTACCCATGAAATTAGCTTCAACAACATTAGAGCACAATCAATTATGCACATAGTCCATGTAAAATGGGCATTTTTGAAGGAAATTTGAAGATTATAATAATATAGGTGGATTTTTTACTCAAAATATGGTAAATATAATAATAATGAGTTTATTAATCATAAATATAAGTTTCAATGCCACTGGAAAAGTGAAAGTCCTTGCTATTTTGTGACAGTCATCAATATGTCTATATGAGGTCACCATTGGAGCAGCCAGTGTTTTGAGGTGCCAAGGAGATCACTAAGTCTATGTGAGAGTTCTAAAATAATTTTATGATGTTTTTAAATAATAATAATACCTTTAAAGGGTGTTAAAACTCTAAATCATATACAAACTAGGCTCATACAAGCTATTTCAAGCAAGCAAACATATAGGCCAAAGGGTATTTTTAAATTTTCAAGCAAAAAGATATTTTTAAAGTGTTTTGATAGCATGGTAAAGAAACCATGATAATGTTTTAGGAAATGAGAGTAAATGGAAGATTCATTTTCATCTAGGTGAAGAATTTCATTTTTTGTAGTTTTAGACACCCTTCCAAGCCACCTATTCAGATGCTCATATCTTCTACCACGTGAGGAGTTTTACCAAATGATATTAGAAATATTTGAGGACAAATATTTAATTATAATTAATGAAAATTTTATTTTGTTTGATGGGATGTGATTTATGAACAATCTCTAAGAGTTTAGGCATCCCAAAATGAAATCAAAACCCTATAGGCAGTTTTCCTCCATGTGATAACTTTGCATATCTTTTACATGGGAAAAAAATATTTTCAAGGGTGTTAGTGGGGTATGTGCAATACACATAAATGGAAATATTTTTGGATTTTGAGGTTTGTACTTCATGAATCATCATTTAGAAGATTCAGTTTCAAAATCCCCCAAACCCTTAAAAAGCCAATTTTGTAAAAGGTTGATTTTATTGCCATAAAATCACCATGGATCAACCTGAAACCTCTTAAAACATATATTAAACTTAGAGAGGATTCCATAAATTCCAATTTTATGTATGGATCTATAATTATCAGGTCATAAATAATATTTTTTGTGGGAAAAATCATGGGAAATGAGGTACAAGGTAGTTTACATGAAACAAATTCATGGAGTTGGAATCCTACGACTTTTTGTTCATCCCAAAATCTTTAGTTGATCAAAAATATTCCTGGAAGTTCCTCTAATATCTCCTTCAAAATGACCAGTCTACAAAAAAATGGGGTAAAATAGACTTAGTCAACCCTATTGATTGAATGGTAAGAGTTTCTTCATCAAAATCACCTATCTCATGATGGGAGGAGTTGATCCAGGTCTAATGTCATCTTGTTTGTAATTTATAAAGGTTTTGTTGTAGTTTCCATGGATTTTAGGTCTAATTGGCCTAATAGGCCTAATTGGTCAAATAATCAAGTTTGAATTTGGCATTAAAATGGCTATATTAGAGTTAAAAAGGAGTTTCCCATGCCACCTATATGTTATTCACATGAATATTCATGTATAATTCAGCCTTAAATGTGCCATTTCATGCAAATAGAAAACTAAAGAGTAGTTAACCAGACATCAAGTGCCAAATCATCCCCAGTTGACTAGTTGACTATGATCATGCATATTTCATAAATTTCATGAAAAGGACTATCAAACACTTTCAAATTAGGATCAAGTGGAGTTAGAAATTGAGCATAGATTTCATGCAAAAGAGAATCAACTTGTCAAAGTTCCCACTACTCTTTTTCAATGCCAAAAAGAGGTTTCATGAAAGACAAAGAAAATAAAGGATATTTTTAAAGACTAATGTAATTAATTTGAACTCAAAATGGAATTGAGTTGACATCAATTTGATCTCTTCTTTTTTCAATGCCAATCTTTGATAGTTCTTAGAAATTTTCTATATATGTTAGTTTTCAAATCTATTTTATTAAAATCCATTCCTCTCTTGTCATGACCAAACTCTAATAAGATTGAGTTTTGTAACCTTTTCAGATAAATAAGATGATTGTTTTAAATTTCATTATTCTAGTATAGTGTGTTTATGTTAGTTGATTTACATATGTGGTAGAGATTTCTTCCTTGTGAAGTCTTGATTCTCACCTAGTTACTAGTTTTTCATAGGTCATGTTTAGTTTCTAATGTCTTTTGGTTAAGATAAAAATGGATATAAGTGGTTTTTTAGTGATTTGAATCAGGCCTATCCATCATTTCCCTCATGGTTTGACAAACTGATAAAACCTTTACATGAAATACTGATGCATTTGAGTCAATTGGGGTTGTAGATTCAATCATTTGCTTGTCTTATTAGTGTTTTAGGAGCTCAAATAGAGTGGATGAATCAACATATAGGTGTATCACCAATAGTAAATTAGGATTTACCATTCATTTTCTTTCTTCCCCTTTTCATCCCAATAATCAATAGTTTAGTAATCAAAGTATAGTGATACATTAGAGGAGCTACCCTGAGCAAAATCTAGAGGTCTAGTCTGAGTTTAGGTTTACCACACTAAAATAATTCTAATGTTAGTATAGGTGTGAATAAATTTCAAAGATAAATCTATCAAGCCTTCAATAAATGTCTTATTTAGGTTGCTAACAATATTCTTTTACACGGTTCTACAACTAGCAAGGTCACTTAGGTGTAGCTTTCTTAGACTTATCTTGATCCTAATAGTGTTAGTAAGGTCTTCCACCTTACATATATTATACTTAGCATCTGTGAATCTCTTTAAGACCTCTCAATTTAAAAAAAAACCTCCTCTCTCATATCTATTGAGGATGTAGACACTTGAAACACCCCCTTCAACTAGTTTTTGATGTCACTTCACTATGGACCTATTCTCGACCTTAGTTAGCTATTCACCTAGTTAAATCACCCTTTATATTTTATAACACACCTAAGTACCCCTTAATAAACATTTTTAACATATTAAATTAGACCCATTTTAACCCTATTTTAAATTGGGGGTCGACTGTCAATGGTTAGGTCTTTACTCCTGCAAAATAAATAAATAAATAAATCATCTAGCTATAAGACAAACATGTATGGACAAAAAAAAACTTTCTTATGCACACCTCATAACTTTACTTCTCTTATAATTGGAATCTTTATCCAAACTCAATTTAGAAACTTTCCCTTTCCTCACTTAACAATTTTGTGCTATAAATATAAGGCCCTTAGAGGAGTTATATATCCAAAAAAATTCATCCAAGATATTTTGTTTTATTTGTGTGCGAATTTAGCATCCCAAAACTCTATCCACATGAATTTTGAAGGTTAGAGTACTATTATGCTGCCCAATTTAATTTACCTAGTCATTAGTTTCTATTTTGCATCATTTGGGTATTATTTCTCATATTTTTAGCATTCTTTTTTCCCACTATCTCTTCCTGACTCAACCTGGTCACCTGCACATCATCCCTCACCCCAATAGTCCACACTCTACCTTTTGACCATTAGCCACTTCATACCCAACTCCATTTTAATTCCCCATAGACCTCTTATAGGTAACCATCATTAGTTGTAACCATTACTGGTCACCACAACTGTCACTAGTTACCTAACCATCATCGGTCATACCCAACCATCATTGGTCACCGTGACCATTGATGATCACTGTGAAGGAAAATAATTTCTTTTTGTTTCTTCCCTTTTCACCCAATCAAAACCCTTTTTCTATTTTTGACCTATTTATAGACCCTACCCAGACCTTCCTGGACTTGACCTTGATATATTTATGAATGGTATTGACCCACCATGCTACATCTTCTATCAAACAAGTATGTTATTTATTTTATTGTATAAGAATTTATGTTATTATCCATTTATCATCCTTTATTTCTATTTATAGAACATTTTTATCATTATGGGACTATCTTGACAACCATCTAAGGGAGTTTTTGCTTCTTAGATCTATCATTGCTAGGTAGTCCACCCTTCATACTCATCTAACAAACAAGTTGATTTAGTGGAGTCTTATTTTAGGTATTCTTTCCTTACCAAAAAGGAGACCTCACTTTGTTTGGTCATCAATGAGTGAAACATTTACTAGGTACACACCCCTCATCTATTATTTCTTTCATTTTTTCTAAAATAAGAAAATAGAGTACAAAATAGTAGGAAACATTCTGACATGCCTGGTGAGACCCCTTTTGGGTTCATAGTTCTTTTAGGCATATAGTTGAATTAGTGAAAATTCATGCTCTTGCATTTTTATTATTTTTAAAATTTCAAAAGATATAAATTTTATCTCTTTTTCTTCCTAAAAATATTTAAAAAAAAGTTTTCATCTTAAGGATAGGTTGCATTTTCATCCTATATTAACTACATTTTTAGCTATTCCTTATTTGCATGAAAATACACTAAAAATTTATTTTGGGTTAAAATTGAGTGAATCCATTATTTTGTCTGCTTAATGATTATTTCACCTAGATTAGTTAAATGCATTATGAATTAATCACAACAAACATATGTTACACTACCATACCACTTGCATAAAATAAACATCAAAACTTACTTAAGACAAGGCCCATTGGGATTTCATCACCCTTTAGATCACTTTACCCTACCTGATGATCCCACTTGAATTTCATCACCAAAAGGAGGACCCACTCCATTCTCTAGTGGAGTATAAACTATAGACAAATGGTATATATTGGCTAAGTAGCCTAGCTTGGCTTCAGGTTTGTGAAGTATGGAGAGTAAACCCCTAGTACCAGGCCATGTACCTAGTCTAGTGTAGAATATTTGAGCACCAAAACTTAACCTGAAACCATCCTTAGATGGATCTTCTCATACTTGAATAATAAGTCAATTTCCCCTTTCATTCTCTTTAAGGCATAAGCCAAAAATGATTTAAAATAAATCCTAAGATTAATTGTAAATTTTGTGTGTACTTTGTTTACTTTGGGATTTTCTTTGTTTTCTCATTATTTAAAGTGAGATGTTCATTATCTATTTCTAAATTTCTCATATGGTCTTAACTAGACAATAAGTGAGAAACCAAAAAAACCAACCACCACCTTATTCTCCATCCTCATTCATGGATTATACCTCTGATGTTGATAGATCACCCCATGCTTCACTACACCATCCTCCGCCATCTACGGTGCCTTCAATAGTCCCTGAAATCAATCTAGATTTTTATGCCTTTCTAGACAACAATCTAGTTATTTTACAACACTATCTTAATACCTTATCCTATTATACTTTGACAACTTCAGTTCCTCCTATGGATCCACCCTATGGTATGCCACACCACCTCATGGTTGGTGTTACACCATCCCACCTTTTTGTTAGCCAAGCTTCATCTTCTACTATTGGTCCATCTAAGACCACCACTTAGACACTTGTTACCCCAACCAATACCTCTAACATGAGCTCAACTTTACCCCTGTCACTTTTACCCCTTTTGCTAGTGCAGTGTCTTCTACACCCATTTCTACCATTCCCTCTAGCTTAACCAAAATACTAACCTCAAACCCATTCTAAAAATTGGTACTATCCATACCCCAAATTCTTCCCCTTATTATTACTAGGGTGAATACCCATCAATATCCCACAAAAAATTTAGATTACCAACCCAAACCATACCCCCAACAACCAACCCAAATATACCCCTAAACCAACCATTGTTAGTTGCTCTAAAAGCCCCCACAACCTCCTATTAGTATATCCCCAACCCATTAGGATATATTGCACATTTCACCCAACCCTTAATTCCTATTAGCCTTTTTGGGACACTATCCCAACCTCAAGTTACCACATACAAATATGTGCTTGCTTATGTGCCTCCTACCACATACCAATTCATAACTGTAACCCAACCTCAGAAAAACTTGCCATTAAATTATGCAGTCACCCAACCCCAACCCAACCTGATCAAGATGATTATAGATCAGATGACCCAATTTGAATCACCTATCTTTGGGTCCCATAATATTTTATCCTACAACCAAATCTATAATGAACCTATCGACCCTTCTATCCCGATTCATGCTTATCCTCCTCAATGGGAGCTCCCCAAATTCTCTAAGTTTCAAGGGAAGGAGGATCCTCAATAACATTTAAGGGCATTTCACCATTATTATTACTTGATTTCATATCATTATTCCCTCCTTCTCCAAACCTTCCCTATGTTTTTATCAGGGCCTGCATTGGATTGGTATAGTGCCCTTCCTAGGCATTTTATCTTTTCATTCTCCTAACTCGCCCAAATTTTCTTAGAACATTTTTTTTCAATATATCCAAGGTCTCCATAGATGACCTCTATTCCATCAAGTAGTTTGATGATGAATAAATTGCCAACTTCATTACACAATGGTGAGGCCTCATTAATCAATTATCCTTTTCACTACCCCAAATGAAACTCATTGAAATTTTCTCTAGGGGATGTGCAAAGCACATCACTCCCACCCTTCAAGTGTAAATATTTATAACCTTTAACGAAGCTTCACAATGGTGCACAAACTTAAGAACTGAGCCATAAATGAGGGTAAATTAAATTTGTAAAATACGAATTCCACTTTTAAACCCAATGACCCCTCTTCCACCAAAACAACCAACCAACCCAATTCTAAAGCCAAAATATTTGTAAATTTGGTTGTCTTGAAAACTACCCCACCTCCATCCATTAACCAAATATGTCAAAACATAGCTTCCAATCCTTCTTACCCACCAAACCAAAATCAAAATTGAGTTTTCCATAAATAATTCACACCTATAGGGGAGTCTTATGCCTTTGTGTTGGATAAATTTCTAAAATATAATGTCATTCAACTTCCACCAATCAAGCCACCTCAATAATTTGACCCCTCTCTCCCTATTCCTAGGTGGTACAATGAAAATGACCATTGTGATTTCTATCAGTCATTAGACATGACATAAACCAATGTAACACTTTTAAAAGTCTTATCCAAAACTTGATTGACAATGGCTAATTGACATTTGACAACCTTAACGCAACCCCCAACCATTCTCTCAATATTTTTTGCAAACCATTCCCTAACCATCCTCCACCTACCCAAAACCATGACAATCAATTTGCACTATCTTCATCTCATGAGGCACACAAAATCAACATTATCATAAATGAGCCCATGGAGGATGAGCCTCATATTCTCATTGTCTCTTCACTAACCTTACCTATGGAAGAAGTAAATTCATCTCTTATCCCTTTGGAAACCCAAGTAGAAGGATCTTTATGCCTTGCTTCTCCTCTTGATCAAACCATATCCATGCATGCTTGTCCTTTCATAGAATGAACCATTAATTTAACCACCCCTTACTCTACTCCACCAAATGAAATAGTACAACTCCCTTCTTCTCCTTTGGATACACTAGTAAAGGAAGGATTTGGAACCATACCTACACCCTCAATCAAACAAACATCCCCTCTTTTAATCACCCCATAAGCAACCTTTATTTTGGAGCCTTCTAGCTCAAGTAAAGATGAAGGAACCACCCCTCTTATTCACCTAAAGGCTTGACAATTGAAATAATATATCAAGGAACAAAACCCATTTATAAGCCATTTTCTCAATTAGTGAAAAAATTTATATTTACCTCACAACCCAACCTAGGTAGAGCCACTTTCTAGCATTTTTTGGGGCTCCCATACCAAAACAGAGCTAAAACCTTGACTTCATTAGCATCTAATTTCTAACCTATTACCACCCCATCATCAAACATTTCTTTCTCCTAAGATGTGAGAGAACCATATCACCCACCTCCACCTAGACCATCTCATAATCTTCTATCTAAACCAACTAGTATCCTTCCCACAAAAACATCACCCATCCCCCCATCAAATTGGACTTAACCCCGGTTAGGCTACCTAAAAAAATACCAACCAAGATGGATCAAAGGGTGTAGTTACCTAAACCTCATCCTCAAGCTTGACTTATTCCACCTCTCATTTTCCATCTATTTTGGGACCCCGCCCTTCTACCATCCCAGTCACTTATTCTACCTCAATTAAACTAATGCCCTTTTCTATGCCCACCCCTTTGCCACCTACTTCATTAGCTTCTTCCTCATTCTTCACTAATTTATCCCCCTCTACTTTTCCACCTATTATCAACCCCTCATCCTCTACTTTGAAACCATCCACCATTAACCCAATCATAGCTAAGCCAATCTAACCTAAACCATCTACCAAAATTACCCAACCACCAACCCTCTCTAAGGTCAAGTTGATGCTTAAGAAGGTTCTTATTTCCCTGATGAGCATTTCAACACCCTCAAAACCTTTAAAGGAATAGTATTCTATTATCTTATAGACATTGTTTTAAACCTCTTCCATTAAACTTCTACTTAATAAGCCATTCATCCCCTCTAACACTAAACCCTCTTTGTTCGATGACACTCAGATCCATGCATACTATTGTAGACACCTAAAAAGTGTCTAACCCTTGGTCTTCCTCTCTCCCCTTGGTCCCTTGCCACTTCGACTATCCCTAACCTGCCTAGGTCTTATTAATTGAAAATAATCATCTATTTTTAATTAATAAGTCCATTTTTCCCTCTCCTTGCCACCTCGGCACCCTAGGACACCCTCCTTGGATCCCCTTCATTCCCCACACAGCCATTTAATGCCTTAGACTCCCATTCCAACCTCTCCTCTCACTCATTTAACCCCCGTCGACCATTTCATCCTCGCATTCATTTGACCCGGCGTTTGGGAAACGGATAGAAGGCTATTTTTAGCCTTTTTATGGCCTTTTAGCCACCGACGTCAGTCAACCGTCGACCGACGTCGGCGATATTGCCAGCATCGGCACCTTTCATAATGGCTTCTTCACCGTTATCTCCTCCTCTTGGCTCTTCTTCGCTCCCTGCGACTCTCTCTCTGGCATCCCAACTCTTGAATCTTTGCATCAGACCCTTGTATCCGTCTTTTCACTTGACCTCTCTGCCAATCAATCTACTCTCTCCCTCAGGTACACAAAAATCTTCTGCAAGTGAACAACAGGGATTCTTCATCAGCAACAGGTCTTCAATAAGTGGCAATAACAACAACAAAAACCAGCAGGCATAGGTATGTTGTACTCTGTTTGTTTTCTTTATGCTTTCTAGTCATTTCTAAACTAGATTTAGCACTTCTTTCCCTCAGTTCTGACTGTCACCCAGACCCAGATTCCTATCTCCCTGATTGGCTTCCTCTATCTCTCTGTCCCTTTCTATCCATTTGACTCTCCTGTATCTCTGCACAGACCCCCTGACTGCCTCAAATCAGACTCAGAGCCGTCCACAGACCATCCTTAAACAGATCGCAGACCAACCCCAGACCACCCACAGACCAAGCCCTGACCAGGAACCTGACCAAACCCATCTAGAGGCCATTGCCCCGACCGATGCTGGTCATTACCCCGACCGACGATGGCAACACAGCCGACGTCGGCAGACCCGACAACCGACGCCGGTGAGACCACCGACGCTGGCGACTGCAACCAGGCCGACAGCTTCTTCTAGGTAAGCCTTTACTTTCTTTTCTCTTTCAGTTTGCTATCATTTCAGTCTATTTTAGCATTCTGTCATTTATCAGTCATTTATCTTTTATCAAAATAGTGGGTTGACCTCCCTTAAGGAAGTTCTCATACTTCTGGGAACAAGCTTTCGCTTGGCAACCCACCGCCTATCTATCTAACGCCTTTTTGTCCAAGTTTTCTTCTTTGCAGGTGTCATTCCTCCACAGCCAAAGAGGGGTGCCCACAAGCGTCTGGATTACGGTGCGCAGTCTACATCCAGGTACTTCACATGCCTTGTCCATTACTTCTTTAGTTTCTTCTCTCTCTTTATAATCTGAAAAATGAATTAGCGATAGAAACATTCTGG
The DNA here is from genome assembly GCA_037957365.1 of Torreya grandis. Taxonomy (NCBI): domain Eukaryota; kingdom Viridiplantae; phylum Streptophyta; class Pinopsida; order Cupressales; family Taxaceae; genus Torreya; species Torreya grandis. The sequence goes on from JARHVA010000845.1 coordinate 1,735,997, forward strand.
CACGCCCGGTGGGACCCTAGGTTCCTCTTAGGTTCCTTTTTCTTCTTCATTCATTTAGGAGCATTAGGTTCTTACCTTTTCTCCTCCTTTTCTTCTCAATGACACTATAAGCAGGAATTTAAAAAGAATCTTTCTTTTCTTTCTTGCACATTCTAGACTAGTCCAAACATCATACTCTCAACCCTTTCTCAAACTTGTCTTCATAACAAACATCACATTTTGACTTGGGCATTAAAACACTTTGCATTCATTTCTACTTGTGTTTGCATCTTCTTAGTCCACATCTAGTAACTTAAATCCGCATATTGAATAAATCGTAGACACTTGATGTTACACTACCGAACCACATGCACTAAAACGAACATAAAACTTACTTGAGACAAGGCCCGACTGGGATTTCATCCCCCAGCGGATACCTTACCCATCCCGGTGACCCTACTTGGATTTCATCACCAAGGGGGAAGCCCACTCCGTTCTCTGGCGGAGGATAAACTCTAGGCGAGGTATATCTTGGCTAAGCGAGACCAGCTAACCACTGGAATCGTGAAGTGAGGGGAGCTTGCTCCTTAGCACCAGGCCACGTACCAGACCCTAACACAGACTTTGAGCACCTAAAACAAGACCCGAAACCAGCTCTAGACTGCCTCTTCTAGGACCTTCTTGACAGCCAATCTCCCCAAACATTCATCTAAGGCATAAGCCACAATTTCTAAAGTTAATTCCTAGGATTTATCGCTTAGGCTTGTCTGTCTCTCTCTGTTTTCCTCTTCTCATCTGTTTGTTTGAGTGAGTGAGGACGCTTTCTTCATTGTTTTTCCAAAGAATCTTAAAATCTTTTTGTTCTCTGGAAGACACAGTCACCGGCATTAGTTCTGTCACCGACGTCGGCTTTGCTATCTTACCGGCATCGGTTACCTGACCGACGTCGGCTACCTTCCTTACCGACATCAGTTTGTCAACCGACGTCGGTCTCTGTCACTGTCCTTTTTTTTTAAAACCAGCAGCCTAAAACCTGTCCATTCTCTGTCAAAAACCACATTCTGGTTTTCTGAGACTGCAAGAACACAGTTTCTGGAACCAGGACTCTCTTCTTAACCACTTTAGCCAACAACCGCTTCCGTCTACCCCGTCCCTAACAAGTCCTATCATGGAGTTCCACTCGGAGACTGAAAGAACTCCTACAGGACCGACCCTGACCCCGACCCCGACTCAAATTCCCATCATCCCTGAAGGGGACCAAGATTTCGAGAGATTCTTGGACCTCAATACCGCAGCCCTCCAAAACTATCTCACGAGAAACCCAACGCAAGACCTTTCGGGTGACATGGCAACGACATCCACACCATTCACCACCCAACCCTTTATGACTCAGCCTTTCGCCTCAACTATTAACCCAACCATGGCCAATACGCAAAGTTTGGCCTCCCCGTCTATTTTTAGACCGACCTCCATCGGGGTTCCATTACCCCCTCAACCACCTGCAATTCAACCAAGTTCTACATCATATCAGAACTTGATTGTCTCGACCCCTCATACTCTTGCGCCCAAAAATGTAGGCGTGCCAACCTATCTTTCTACCAGTGCCGCCATTCAACTACCTTTGGCGGTGCCCAGTCAACCTATACCTTCGACCTTCATAACGCAACCACCTTTAGCCTCCACTTCCACCCCTGCGACTAGTCATCCGTACATTGTACAACCGACTATGTCGCACGCCTCCTATAGCCTCTTCCAAGCGCCTTACAACTTAGGGGGTGCTCAACCCGCCAATCCGTCAGCAGATCTTATCAAAATGCTGATGGATAAAATGTCCAGTCTCGAAGCCTCCATTTCCGGTTCAAGCAATACTTTGTCATATGAGCAAATTTGCAATGAGCCCATCCATCCTTCCGTCCCCATTCGACCATACCCTAACCATTGGGAGATTCCTAAATTCACTCGCTTTCAGAGTAAGGAAGACCCACAACAACATCTACGGGCATTTAGACATGCCTGTTATCTTATTGCCCATGACGATGCGTTGCTTTTACGCACGTTCCCTATGTCCCTTTCTAGCCCTGCCCTTGACTGGTATAGTTCTCTTGCCAGACACTCTATCTTTTCATTCATCCAACTCGCCCAACTATTTCTTGACCATTTCTCAATCAACATCACCAAACAAGTCTCAATCACAGACCTTTACTCCATCAGGCAATTCGACGACGAATCAATTGTCGACTTTGTCGCTCGTTGGAGAGGTCTGATCAACCAGCTCTCCTTCTCTTTGCCTCAACCCGAGTTCATCGAGCTCTTCTCTCGAGCATGTGCCAGACACATCTCTTCTACCTTGCGGATTCAGACATTCCACACTTTTGATGAAGCTTTCATCATGGCTCGAAAGCTCGAACTCCGCACCCTTGAAGAAGATAAGGTCAAACTGCGTCATACCAACGCTAAAACCAATGGCCATTCTTCTTCCAGACCTTCTTCTTCTGCCAACTCTAAGTCTAAAGGAATGGCCAATACTGTGGTCATTAGATCACCATCCTTGACAACAACGAATTACTCTCAACCTTCGACATCTCCAAGCATCACCAAATAATTCCAACAATGGTACATTCAGCGTTCTTACACTCCACTTGGAGAACCATACGCTTCCATTTTGGAAAAACTACTCAAGCAAGGGGTCCTCAATCTCCCTCCAATCCGACCACCTCAATTTGACCCTTCAAAAGCTATCCCTACATGGTATAGGGAGGCCGACTTCTGTCCCTTTCATCGCGTCCAAGGCCATGACATCGACAACTGCCGAACCTTCAAAAACATCGTCCAAAACATGATCGACAAGGGGGATCTTATTTTAGATAACCCGAACGCCCCACCTAACCAACATATTGACATCTTCAAACACCCTTTTCCAAATCATCCGCCTACTCAAAACAATGTCCAGACTTCGACCAATGACCCCCAAAACCATGACATTCACACGATTAGCACTATCTTGCCTCTTGTCCTTGACCAACCTCTTCCATTAAAGGATGAAGAACCTTCTTCTCCTATTAGTCCTCCATCTACCTCTCTTGTATTGGAAGACGCTTTGACCACATCAACGCCATTAAGCCCACCTCCATCCGAAGACCCTACCTTACCTACTCCTCAACTACAAGTAGAAGGCACGATCATCCATGCCCTCTACCCACTTGAGGAGCCGCCCTCTCTTATTTCTTCTCCACCAAGAGAAGAACCAATCTCTCCACCCATTTCAACCGAGGAAGACCCAGTCACGGTTTCCTCCTGCCCTTTGCCTGAGATTGCTATATCTCGCGCACCTCCGTCCACATCCAAACCCAAACCCATATCTAACCTCGCCTCGCACAATGGTGGCCCTCGACCCAAACCAACGAAGACCGCTAGACCACATCAGAGGATTCCTCCCCCACCTTCGTCATTACCTTCAATCTTGGGCCCGCATCCGTCCACTTTAATAGGAGTGCTTCCCACTCCCATCCTTCACAGAGGCAATTCACCTCTATTACTCCCTCATCCCATCAGACATATATCTCATCCAAACCCTCGACCTATGCCTCTTTCACCTCCCAAACCAACATCACCAACCCTCACTATAATAAAATATCCCGACCCGTTAGCAGGTTCATATGCCTTGCTCTTACGGCAATTGTTGCAATCCTCTCGCCTCGACCTCCCGCCTCTTAGACAATATCACTCTCTCGGACCAAAACCACCATGGTTCGATGACACTCGCATTTGTGCGTATCATCGCACGCCTGGGCACGACACGGAGCATTGTCATGCCCTCAAGGTCATCGTTCACCAATGTTTGGAGAATGACACCTCTCTTCTCGACCACGTTATCAACAAACCTTCAACACCGCCTCACTCATCAACTCTCGGATCAAGGCCATCTTGGTTCGACAACTCTAAATTCTGCCACTATCACCACACTCTGGGACATGACACTAAGCATTGTTGTGCTCTTAAATCTGTCATTCGTCAACACCAGAAAAAGGACACCCTTCTCACCAAGGATCCTCTTGACCACCTCTTCAACAAAACATCAACCCCGACTCATGCCTCTCCAACCTCATCACCTAAATCACGATCCCCACGCCAGACTGTGGTCTCTTTGCCGCCTTTGACCCCCTTATTCGACATTAATACCATCCATCTGACCACTAAACCTCAACCAACCTTAACCAATCTCTTAAACATTCTCCCTACCCGCTGGGGGAATTCATCCTTCATCCAAACCTCGACCAACTCTTCAACCCAGTCTCTACCACATATCAATCACTCATCTCGACCAAGTATCCATCGACCCAACCCCCGACCAATTATTCGACCAGTCTCAACCAAACTTCAACCAAATATCAATCAACCTGACCTCTCGACCAAACATTCAACCTTTTTCAACCAACCAACGACAATGTCAACCAACTTCACAGCCATCAATCAACACCTGACCAATCTGGAAAGAGGCAAATTTGGGAAAGTTTGCTCCTAATTGACTTGGACCTTATCATAACATACAAGCATGGCCCAGGGACTTATTAGACCTTGAACCCCTTCTTATGTCTTGCGTCTTCGACCGTTTCTATTGTTAGTCGAGTGTTCGATCACTTGACGTTTTACTTGAGCTCGTCCCTTGAGCAATCCCCATCCTCCTCGTCCTCATTCCTTTCAACCCTATTTCCCTTTAACAAGTCCTCTACAACCCTTTTATGATGCATGGATGCTTTGTCCTAATAAAAGGGAGTCCTTGAACTTCTACAGCCTTGTCCGTGACTCTAATCAAAAATCAAAAAAAAAAAAAAAATCAAAAAATCAAGATGTCAAAACATAATCCAAGGTCACAATATCAAATCAAAAAAAAAAGATTGCTCCCTCGAAGGACAGCTGTACTATCATTACTGTAGCTAATAGACTGATCCCTCGAAGGACAGCTATTCAAAAGCCTTTATATTAAGCAAAAATATAGACCACTCCCTCGAAGGATGGCTATCAAACAACAACCTTTCTTAGAAGCTTCCCGCATTGATCAGCTTCAAAACATGACCATAAATCAAATGACATCATTATGTGGACTTCCTGCATCGATCAGTTCACCGTCAAAAAAAAAAAAAAAAAAGGGTCATGGACTTGGCTTGTAGTTGTCTCAGGGTCTCCTATAAAAAGGGGCACAGTTATTCCTGCTCTTAAACTGGGTTACCCTATCCACCTCCTATCACCTGCTCAGGGGACTTCGAGCTCACTTTAATGTCAAAGTGATTCGATTACCATTCTAACACAACACCGGTCAACGACGTAATGCATGAACGGGGCTTTTGTTCTAATAACCCCTATCTATGCTCCCTTTCTGGTTCTTGTCAATGAAAGAGCGATTCGCCTTTCACTTCTCCTCTACACTTTGGTCACATTTAACCACATCAATTGTCAACTCAAACCAAGCTATTTGTCATCAAGGCAGCAGACACCATCCTAGTCCATTTCACATAGTTTCTATGGACACCAATACACATGGAAACTACCGACCCGACCCAATTTATGTTAAGCATAAACCAATACTTGCTGAAGCATAAATCGACTTCCATTCATTTTTAGCATGCATCCATCACGACTATGGAAACTTGCTAGGGATGAAAGCCTCTCGACCTATATGACATCTGTAGCATCATCTTACCCTCATCATTTCGACACTCAACCAAACTCATCATCGACCATTTTGACCCTCGCAGTCCGAACTACATTGGTCTGAGGCCCTATGACCAGGGCTATGTAGGCAGCACTCAGATACCACATCTTCTGAGGTTAGCTTGACCACCCCCGTTTGTTTATCTCTTTGATGGACAAACCTTCTCTTTTGTGACTTTAATCACGCCCAACTCCGTCGACTTTGACCAAGACCAATCAACCTCTTTGACCCTTCCTCCCTTTTTAGGGAGAACTACATTGGCCTGAGGCCCTATCACCAGGGCTATGTAGGTAGCACTCAGATCACATGACGTTTTCTGAGGTTAGCTCGGCCACGTCCTTTCGTCCATCCATCCTCTTGACCAATGACCATTAGAGATCATGCGTATCTCCTTCGACCTTCGACTACTTCCAAGCCAATGTTGCCTTGGTTGTTTCTGCATGTGTGCTACCTCACGGCTGGTTAGCAGAATTGTGCGCAGACCTTTTTGGACCCTCACAAGTATAGGATCGCGAGCCAGTTGATCCCTACTACTTGTGGTATTTTCGTGTTTTCTGGGAGCACTTCCTGAGCCTAGGATACCTGGAACACGATGACCATTTGGAGCTTTAGCTTAGATTGAGTGACCCGATCAGCAGACGACTAAATGCTGGGGCCCGGTTACTTCAATTTTGGCACTCCTTGACCCTCGACATGCGACAATTTGACCTACCTATCCCGTGACATGGTATACACGTAATCACAACTTTTGCAGCATTTTCACTCACTTTTCATCTCTTTCTCATCCACCTTTTGTCAAATCAGCACCCGACATCAGGTTCCCTTCCCTTGACTCCCGCTTTGAGGGGGAATACCTCATCCATACTTCGGGGCAACCACCTCCTATTTTTGTCTTGCAGTTCATCCAGAACAACCAACAAGACAAAAAGGGGCAAATGTAGACACCTAAAAAGTGTCTAACCCTTGGTCTTCCTCTCTCCCCTTGGTCCCTTGCCACTTCGACTATCCCTAACCTGCCTAGGTCTTATTAATTGAAAATAATCATCTATTTTTAATTAATAAGTCCATTTTTCCCTCTCCTTGCCACCTCGCCACCCTAGGACACCCTCCTTGGATCCCCTTCATTCCCCACACGGCCATTTAATGCCTTAGACTCCCATTCCAACCTCTCCTCTCACTCATTTAACTCCCGTCGACCGTTTCATCCTCGCATTCATTTGACTCGGCGTTTGGGAAACAGATAGAAGGCTATTTTTAGCCTTTTTCCAGCCTTTTAGCCACCGACGTCGGTCAACCGTCGACCGACGTCGGTGATATTACCGGCGTCGGCACCTTTCATAATGGCTTCTTCACCATTATCTCCTCCTTTTGGCTCTTCTTCGCTCCCTACGACTCTCTCTCTGGCATCCCGACTCTTGAATCTTTGCATCAGACCCTTGTATCCATCTTTTCACTTGACCTCTCTGCCAATCAATCTGACTCTCTCCCTCAGGTACACAGCAATCTTCTGTAAGTGAACAACAGGGATTCTTCATCAGCAACAGGTCTTCAACAAGCGGCAACAACAACAATAGAAACCAGCAGGCACAGGTATGTTGTACTCTGTTTGTTTTCTTTATGCTTTCTAGTCATTTCTAAACTAGATTTAGCACTTCTTTCCCTCAGTTCTGACTGTCACCCAGACCCGGATTCCTATCTCCCTGATTGGCTTCCTCTATCTCTCTATCCCTTTCTATCCATTTGACTCTCCTGTATCTCTGCACAGACCCCCTGACTGCCTCAAATCAGACTCAGAGCCGTCCACAGACCATCCTTAAACAGACCGCAGACCAACCCCGGACCACCCACAGACCAAGCCCTGACCAGGAACCTGACCAAACCCGTCTAGAGGCCATTGCCCCGACCGACGCCGGTCATTACCCCGACCGATGATGGCAACATAGCCGATGTCGGCAGACCCGACAATCGACGCCGGTGAGACCACCGATGTCGGCGACTGCAACCAGGCTGACAACTTCTTCCAGGTAAGCCTTTGCTTTCTTTTCTCTTTCAGTTTGCTATCATTTCAGTCTATTTTAGCATTCTATCATTTATCAGTCATTTATCTTTTATCAAAATAGTGGGTTGACCTCCCTTAAGGAAGTTCTCATACTTCTGGGAACAAGCTTTCGCTTGGCAACCCACCGCCTATCTATCTAACGCCTTTTTGTCCAAGTTTTCTTCTTTGCAGGTGTCATTCCTCCACAGCCAAAGAGGGGTGCCCACAAGCATCTGGATTACGGTGCGTAGTCTACATCCAGGTACTTCACATGCCTTGTCCATTACTTCTTTAGTTTCTTCTCTCTCTTTATAATCTGAAAAGCGAATTAGCGATAGAAACAACTATAAGACACCTAGACATAACATGAAGAACTAATAATCTCTCCAAGATCTTGTTCATCACCTACATGAGGGTGATGATCTATTATTATATGAACCACTTTCACCTAACCCAACTACCAAACTAATAAATCCAACCACTATCTCAACCTATACTTACTTCCTCACTCTCAAGAACCAAAACAATTACCTAGTTCAACTAAGCTCATTGTCTATATTATCCACATGATTACCCAATCTCGAGCTCAACAAAGGGGTAAAAGAAGAGCCAACACATCCATTCCATGAACTTATTCTTTGGAGTTTTAGCCTTCTAACTAGGTTCAAACACCAATGCCCATGCCATCACTAAGACCCAAAGTGTCCATCCTTAGTGCCCCTCTCACCAACACTTCTACATCTATTCAACAAACCATCTTAAATTAGCTTCACTAAGAATTGATGACGATGATCCTTTATGACTTGATCAACACCTCACCCCACCATCACCAAGCATTAATTGATTCTCTATAATCCATCGAGGTTTAGCCAAATTACCCTCAACCTCTTGCATCCTTTGTTAGAAGCCTCCAACATTCTACCATCATCACCTTCCAAGATTCTAAGATATCTCTAGCCCATTCAAAGGAGTTTTATCCTCCTCTCTTTGTCACCACATACATTAAGTACATTTATGTCAAAAGGGTGATGATTGACAGAGACACCAACATTAACATAATCTCCTCTAATGCTTTTGATTAGCTAAATTTACCAAAGAACATCATGGTCAAAAGCACAACTATCTTTTACTCCTTTAATGACACCATGGCCACTAATTTGGGGATCATTATTATTCACATAACCTTGGGACCTCACACCATCCCCAAGTTATTCTATTTTGTGGAGGGTGAATTCCAATATAACATTATACTCAGATGCCCTAGATCTAAGCTATGAGTTTCATCCCCTCCACTTTACACCATTTCATCAAATTCAAACATGAAGGGTAAGTTATAACCATCAAGGATGATACCAATCCTTTTACATCTTTTAACATGACCTATAGGCCTAATGATGTCCTTCTTCCACCTTCATCTCCCTTAAAATCAGTCAACCCCATTAACACAAGTGTACCATCAACCTCGACTTGTAGTGCCTTTATTGTCAACACTAGTGCATATATCTCTTCTTCCTAGATCCCCATTGAGGACTCCTTGACACAAACTTTCCAATATCTCTCTCTTGAGGAATACCATCTTTTAGTATTAGATGCCTTTCCCACTCCCCAAAAATATGGGAACCTTCAAAATGACCCTTATTATGACCCCAACATAAGAACCCTTGTCCCCTTTGGACTTCCTAACAATAAAACATATTTTTTCTATGGGGTACTTGATTAACCACTCCTTGCTCCCATCACCACCCCATATATTCAACCTTCCACTTCCAATTTTTCCTATCAAAGCAATCTAGTCTTTGCCAAAACCTATCTTCAATACTATGCTTAGAAAGGATTTGGTATGGGATTTTATGAACAAGGATCTCATAAATTTATTATTATTAAAAATTAAAAACCTTGTGAGTTCTTTGGACTTCAGTTTGAACTTCCAAAAGATCCCACCTCACCAGAACCTACTGCTACCCCCATGAAAGAAACTCCATCCTCACCTAGTTCATCTTCCCAATCTAAGGACTCTAACATTATTCCATCCATTTTTTTTTTATCAATACTTTTAGTTTATGCCCACTAACCTATCAATAAGGTGACCAAAATAAAACATTTCCTCTCATCCATCCTAAAATGATCAACCATGATTCACCCACCATTCATACCATTCAACATCAAGATGATGATTCTATCCTCACCTACCTTGGTGCAAGAGATTCTTATATCCATAAATATCTCCCTCCTAAGAACCATACCATGATTCATGAATCAACTATTGATGTTAACCTAGGGACCTAAGAGGATCGTCATATCATTAAACTGGGCCTGTCCTTGAACCCAAATGAGAAATGGGATTATCCCACCTTCCTTTAAGATTATAGTATTTCATTTGCCTATTCTTATCAAGATATGCTTGGGATTTCCCCCTCCATCACTCTTCATAACATCATTTCCCATTCTAAGGCTAAGCTGATATGGAAAAAGCTTTCAAAAATGCACCCTCACACAGCTCTTCTCATCAAGGAAAAACTTCAACATCTTATGTCTCTCAACTTCATTCAACCCATTGATTATCCACAATGGGTCTCTAATATCATTCCTATTACCAAACCCACTGGGGGACTCCACCTTTATGTGGATTTCCATGACCTTAATCTTGCATGCCCCAAATATGACTTTCCTTTACCCAACATCAACCAACTAGTTGACCTTATCATGGGCCACAAAATGTTATCCCTTATGGATGGTTTTTCAAGATATAATCAGATCTTGATCACCTCTTTATATCATCATAAAACTACCTTCATTACTCCTTGGGGAACCTTCTACTATCAAGTCATGCCATTTGATTTTAAAAATGTAGGAACAACTTATCAATGAGCCATGACCTATATCTTCCATGAGCTTATCCATAACATTGTAAAGGATTATGTGGATGATCTCCTCAAAAAATCCAAGCATCAAGAGGACCATTTAGCTATTATTGCTATCATTTTTAATCAAATAATCTAATTCCATGTCTATCTCAATCCCAAAAAATGCATTTTTTGGGTTCTCTTTGGGAAGCTCCTTATGTTTGTCACTTCCCTTCATGGAATTGAAATTGATCCTATTAAATTCAAAGCCATCCTAGAAATGCCTCCTCCAACAAACCTAAAATAACTTCATATTCTATATGGAAAACTCCAATCTATCCATTGCTTTATCTCCTAGTTATTAGATATATGCCAACCCTTTCACCACCTCTTAAAGAAAGACACCTCTTTTAGATGGACCAAATATTGTCAACAAGCCTTTGATTCACCCAAAGAGTACCTAATTTTTTGACCAGTTCTTATCCCACCTAGGGATGACCAACACTTCTACCTTTACATATCCACCATTGATCACTCTTTAGGTGCCAAGTTGGCTCATTAAGATGAACAAAATAAAGAGCAAGCCATCTACTATATCAGCCACATACTTCTAGAGTATGAGATACAATATACCCACCTTTAAAAAGTTTGTCTCTTTCTCATTTTTATCTCCTCTGAACTCCATCATTACCTATTCAATCAAAAAACATATTTTATCACCAACACCAACCCACTCAAGTATATGCACTCCAAGCCATATCAAAATCACCATATGGCTAAGTGGCTCATGCTTTTAGCTGAGTTTGATCTTAATTTTCTTCACTAAAAATCCATTAAAGGGTAGGTCATTTTTGACTAATTAGCTAAAGTCCCCCTCCTAAATAACCATACCACTCAATTAACCTTTCTAGATGAGTCCATTGCCACACTATCTTAGGAAATACCCTCTTACCAAATGACCATGTTTTTTTATAGTTCTAAATGCCAACATGGTGGGGGTGTAGGCATAGTTCTCATTCCTCTTCATAATGAACCTCTTCCACTATTCTTCAAACTTGATTTTGAATGTACTAATAACATGGAAAACTATGAAGCTTTAGTCATTGAGATACAAACCACTCTCACCTTGTGAATCAAAACCATCTCTATATTTGGTGATTCTAAACTCATGAATAACCAAGTCAATGGGTCTTATCAATGTAAAAATGATATCTTATAAAAGTATAAACTTCTCATTAATAAACTATTAACATCCTTTGAACTTTATCAGATCTAATTAGTGCCTTAATCTACTAACAAATCCATAAATATGATGGACTCTCTTGCATCTCAGATACCATGTAAATCCACTGAATCCAAATTATTTATTATAATCCATCACTTCATCTAACTATATATCAGTTTAAACCTTCCAACCATTTTTAATGTGGAAGCATCTCCTCCAGATGTTTGGTATGACCAAACCTTTAACTACCTTAACCTTGTCATCACTCCACCTAATTTCTCAAAGAATTCTTAGAAGACCTTTGTGTAGGGTACCTCTCATTACACCATATGAGGAGGAATCCTATACAAGTGTGGCTTTGATGGTCTTCTCCTTTGTTATCTACATAATCATTAGATTCCCAAAGCCATCAAGGAAACTCATGATGGAGTTTTTGGGGGACATTTTAGTGGCCTCAATGTCACCAAAAGAATCCTATGCCTAGGTTACTATTGGCCTACCCTCAATCAGGACTATTATAACTATGTAAATAAGTGTGTAAATGCCAACACCATGCTAACTTGCATTATGCACCCACTCAAATCCTTCAAGTATCCAAATATTATTGACCCTTTTCATAGTGGGGACTTGATCTCATTAGAGAAATCAATCCTCACTCATCTCAATGACACCAATACATCATCACCACTATCAAATATTTCACTAAATGGGTGGAGGCCATCCCCATTATCTCAATCAAAGCTGAAAAAATATTTATTTTATCAATCACCACATCATCTATCATTTTGGTGTCCATCACAAAATCATAATAGATAATAACAAATCCTTTAAAAATAAGAAAGTTAAATCCCTCTGCAACACTTTTGGCATCAAGCTTAGCCATTCCTCACCTTATCATCCTTAGAAAAATGGATAGATGGAAGCCTCTAACAAAACCCTCATTAAGATGATAACCAAATTTGTAAGTGTTTTAGTCTAGGATTGACACATACACATCCCATTTGCTTAATGGGCCTACTGCACTAGTATCCAAACCAAAATAGGTGTTACACCTTTTTCCCTGGTCTTTGTTACAGAGGCTATCCTACCCATCAAAGTCCAATTTTCCTCTCTTCATATACTCTTACACAACATCATTTATGAAGAGGACTATCATCAATAATGCCTCACATGCCTTTAATTACTTGATGAACATCACCTTGCTTCCCTTAACCATCTTTTAGTCTACCAAGAATGTATTACCCATGCCTATAAAAAGCATCTAAAAGAATGGTAATATAACATTGGTGACCTCATCCTAAAAGAAAACCAATATGTAATTAATATGGAGAAAATCAAAAAGGGCAAGTTTAATTTCAATTATCTTAGACCCTATATCATCACACACAAGTATAGATTAAAAGCTTATCATTTGTCCTCTCTTGAAGTAAAACTAGAACTTGAACCTCTCAATGTTTCACATTTGTTTCCTTTCTACTATTAAAAGAGATCTAAATGAACCATGTGGTCTAACTTAAGATCACCCCTTGGTTTTATGAGATTCACCCTTACCTTATCATATTACCTTATTCCTCTTGGGGACATTTGATTACAACAGACCCATGTGATTATCCATCATAGTTTTATCCCAATCCTAAACATGGGTAACATGGCTCTACCCATGGCATGGTTCTCATGGATACCTTTTGTCTTTCACTATCTAAAATCCTATGGTCACTTATTTCCTAAATCACTCTTCCTTACCTAACAACCACCTTTTGTGGTAACAATCTTACCCTGATAGGGTCAGCCTCTAAAAATTGGATAGATGGGTCTATGTCTAAAATGTAATAGCATTTAAATATTTTCTATGGCATATCAAGTATTATTTGGGTTCATTTTATTAAAAGGATAGACCACTCCCTCAAAGGATGGCTACTAAATATATTCAAAACAAATAGATTAATCCCTTGAAGGATAGATATCAAACATGAATTCATACTTAGACCACTCCCTTAAAGGATGGCTAAGCCAATCTATCAAAAATAATTTATTCATAAAAGTCATAATTAACTCAATCAAATTATTTGAAGCTTCTCACATTGATCAACTTTGCTTCTTTTAAAAATAAGCAACACATGACCATATTATCCCAACAAAGGGATGTAATTGACACTCTCATAACATGGTCATATATTTTTAGACTTCTCGCATCGATCAGTCTACACCTTACAAATACATGGACTTGTCTATTCTACTTCCTAGGTCACCTATTGAAAAGAGTAATTAAATCAACATTGGGTTCCTTCCTTATCCCTTTTCCCCACTATTTAATTTTCAACCCCTTTTCCTATATACCCTATATAAATCAATGGACTAAGAGCTTACCGGGCCACCTTGCATTTATAATGATACATTCTCATTAGAAAGGTCTTAATGTGAAGCCTATCAAAGGTTTATGTTATTTAAGATCCTATCTAACCTTGGTTTAATAGGTTCCTTGGTAATGAACCTAACATGCCTCTTTCTATTCATTTTAGTCCATAGGTATGTTGTATCTTATCATTCTTTCTCCAAATAATATTATTAAAACATACCATGAAATCATAACCCACAAAGATATCATAAAATCAAAACCATCACCTAAAACAATAGTTTTTTAACATCACAATCACATATTTCCATCATATTAATACATGAGCATCATATACATACAAAACCATATATCATCACATGCCAATACTATATAATCATCATATATAACATTTAAAATTAACATCAATCATTATCAACACATAAGCATCCATCTCATCAAAACATGAACCCATAAACCATCTCTATAATCTAAAATCATATATATCAAAACATCAATAAGTGTCAATACATGTACATGTCTCTCCCTCATTAATACATCTCACATCTACAACACGTAGGTCAATATCAAAATACATATATACATATCAAAAATATAAGATCTCATCATGAACCTACACTTGGAGTACCACTACCACTACTTGTACATAGTGGTGGTCCCCCTAGGACCCCTATTTGATCCACTATCACATCTGACTAACTTGGGGTACCAATCATGGCCCCACCACCCATGTTAGCTCTAAACTTAGTGAATCTCATGGCATGAGGCAACTAATCAAATACCATCACCTCATAATAACAAAGCTCTTATATAGTGGCTGCATAACATGCCCATGGCACTAAATTTTATGATCCTCTTGCTATTACACCTACTATACCCACACTAATCTACCCTTATAATGTGCCTATCTAGTCCTACATCATGGCCACCTAACCCTATAAAGTGGTGACTAATGCCTAGGCCTAATCTCTCTCCACTATAACCCCTCCTAGCTGACCTTGTAAAGTGGCAATCTACCCTTATAATGCTATAATATAGGCTTCTTCTAATGCTAATGCTACTACTACCTATGGATCCCCCTATGTTGGTACCCCTACTAGGTCAACATCCATTGACTGCTAGTCCCCATCTCCTAAACCAAAATCAATAGTTGTGTATCTCCCTTGAAACTAGGCTAGATAGTCAGTTGTATAACCTACATCATATCCATCCCTTAGGGGTAACTCCTCATGATCCAACTCCTCCTCATATGGATATGGATTTGGTAAATAAAACTCTACATCCTCCCTCCTATATAATATAGAATCATGAGGGATACCCTACACAACCCCAAAATGACATCGCACTCACTCGAAGGGGATGCACTCTATCTCACCATCCTACCTCCCATAGGCCCATCTCTAGCTCTGTAAAGATAAGGTGTGATACCTATACCTAACCCATATTTTCCAAGTCTAATATGGCCTCTAGATTATGTCACTAAGAAATAATCCCTCCAAGACTCCTCTAAACCAATCAATATCCCTAAAACCACCTCCAACACCTATCATAGCCCCATCTCTCCTCCATTGGTAAAAACTGACTACATAATCCATCGGATGGTAATCCTCTATCAAAAATCTCAAGGGTCTCAGTACCTATATATGATCATAGGCCCAGTGGTGAAATATAAATCCCATACTGATGCCATAGTGCCTGTGCATTCTAAACCTCCATATCTCTCTATATATTTAAACCAATAAAACTTGTGTCAATCTAAAAAATGTACCACCCAAAATTAGCTCCACCAACACCCCAAATAACACACCAAGGAATCTCCCCCCAGAATCCAATAGTGCATAACAAGTAATCACTAATTGTAACATGGTCAACAAATTTCTATCTCTAGGGCCCTCTAGTATAGAGGCCTAATGCTAAAAGCTCTAGAGAAAAAATGTGCATCATCTTAGTCATATCCATATAGCATCTCCATGCACTCATCAATCTCCTCCCCCTCTATGTGGTATATGGGATTTACATAGATGGGTAGACATGTAATATGGTGGACATCCTCTAATAAGATGCTCATCTCCCTAGTTGGTAACCAAAAGGTATTAGTCATTGGGTCTCATCTCTTGATGAGGGTGACTATCATTACAATATCCATAGGAAGGCATTAATAATGCTACACCCCTCTAAAACTCACATATGACACTATTCCTCCATAAACATGGCATCCCTAACCTTTACAAAAATATCAAGAACTTAATCTCATAGCTAGATCTGATCTTATGCCTACAACAATAGTTATATCATGAATTAGGTAAGTAACCTATCTCAACTATTACCTAGATGCGTAACAACTATTACCCACCTACTTACATACTGATATGATTTCATCTATCAACCTACCATTTGAACACTTATTATGGCTATAAACCTATATTAACTATTATTATAGAACCTCCACCCACATTTACCTAAAATTGCTACACTACCCAACCCATTCCAAATCCTATCCCAACCCATTTCAACCCAACTCTCTCAAATCTATCCCAATTCTCTCCTAATCCAACTCTTATCCTACCATACCATCCCAACCCAACTCCTACCCCCACAACTAACCAACCCAACTCCTACCCCAACCCATCTCAACCCATTTCAATTCTACCCACCCCAACCCATCTTAATTCTAACCCATCCCACCTCCCAAATCTTCTACCCCAACACAAAACTCCTATCCAAACCCATCAACCATTGATATATCTCTCAAACCATTGAAATTCCCCTTGGGGCCATTTTCCCCCAAGGTCAACAATTGCTAGTTGACTCAACCAATAATGCTCACTATTAGGTGACCACAAGTCATGAGCCTTGACCCCTTGACATCCTCCTAAAACCCTAACTCCATTTATACCACCCATAACCTACTCTCTCCATCCTTACACATTCCTACCTACCTCTATATTAATCATACCCCACAATATATAATCTTATAAACAAATAATAGAAATAGCAAAACCCTAGTAACATATATAAAACCCATAAGTCCCTCATTTATCATACCTAGTTATAATTTTTCCATTTAATTCACACATTACAATTTAATTCCAATTTAAGACATATCTTACCTCATTTCATGACTGATGGTGCCACCTCAATCCATGGCTATCCACTTTTCCATGAACATCTCCAGTGTCCATCTCGACCCCACCATCATTCTCACACACCACACTCCTCTCGATAACTCACCACACTTCCACCCACTCATGAGAAATATTAATACAAACACTTTGAATGGATAAAGCACAAGTTCTCCAAGTCAAAAATGAGGACAAAATGGGCCCAATTGACCTTTTTACCACTAATTTAGGGTTTTCACCCAACCATCAATAATTACATAACCCTTGACAATTTACCCTAACCATTGATGGTTACCTAACCATCATCAGTTCCCCCTAACCATTGATGGTTAGGGTGATTTTATTTTCCCCCTTTAAACATACACTTTAGCTACTTTACTCAAAACTATTGATGCATCTAAATGAGCTCATCCAATTCTTGCCACCCTTACACCTATCTAGGAGTTCCCTTCTCCCCACTAACTATGAACTACATTAGGCCTAAAGTCTATGTTGGATCCCCTATCTATGGGACTATGTAGGTAGCATCCTCTTTCCTAGTGTATTAGTGGTCAGCTTGGCCATTCCCCACCCAACTAATCACCTAACCCATTTACCTTCATCTACCTAGACATTGGTACCAACCTATTTGCATACCTTATGAAAACCTTGTCTTGGTCATAATGACCACCTCAACCAATTTTTACATCATGGAATTTTTACCCTATGCACCACCTTGTGCATTCTTATCTCTTTATGTTTTTCTTAAGAGAACTTCCTACCCTAGATACCTAAGAAAACCCTGACCTTCTCTAGGACACTTGACAAGTGTGACCTGATCAACTATGACCAATGTTGGGGATTGGTTACCCTATAACTTATCTTAGACCCTAACCTTATTTTTCCTAAATGGAAATATTAGTATTTGTGCATTATTGACTCTTACACTTAATCACATTCTATATGTATTTGCATCACCCACCTTGTGACCTCCATTTTATCGCTTATCAAACCATGACTTGATTTTGGTGTTACCCCATCAACTCCCAATTTGAGGGGGAATAATCTCCTCCCATACTAGGGGTAACTAAACTTTGGCTATCATCACTCTATTTTTTTCTATGGCTCATTGACCTAAAGTTATACAACAAAAAATGGAAAATGTAGAAATTTGAACCCCCCTTGACTAGTTTTTGATGTCACTTTACCATGGACCTATTCTCAACCTTAGTTAGTTATTCACCTAGTTAACTCATCCTATAAATTTGTTAACACACCTAAGCACCCCTTAATAAACATTTTTAACATATTAACTTAGACCCATTTCAACCCCCTCTAAACTTAGGGGTCAACCATTGATGGTTGACCTAACTATCGATGGTTGACCTAACTGTCAATAGTTAGCCTAAATATTGATGGTTAGGTCTTTACTCCTACAAAAAAGGCATCCAACTATATGACAGGTGTGCATGGAAAAAATGAAAAAAAAATCCCATGCACACCTTACATCTTTCCTTATCTTTGAGTTGGCATCTTTATCCTACCTCAACCTAGTGACTTTACCTTTCCTCACTTAGAAAGTTTGTACTATAAATACAAGGCTCTTGGAGGAGTTATATATCTAAAAATCTACATCTGGGCTTTTTTATTTTCTTTGTGTAGGCATTTAGCATCCCAAAACTCTGTCTACATGAATTTTGAAGTTTGGAGTACTATTATGATGCCTAATTTCATTTAGCTAGTCATTAGTTTCTACTTTGCATCATTCAAGTATTATTTCTCTTATTCTTAGAATTCTCTTTTCCTACTATCTCTTTCTGACTCAACTTAGTGACCTACACATCACCCCTCACCCTAATAGTCCACACTCTACCTTCTGCTCATCATCCACTTCATCCCTAATTCCATTTCAATTCCCCATAAACTTCCCATAGGTAACCATCATTAGTTGTTGTAACCATTATCGATCACCATAATCACCACTAATTACCTAACTATCATTGGTCATACCCAACCATCACTGATCACCCTAACCACTAATGGTCACTATCAAGGAAAATAATAGATTGTTACTTTCTCCCCTTTTTACCTAATCAGACCCCCATTTATATTTCTAAACTATCTATAGACCCTACCTAGACCTTCTTGGACCTAACCTTGATATATTTATGTATGGTATTGACCCACCATGCTAAATCTTCTATCGAATAGGTATGTTATTTTTTTCTTGTATAAGCAGTTATGTTTTTATCTATTTATCATCTTTTATTTCTATTTCTAGAACATTTGTATCATTAGGGGATTGGATTGATAGTTGTCCAAGGGATTTTTCACTTCTTGTATCTAGCATTACTAGGTAGTCCACCCTTCATACTCATCTAAAAAACAAGTTGGTTTAGTGCGGTCTTATTCCAAGTAGTCCTTCCTCACCAAAAAGGAGATCTCACTTCATCTGGTCATTAATGAGTGTAATATTTACTAGGTACACACCCCTCATCTATTTTTTCTCTCCTTTTTTCCTAATAGCAAAAAAAATAGAGTAATAAATAGTAGGAAACATTCTTACTCTATTTTTTCACCAATATTCTTACTATTTCTTACTTATTTGTTAGACGAGTATGAAGGGTGGACTACCTAGAAATGATAGATCCAAGAAGTAAAGAATCCCTTGAATGACTGTTAATCCACTCCCATAATGATAAAAACGTTTTGGAAATATAAATAAAGGACAATAAATGGACAAGAACATAAATTTTTATATAAGAAAATAAATAACACACCTATTCAATAGAAGATGTAACATGACAAGTTAATACCATGCATAAATATATCAAGGTTAGGTACAAGAAGGTTTAGGTAGGGTTTGAAGATAGGTTAAAAATAGAAATAAGGGTCTAATTGGGTAAAAAGGGGAGAAAATAATAATTTGTTATTTTCCTTGATAGTGACCATCGATGATCAAGGTGATCAGTGATGGTTGGGTATGACCAGTGACAGTTAGGTAATCTATGATAGTTGTGGTGACCAATGATGGTTACAATAATTGGTAATGGCTACCTATGGAAGGTCTGTGGGGAATTTAAATAGAGTTTGGGATTAATTAGTTGATGGGTAAAAGGCATAGTGTGGACTATTGGGGTTAGGGGTGATGTGCAGGTAACCAAGTTGAGTTAAAAAGAGATAGTGGGAAAAGAGAATGCTAAAAAAAAGAGGAAGAATACTTGAATGATGTAAAGTAGAAACTAGTGACCATCTAAATGAAATTGGGTAGCATAAAAATACTCCAACCTTCAAAAGTCATGCAAATAGAGTTTTAGGATGCTAAATGCCTACATAAAGAAAACAAGAGAGCTTAGATGCAAATTTTAGTATCTACAACCCCTCCAAGAGCCTTGTATTTATAACACAAAATTGATAAGTGAGGAAAGGAAAATTTACTAAGTTGAATGAGGATAAAGATTCCAATTCAAAGAGAAGGAAAGATATGAGGTGTGCATGGGAAAATTTTTATTTTATCCATGCACGCTTATCCTACAACTAGATTTTTTCTGTAGGAATAAAGACCTAACTGTCAATACTTAGGCTAACTATAGATAGTTAGGTCAACCATCAATGATCGACCCCTAAGTTAAAAGTGGGTTGAAATGGGTCTAAGTTAATATGTTAAAAATGTTTATTAATGGTTTATTAGGTATGTTATCAAATGTAAATTCTGAATTAACTAGGTGAATAGCTAACTAAGGGTATAAATAGGTCCACAATGAAGTGACATCAAAAACTATTTGAGGGGGAGGTTTGAGTGTCTACATTTTGCCCCTTTTTTTATGCATCTTTAGGTCAATAAGTTGTAGAACAAAAATAGAGTGTTGAAAGTCAAGGTTATGTTTCCCAAAGTATGGGAAGAGGGTATTCCCCCTCAAACTAGGAATCGATGGGGTAACACCAAAATTGGGTCATGGTTTGATAAGTGGTAAAATAGAGGTCATAAGGTGGGTGATGTAGACACACATAGAATGTAACAAAGTGTGAGAGTTAATAATTTTCAAAGACTAACATTTCCATGTTGTAAAAAATAAGGTCGGTGTCTAGGATAAGTGATAAGGTAACCAGTCCCTACCATTGGTCATAACTGATTAGGTCACACTTGTCAACTATCCTAGAGAAGGTTAGTGTTTGCTAATGTATCTAGGGTAGGAAGTGTTTTTGATAAAAACATAATGAGTTAGGCATGTATGAGGTGGTGTGTAGGGAAAAAAGTCCATCATGGCAAAATTGGTCAAGGTGGTCATCATGACCAAAGCAAGGTTATCACAAGGTATGCAAATAGCTTGGTACCAATATTGAGATGGATGAAGGTAAATGGGTCAGGTAGTTGGTTGGGTAGGGAACGACTGAGCTGAATCCTAAAGTGTTAGGTAAGAAGATGTTGCCTACATAATCACATGGATAGGGGATCCAACATGGAATTTAGACCTAATGTAGTTCTTAGTTTATGGGGAGAAGGTAAATCCTATATAGGTGCAAGGGTAGAAATAATTGGATGAGCTCATTTGGATGCCTTAATAGTTTTGGGTGAAGTAGCAAAAGTGTAGGTTTTGAGGAGTAAAATAGAATCACGCTAACCATCTATGGTTAGGGGGAATTGATGATGGTTAATTAACCATCGATGGTTAGGGAGAACTGATGATGGTTAGGTAACTATTGACAGTTAGGGTCAACCATCGATAGTTGGGTGGAAACCCTAAATCAGTGGTAAAAAGGTCAATTAGGCCCATTTTTTACTCATTTTCAACTTTAAAAACTTGTGCTTTGTCTATTCTAAGTATTTGTATGAAGATGTTGCATGAGTGTGTGTAAGTGTGGTGAGTTTTTGAGAGGAGAGTGGTGTGTGAGAGTGATAGTGGGGTCGAGATGGATGTTAGAGATGCTCATGGACAAGTGGTTGGACATAGATTGAGGTGGTACCATCAGTCACAAAATGAGGTAGGTTATGTCTTAAATTGGAAGTAAATTGTAATGTGTGAATTAAATGGGAAAAATATAACTAGGTATTTTGAATGAGGGAATTATGGGGTTTTAGATGTGGTGATAGGGTTTTACTATTTATATTGTTTTTTTACAAGATTATATGTTTAGGGGGGCTATGATTTGTATAGAGGTAGGTAGGAATGTGTAAGGGTGTAGAGAATAGTTTGTGGGTAATACAAAGGGAGTTAAGGTTTTAGGAAGAGGTCAGAGGGTTGAGGCTTGCCAACTATGATCACCTAACAATGACTATTGGTGTTTAATATGATTGATGATGGTTGATCTTAGTGGGAAATGGCCCTAAGGGGACCATTGATGGTTTGGGAGATCTATCAATGGTTGATGGATTAGGGTAGGAGTTGTGAGTTGGGGTGGAATAATTGGGAGGTGGGATGGGTTAGAATTTGTGATCTAAGAATTTGACTAAAAAGAGGATGGTTAGTATGGTCTTAGTTCTAAAATGAAAGAAACACACTAACTAGCATAGCATCTCTATGCCTAGAAACTAGGGAGAGATTAGTTAATAAACATGAATAAAACATATAACTAAAATGCAAAAGAAACCTTCTTTTACCTCCCTTGGATGCTCTAAAATGATTATTTTAGTGGCTTTCTTGGATTTGTGCTCATGAAGTCTTCATCAAAGGAGGTTTGGCTACCTCCTCTTCTCCTTGGCACCTTGTGGCTTTGGCTTGTCTTAACTTGGAATAAATTTGGCATGGTAACACTAATTTCATGAAGCTTTTAGAATCAATTATGTATTATAACTTTGCATAATTATGTCTTAAAAATGATGTTCATGGCCTCTCTATTTATATATTTTTGAGATTGATTAGAATCAACCTGAACCATCCATCTCAGGATTGAGATGTATGGCTAAGGATTAATCCAATTTTGCAATTAAAATTGATAAATGGGCTCATAAATATTTGGGATAGAGGAGAAATTAACAAGCATGTAGGGCATCATGAAAGGCATTGATGAGGTATGGAGGGCATGAATCTTGATATTTGTGGCATTTATGGCCTAGGGATGTCTTCCCAAGAAATGAAGTCACTTGATGATGTAGATATTCAATAATCATTTCCAAAAATAAGTATTCAAAAAGTTTAAGATCTAGTTACTCACCAAGCATGAATTATTGATTAGGCTCTAATTTGGTTTAATTAGCTCTTAAGCATGTTTAAGCACTTTGTGCACAAATTACTCAAATTGATCAGAATGCCTTATTATTGGCCCAAAATTCCATTGGATTGGAATTGGAAGTCAATGTTAGATGCATTAATATTTGTATTCCCATTTAGGATGTTACCAATAGAAATAACAAAGGCATATGTCTCATGTAAAATATTTGATAGGAAAGAGCAATCTAGAGCACCTAGGTGTAAAATTAGCATTTTGACTCAAAATGATCTAATCAAAATTAGTTGGCCCATATATTGCATTGCCCCATTTAGTGATACTCTAGCCAAAATTGGCACTTTAATATGTTAGTTTCACATAATTTAGTGTGATTTAGTGTTTTTAGGCCAAGTTATGTATTTTTGGGGGAATTGGTCAAAAGCCTCATTGGAGGTTACCGGTGGCCAGATTTAAGTGTCTACAGTTTGTCCTTGTTTGGGAAGATGTTGAAAACCTTAGGTAAAGTAATGTCTTCTCAAAGAATTAAAAGGTCTTTTATGCCAAAAAGAAGATGATGGTTGAAGAATAAAGTTACAAATGGTTTTTTGGGAAGCCTATGTGAAATAGGAATTTGACTAAGAAGAGGAGATTAGTATGGTGTTAGTGAATGAAACCAAATAAAAAACACACTAAGCTGACATCTTCATGTCTAGGTACTAGGGTGAGATTAGTAACAAAAAAAATGACAAACACAACTAAAAAGTAAGGAAAACCAATAGGAATTCCTTCACCTTCCTTGGATGCTCCAAATGCCTTTGTAGTAGTGGCTTGCTCAGCTTTATGCTCATGAAGTCCTTGGCAATGGAAGCTTATCTACCTCCATCTCTCCTTGTAACCTTTGGCTTATGGCTTGGCTTTTCTTGGAATCAATTTGGAATGGTAACACTAGTTACTTGAAGCTTTTGGAACCAATCTTGCATTATAACTTTTCACACATTAAGCTTTGAAATGATGTGGTAAGGCCTCCTATTTATTAATTTTTGAAAATGTCTAAAATCAACCTAAACCATCCATCTTAGGATTGATATGTGTGGCTAAAGACTAATCCAATTAAGAGGCATGGAGGGCTTTGATGAGGCATGAGAGGCATGAATCCTGATGTTTGTGGCATTTATGGCCGAGGGATGTCTTCCCAAGAAATGAAGTTACCTGATGATGTAGATATTCAATATTCATTTATAAAAACAAGTATTCAAAAAGTTTCCATAGAATTATTAATTAGGCCATGATTTGGATTAATTATCTCTTAAGCATGATTAAGTACTTTGTGCACAAATTACTTAAATTGATTAGAATGCCTTATTATTAGCCCAAAATTCAACTTGATTAGGATTAGAAGTTAATGTTAGATGAATTAGAATTGTATTCCAATTTAAGATGTTACCAATAGAAAATAACAAAGGCATGTGTCTTGTGTAAGAGATTTGATAGGAAAGAGCAATCCAGAGCACCTAGGTGCAAAATTGGCATTTTGACTCAGAATGATCTGATCAAAGTTAGTTGGCCCATAAATTGCATTATCTAATTTAGTGATAATATAGCCAAAATTGACACTTGAATATGTTAGTTTCACATAGTTTAGTGTGCTTTAGTGTTTTTAGGCTAAATTGTGCATTTTGGGGGAAATTGGTCAAAAGCCTAGTTGGAGGTTATCGATGGCCAGATTTAGGTGTCTACAGTTTGCCCCTATATGGGAATATGTTTTAAACCTTAGGAAAATTAATTTATTATCAAAGAATGAAAAGGTCCTATATGCCAAAAAGAAGATGATGGTTAAATAAAAAAGCTCTAAATGGTTTTTGGGAAGCCTATGATGATGCCCCCTCAAGGGAGTGGCCATCACATTTGTTTGATGGATGTTCCCTCAAAAAGAAATAAGGAAAAAAATATAATTAACCCATGGCTAAGTTTAATCCAAAATATAAAGTGCTTGCATGCATTGATGTAAAAAACATGTTGATTTACCCAAAGGTGGTTATAATCAGGAATAAAAGTCAAAATAATGATTTTCTCATAAGCAATTATAATCATTAAGTAGACATGGATTGGATAAAACTAATGGTGCCCAAATTAGGGATGATTAGCAAGAATAACTCAAGGGTATAACTTGGAATATAGATTAAAGATGAGTGGGCACAAAATGATGAAAAAGATGAATAGAAGAATAAGATTGATCAATAGAAAATTATTTAGTTGTACCTACCAATGAGGAGATGCTCATCCTATTTAGCAATGATACAACTATAATGGCTAATGGGTTAATTTGATCAAGGATGGGATTGAAGGATTTATCAAGGTGCTAAGGAGAAAATTTTATGGATCCATTGATTGTAGACATTTTTAAAGTTGATTTTTGCTATAGCATGTAATGGTAGGTATCATGATAGAACACCATGAAGACTTGGTCTAAATATACATAAGGACTAACTCCTGATATCCAATAAACATTTAAAAATAATGCATCAGTGATAAAAACCATGATGACAATGTTAATGGATGAATATGGATAAACTCAAGAGTAATGTGCTTGAGAAATCACCCACGAATGCATGTAGACTAAGTTGAGACAACAATGCTGAAAGTAAACAAATAGGCAAGTGAACAAACAAACAAAAAATTGGAAAAATAAATAAACATATAACTTGAAATAAACAAACAAACAAAAATCTTGTAAATAAAAGCAAAAGAAATCATCCTAATAATGACCATGCCCTAGTAAAGTAGATCAAGGATAATGACTAGGATTAGATAGGATATATATTTTTGGATTTTTGAAATGTTATGAATGTTTTTAGAATTTTTAGGTATCTTAACTTGATTTAGAATGAAAAGACACTTGCTAATAAAATAGTGAGAGTATTTGGCTTAGGTTGCTCAAAAAATGGTGAGAGCATATGGAAAGGGGGACTGAGGTGACCTCAACATGAATTGAGCATGACCCACATAGTCCCAAAATGACCTCAAGTCATAGTAATTCCATCCACACAAAAGGTGAGGAAAAACCAACTAGGTCCCAATAGGTTCTCAAATCTAGTAAATGGCCAATAAAATGAAAACAATAATGGCAAGGTGATGTGATAATGCATGATAAATAAGTGTTTCCCCTATTTTGACCATAGATGGTTATAACTAGGATATAATGACATAGGTTAATGATACTAATTTTCCCATAGGTAGTTATAATTATTAACAAGACTAGTGAACTGATTTGCCCATAGGTAGTTATAATTAGGCTCACATAAACAAACTTGATAGGATGAAAGATATCTTGCTAGATCAACTATCACACAAATTTCATAGACTATCATTGTAAACATAGATTTGATTGATTATTGAAACTTGATTGGAATCCCCCCGTAATAGGTGTAAAAAGAACCAAATAAACCAAGATCAAAATAGGATTGGGTAGGATGACTAAAAATAAGCTTTGGTCTAGATAGGAATAGAATGATAGGATGGATAAAATGTTAAGAGGGTTTTCCCCCAAGTGATAGGGTGAATAGTAGGAATATGTGATAATGACAAATAGACATAGGTAACAATGGCAATGGCATGGTAATGAAATGGTATGGTACATGTTTTTGGCCTAGGTGTGGTTTTTTATTCTTTTTTTCTTGTTAATCAGGAGATGCACATCCTAATCAATAAATGATACAAATATAATACTCAATCATGTTAATTTCTATCCCACACCTCATCTGAATAACTTCTCTCTCAAAAATAGCCTACAAACCTAGTTATCAAGATTGCTTTTGTGATAGTAGTTGGTCATTGATTTTTATTCCTTCAAGTGTCAAGACAAGGTATCTTTGTAGCCTCTACAAAGGAAAGTATAGCCATGGATGGTAAATAGGGATAAAAGTTGGATGCTAGGTTTGTTTATGAAATGGAATAGTAGATGATAATGGAATGTGGAATAGTTGGGAAATAAATGAAGATCAAGATGCTCAGTCACACATAATGTTGTTGATGCTATATTAAACATAATTTTTGTTGTGGTAGGGTTGAAGACTTGTTCTCTTGATAGGACCACCATATTTTTCTATTATTTAATCTTGAGAGTAGCTACCATCTAATTAGGCTGTAGATTAGAAGCTATTTTGATTTTGTCTTTGATTTTGTCTTCATTAAGTAGTAAATAGCTTTTGTGCTCATATATTGGTGCTTCAAAGAGGTTTTTACCAATGAAGTTGTCTTTATTGTCTTTTGGTGCCTTTGAGAAGGTTTCACTAAGGAATGTTGACTTTTGACTTTGATTGTCTTATAGCACTTTTTAAAAAGTTTCACTAGAAGATGCTGAGTTTTGAATTTGATTATCCCCTAACACCTCTAAAAAGGTTTCACTAGGAGAATGTTCTTTTGTTGTATGAGTGTGGTCTTGGCCTCCTTACTCTTCTTCAAATACTATGTCACCATGGATGTATATTAACAAAGTGTGATTCTATCGATCCCAATTGACTCTTATGGGAGATGGAATGTCAATGATATGGATATTTTGGTTGATGGTAATGGCCTATGGAATGGTAATGGAATAGTGAGAGGCTTCAAAATCCTTGTAGAAGATACTAAAAAAAATTGTGTAAAATTTAAAATACTCATCCTCAAAAAATATATAAGGATCGTAAATGTATTCAAATTGATCTACAATGTATGTGTAACCAATGTTGTAATAGCCACAAACATATTCTTCTTCTAAATATGATTCTAACTCAAGGGAATCTAAATATGATATTGAGATTGATATGGATTTAGATTCTAATGGTAAATCTAATGTCATTTCAAGAATAGAACATGACTCTAACTTTGACTCTTCATCTAATGGGTACTCTATTACAATGATGTCTTATTGAATGTTTAGTATTAGATAAGTAACAACCTATAATGGTATGATGGGTTCCACTAAGATTGGTTTGTCAAATTAATACTTCTCTAGGATGGGAAATAGGTCAAGAGACAACTCCTTAGAGACTGGCTTGTCAATAGGAGGATCTTGAAAAATAGGCACATGGTTGAGGTAATGATTTGTCCAAAGGTAGTTATAATCATTAAAAAGTGACTTAGCAAAGACTGGCTCATCAGAGTGAGACTCCTTGACAATTGGTATAAGATCACTAGTTAAATTCTCACAATTTTACTTATCACAAATGGTTGATTCAATAAAAACATCTCATAGTGGTTGGTTATCTTGGCCTTGGTTTCCAATGAGTTAGAAAATACTAGTTTTAAACATAGCTTGGTCTTCAAAGGATTGGATGGGTTTAGGTTTGGATGGGATTAGTACTAAATAAAGAATGACATGTTATTAGATAATGATAGGGAATTTTGGATCATGATTACTTGTATGATCCAAATGATGAAGTCCTAAATTTGTAATAATAGGGTGGTGTGGAGTTTTACTATTCACACAAGCCAAAGGACTAGGTCTTGGTATGATAATGGTATTCCTTGGATATTGTAGAGATTGATAGCCCATATAATCCAAAGAGGAGTTAGGGATAACTAATGATCCAATAAAAAAAGAATGTCAGAACTTGATTGTTTTCACAAGTTAAAGCATCTAAGTCCTCTTGATAAACCATAGCATCTTAATCGCAAGTGGGCTCATAAACTGGTTCTTGATTATGTTCCATGTACTAATTATTGTAAAGAAGGTATGTATCCATATCCCAAACAATATTATCTATAGTTGGGTCTTTAAAGTCCTCCTCACAAGTCTCTTCATGCTAATCAAGGTCTCAATTTAGATGTTTTGGATTTTGACTATGTTCCCCATATGGAGAATTATATGGAGAATAATAAAACTCCTTAAAAAATATTTCTCTATAAGGGTTCCTAGTGGGATTTTATGCAACCATTCTATCATAAGTTGGATGGTATGTGACTCCACCATAAGTGTAGTGAGACATATCTATGTAAATGATGAAATCTATTAAATAAAAAGGCTCAGAGTTTTACAAACTCTAAAATGTCTAACTTGGTCAAAATGTGTAGCTGTATCTCTAATGTGGTCTCAAAGTGGAGCTATATCTCCAAAATGATTTGTGCTAAGACTTGGCATAAAACATCCTAACATCAAATGTCTAATGTCAAATGTCATAGGCACGAAAGGTTAATTGCCTGAATAAAAACTGACATGTCAAAGGTCTAGGTCAAAGTGTTTCAAACAAGGTCTAAACTAGGAAAGGAAAAAGTTGAGTCACTAGGTATTTTATCCAAATGTAGAGTCAAAAGCTAAGCTCAAACAAACCAGCATATTCTAGGAATTTTGGCCAAAGGGTGTCAAAATCTAGACTTGAAACAAAGGTTGATGTGATTTGATTTAATCTAACAAGTTTGGAAATAAATTTGACATAGACTGATGCATGGAATCAAACATAGAAATGATCAGTTGGCATAAAGCATAAGATAAAAGGATCTTTGATAAAGGTTGTGCTCTCCCAAATAAAGGCACAAACAATGATGAGGATAGGAATTAAATAGACAAACCATCAATAATTTTCAAATTTGGGTAATTTATTAACTAAAGTTATGCAACCCAAAAGAGAAAGATCTATGTATCAGCCCCATAAATTAATGCCTAAATAGAAATCAATCAAAGTTTGAATCCAAATTTGACAAGGCTAATTGAAAATTCAACATTGAAAACTAGGATTTGACCAAACAAGATAAAAAAGATTGGATAGCATGATGGTATAAGACAAAGGTCCAAATGGTAGACATGACATGGTTTGAAATAAATGGTTTTCTAACACAAGGTGAAATAAGTCTTGAAACAAATTTGAGTAGCCTAACGACGTAAAGATACTTTAATGATGTGATCTATGCTATGTTTTAAAGAATCAAAAGGCAAAAAGGTTTTGATATGATTTGGGTAGTGTAACACTACCTTTTGGAACTCAAATGGCACACACATAAACAAGTTTAACAAAAATTTCAAGGCATAAGTGTGGGGTAAAATAATCAGCATAACGCCTCTTTAGACAAAAGAGTGGTGTATAGATAAATTGGTTTTGACATGGCTTATGAATAAACAAACAAGTTTTAGTCTTAAAACATACCAAGTAAAAATGACTAGAATATACTAAGTATAATCATCCAAATCATAGCAAGGGTATGACAATGTGGGGTTGACTAAACTATCAATCTTCAAACGTCTCTTGGGGAATCAATTGCACAATGAATTTCATGTTGAAAAATGTAAAATAAAAGTATGGAAATTAGGTGACCATAGCATTGTCTAGTTGTAAAAAGCTCTAGTCCTTTTTACAACCACTAAATTTTGTTGTTCACTTAGTGTAGTGCAATGTCCAAATGTAGATACATCCCATGTGTAACTTAGAAGGAGCACGTGAAGTCAATGCTAGGAGATTAAACTTTACATAAAAATAAAGAAAGAATGAAATAAAAAGAATTTAGGGTCATTTTCAAGGTCACCCAAACTTTGATGAGTTTTTGGGGAGTGCTTTAGATGAATTTATTTATAAGCCTTGGACTAGGCTATTTAAAATAGGAATGGTTCTTTTGATTCCAAGGGTTTCCTAAAAGGGACAAATGGAAGAGCATACATGCAACATCCCTTTTTTTGCCAAATAACTCACAGGATGTAATGACATACCCCTTGCAAGCCAATTTTGCATAAAAATAAAGAAAGCATGAAATAGAAAGACTTTAGGGTCATTTTTAAGTTAATGATGTCCCCCTCGCAAGCCAAGTTTGCATAAAAATAAAGAAAGAATGAAATAGAAAGAATTTAGGGTCATTTTTAAGGTCACCCAAACTTTGATGAGTTTTTAGGGAGTGTTTTAGATGAATTTCTTTCTAAGCCTTGGACTACGCTATTTACAATAGGAATGACACTTTTGATTTTAAGGGTTCCCTAAAGTGGATAAATGGAAGAGCATACACACAACATCCCTATTTTTTATAAACATAAATCTAATTTAAATAACTAAGTGAATACAAAAATCTTGGAAAGGTGAGTTCATTTTTAAGCCCAAATTCAAAAAATGAGGTGGTGTTCATTTGACCCCTTGGTCTTAGTTGTAAATTTGAAAACTAATGCTAAAAACACTTATTTAAGCACCTTAAAGGTTACTTTAAGCACCAAAATAATGTTCTTAATTCATTTTTAAGCATGAAAAATGTGATCTAAACATGTTTTTAGCAAATGTCAAGCTTGGTCTTGTAACAAAAACGTAATCATGTCCTTTAGCCTTGAAGTTAATTTGGGATTGAAATAATGAACTTCAAAAAAAGAGCTCTTAGGTTTGTGTTTTAAGAAAAACACAATGACCGACATCAGTTCTATAACCAAAAATGGTTACACTTACTAACCGATGATGGTTATCTAATTGACATTAGTTATACCAATAGTGACCAATGACATCTATCTAGCCGATGATGGTTTTACTAACCAATGTCAGTTACTGTGTAAACCTATGACAAAGAAAAATGGTAAAATAAAGTTATAAAATCAAATTACAAGAGTTTTAATGATCCAAATTAAAATTTTAAAGTTACATAATGATCTTTTTCATGTGTGGTATGTGTCTGGTCCCATCAGGCATTCCATTATGTGAACTAGGAATTTGACTAAGAAGAGGAGACTAGTATGGTGTTAGTGAATGAAACTAAATCAAAAACACACTAAGCTAACATATTCATGCCTAGTTACTAGAGTGAGCTTAGTAACAAAAACAAATGACAAACACAACTAAAAAGTAAGAAAAATAACAAGAATTCCTTCACCTTCCTTGGATTCTCTAAATGCCTTTGTAGTAGTGGCTTGCTCGACTTTGTGCTCATGAAGTCCTTCACAATGGAAGCTTGTCTACCTCCATATCTCCTTGTAACCTTTTGCTTGTGGCTTGGCTTGTCTTGGAATAAATTTGGCATGGTAACACTAGTTACTTGAAGCTTTTGGAACCAATCTTAAATTATAACTTTGCACAAATTAAGCTTTGAAATGATTTGGTAAGGCCTCCTATTTATAGATTTTTGGAAATGTCTAGAATGAACTTGAACCATCCATCTTAAGATTGAGATGTATGGCTAAGGATTAATCCAATTATGCAATTAAAATTTATAAATAGGCTCATCAATATTTGGGATAGAGGATCAATTAAGAGGCATGAAAGGCTTTGATGAGGCATGGGAGGCATGAATCCTAATATTTGTGGCATTTATGGCCTAGGGATGTCTTCCCAAGAAATGATGTCATCTGATGATGAAAATATTCAATATTCATTTCTAAAAATAAGTATTTAACAAGTTTTCATGAAATTCTTAATTAAGCCTTCGTTTGGATTAATTATCTCTAAAACATGATTAAACACTTTGTGCACAAATTACTCAAATTGATCATAATGCCTTGTTATTGATCTAAAATTTGACTAGACTGAAATTAGAAGTCAATGTTAAATGCATTGGAATCATATTCCCATTTAGGATGTTACCAACATAAAATAATAAAGACACATGTCTTGTGCAAGATATTTGATAAGAAAGAGTAATCCAGAGCACCTAGGTGCAAAATTGGCATTTTTACTCAAAATGATCTAATCAAAGTTAGCTGGCCCATAAATTACATTGCCCCATTTAGTGATACTCTAGCCAAAATCATCACTTGATTATTTTAGTTTCACAAATTTAGTGTGTTTTAGTGTTTCTAGGCCAAATTGTGCATTTTGGGGGAAATTGGTCAAAAGCCTAGTTGGAGGTTATCGATAACTAGATTTAGGTGTCTATAGAATTGAGATATGTTGGGGTGGGTAGAACTAAAATGGGTTGAGATGGGTAGAATTGAAATGGGTTAAGATAAGAGTTAGGCTTGGTTGGGATGGTAGGATAGGGGTTATATTAGGAGAGAGTTGGGATAGAGTTGAGATATTTGAGTGTAAATGGGTTGGGGAGTGCATACATTTTAGGTAAATGTGGGTTTACTTAGGATAGAAATGGTGGAGGTTCTATAGGAATAGTTAATAGGTGTTTATAAAAATAATAAGTGTTCAAAGGGAAGGTTGATAGATGAAATCGTATTGGTATAGAAGTGGGTGGGTAATAGTTGTTACACATATAAGTAATAGTTGAGATAGGTGACTTACCTAATTTGTGTTATACCTATTATTGAAGGCATGGGATCAGATCCAACTATAGGATCAAGTTCTCAAGACTTTTTTAGAGGTGAGGGATGCCATGTCTATAGAGGATTGGTATCACATGGAGGTAGTGGGTTTTGGAGGGATGAAACATTACCAATTCCTTCTTAGGAATGATATGATGATAGTCACCCTCATCAAGAGATGAGACCTGATGACTAATACCTTTTGGTTATCAACTAGGGAGATAAGTATCTTGTTAGAGGATGTCTACTAGATTATATGTCTATCCATCCATAGATATCCAATCTACCATATAGAGGGGGAGGAAATCAACAAGTGGATGTAGATGTTATATGGAGATGACCAACATGATCCATAATTTCACTCTAGAGGTTTCAACATTAGTCCTCTACACTAGAGGGCTCCTAGAGATAGACATTTTCTAACCATGCTGTAGATAGTAGTTACTTGTTATGCACTACCAAATTATATGGGAAGGAGACTTCTTGGTGTGTTATTGGGGGTGTTGGTGGAGCTAGTTTTGGGTGGTATATTTTT
This sequence comes from Torreya grandis, assembly GCA_037957365.1. NCBI lineage: Eukaryota > Viridiplantae > Streptophyta > Pinopsida > Cupressales > Taxaceae > Torreya > Torreya grandis. The sequence goes on from JARHVA010000845.1 coordinate 1,770,111, forward strand.
TTGGATGGTCACAAGTTTTACTAGTTCAGATATATAGAGAGCTATGGGGGTTTAGACTACACAGGTGTTATGGAATCAATGTGGGATTTGTATTTCACTACTAGGCCTATGAGCATATACAAGTATTGAGTCCCTTGGGCCTTTTGATAGAGGGTTACCAGCTGATAGATTATGTAGTCAACTTTTACTGATGGAGGAGAGATGGGGATATGATAGGTTTTGGTGGTGGTTCTAGGGATATTTATTAGTTTAGAGGAACCTTAGAGGACTTATTTCCTAGTGACATAGTTTGGAGGCCATATCAAACTTGTCCAATATAGTTTGGTTACATGTATCACACCTTTTCTTTACAGAGTTAGATATGGGTGTATGGGAGGTGGGATGGTGAGATAGAGCACATCCCCTTTGAGTGAGTGCAACATCAATTTGGGCTTGTGCAAGGTATCCCTAAATATTTTGTGTGATACAGGAGGGAGGATGTAGAGTTTTATTTACCAGAGCCATAGCCACATGAGGAGGATTTGGATCATGAGGAGTTGCCCTTGATGGATGGAGATGATGTAGGTTGTATAGCTGACTATCTAGCCTAGTTTCAAGGGAGATACATAGCTATTGATTTTGGTTTAGGAGATGGGGATGAAAAAATAATGGATGTTAACCTAGTAGGGGGACCAACATAGGGGGATCCATAGGCAACAATGATATTAGTAGTAACGTAGGCCCAAATTATAGTATTATAGGGGTAGGTTGCCACTTTACAATGTCAGCTGGGAGGGGTTATAGTGGAGAGAGATCAAGCCCAAGAATTGGTCACCACTTTACATGGTCAAGTGGACATGTTATAGGGACAAATAGGCACATTATAGGGGCATAATGTTTCTTACTATTTCTTCCTCTATTTTTTCCTACTATTTCTTACTCTTTTTTTTCCTTTTAGGAAAAAGGAGAGAAATAATAGATGAGGGGTGTATACCTAGTAAACATTGCACTCATTAATGACCAAACAAAGTGAGAGATCCTTTTTGGTGAGGAAGGACTACCTACAATACGACCACACTAAACCAACTTGTTTGTTAAATGAATATGAAGGGTGGACTACCTAACAATGCTAGATCCAAGAAGTGAAAACTCCCTTGGATGGATATCAATCCACTCCCCTAATGATAATTTTTTATATAAATATAAATAAATGATGATAAATGGATAAGAACATACATGATTATATAAGAAAATAAATAATGTACATGTTTGGTAGAAGATGTAGCAAGGCAGGTCAATACCATACACAAATATATCAAGGTCAAGTCTAGGAAGGTCTAAGTAGGGCATGTAGACAAGTAAAAAATAAAAATAGGGGTCTAATTGGGTGAAAATGAGAAAAAAATAATCTATTATTTTCATTGATAGTGACTATTGGTAGTTAGGGTGACTAACGACAATTGGATATGACCGATGATGGTTAGGTAACTGGTGATGGTTGTGTGACCAATGATAGTTACAACAATCGATGATGGTTACTTATGGGAGGTCTATGGGGAATTAAAATGGAGCTAGGGATGAATTGGGTAATGGGTAGAATGTAGAGTGCAGACTATTGGGGTGAGGGGTGATGTGTAGGTGACCAAGTTGAGTTACAAAGAGATAATGGGAAAAGGGAATGCTAAAATAAGAGAAATAATACCTAAATAATACAAAGTAGAAACCAATGACCAATTGAATGAAATTGGGTAGGATAATAGTAATACAACCTTTAAAATTCATGTAGATAGATTTTCAAGATGATAAATACCTACATAAATTAAAAAAAAGAGCCTAGATGTAAATTTTTGGATCCATAACTCATCCAAGAGCCTTATATTTATAACACAAACTTGCTAAGTGAGGAAAGGGAAAGTTACTAAGTTGAGTGAGGATAAAGATGCCAATTTGAAGAGAAGGAAAACTATGAGGTATGCATGGGAGAGTTTTTATTTTGTCCATGCACACCTATCCTATTGGATGTTTTTTCCTAGGATTAAAGACCTAACCATCGACAGTTAGGCTAACCATTGATAGTTAGGTCAACCATCGATGATCAACCCCTAAGTAAAATGGGGTTGAAATTGGTCTAAGTTAATATGTTAAAAATATTTATTAATGGGTTCTTAGGTGTGTTATCAAATGTAAAGGGTGTGTTAACTAGTTGAATAGTTGACTAAGGTGTGGAATAGGTCCGTAGTGAAGTGACATTGAAAACTAGTTGAGGGGAGGGCTTTGAGTGTCTACAAAGGACATGGTTGTAGGTGGCATTTGAGGAGATTTTGAATATGGATCCTAAAATTGGTCTTATAAACTCCATTATTGACACCTTGAAGCATTAAAAATTCATTGAGAGCTCTTTCTCACTTCCTCATAGGGTTCATTAGCCCTTTTCATAGAATTTCACAAACCTATGTCTTCTTTGTATCCACACACAAAATTGTGTAGAAGTATTAGGCTTGCTGACTCTATCATCAACTCTCTCTAGAGTTCATATGTTGTATTATCTTCATTGTTATATGACATTTTTAAAACATAAATCCATTACAATGCTTTTATATATAAGTTTACAACTCAAACATGACACATTTCAATGGAATTCATCTAAATTTGTATACCTATAAGTCTATATTCATGTGTTTTAGACTCTAAAGGTGCAAACCTGGTCATTAGGGATCTAAGGTTATTTTTCCTTTGCATCAAAAAATTATCAAGAAGGCATAACTCTCAAACTCTTTAGAAGTTCAAACTTAGACCCTCCTCAATTCACCCTATTATGCAGGCAACTCTAGGATACAACCTAAAATGTGAATGATGACATGACCCTTTTAAAACTAGTATAGAATGATAAGATGATCATAGGGACTTGAATGAAACTGAAAGATGATGTGAAACATATGAGAATAATTTTAATATGTTAGATTGTGTATTAACTCTCAACTATAAGTATAACACCTAAAACCTACCCTTACAAGGATCTCATGTTCAAATACTAATGCCACATGTGTGACACTATTGGGTAAAAGCATACAATAATTGTAAATATATACACATACCTTATATATTGAGTTTTTTCATTAATGTCAAAGGTAATGCCTATAAAATATATTATATCATGTATTCAACTCTCTCAGGTAACTCCATGTATTGGTGGTAGTCATATGAGAGATAAAATACATAGATACAAGCTTATTTATCAAGAAGTTATTGTAGTTCTAAAAAGTTTTATTGATACAAAAAATATAATGGATGGTATAAGAATCTAGATACCAATATTACATGTCCATGATGATTTATGTATATGATTTACCCTTCAAATTTTCAAATTTGGTCATCCATGTTAACCAGTCGTAGATAGATCTAATAGTGTAAATAGTGAAAACCCCAAACATATGTGAAGAGATAGATCTGAGGGTCTGAGCATGATAGAGTGGTGAAGAAAAGTGTATGAAAAAATTATTAATTAATTTTAATTCATGTTCATTTTTTGGATAATATTTTGATTTCAGTGTATATGGTGAAAAAGTTGCTCACAAAATGACTTGTCTGGTTCAGATAAGACTATGTGATAGAAGGTCAAGAAATTAGTCTACAAGACCAATATTTGGCATTAGAACATATGAATTTTATATCTAATGTTGCTATATATATATATATATATATATATATATATATATATATATATATATATATATATATATATATATATGTATGTATATATCATAGTACCATTTACATGCATCAATAGTTATTAAAAGTGTCTACACAAGTGTTGGAGGTCTAATTCATCATGATTGGTTTTTGAAGTGAACTGGTAGTTTTGAGTAAACAAGTTGCATAAATGTTTTTAAGACTATATATCCTAAGTGAAAGTGTTCAAAGAATTTTTTTGACCCTAAGATCATGGATAACATATCTACATGTTTCATTTTGACCCTAAGATCATGAATTTTTTTGACCCACCAAAGGCATTATGAAAGTTAATAATGAAGGATAATGAAAAGATTGAATTATTATCTGTTAAGAGTAGATGAAGTGGTAAATGTCATTATAGGTCTAGGAGAGAAGATGGAATAATCAATATTAGTGAAAAAGGTACTAATATCTTATTACCTTTTGAGTCACCCTTATTCAATTTTTTGCGAATTTTACCATTAAAAAAGTTCACCCACTTATCATCTTTTATGTGTGAAATTTCTAAAGAATTAAACCTTTGAACTTGAATCATTCTTAGAGTTTAAGAGTTCGAGAGTTCAATAGGTTCAATTTTTCTCAAAGTGAACTGTTTGTCCTTTTGTGTATTTCAATTATGACTTTGAACCTTCCAGTTGAATTTGAACCCTTTTTCATTAGTTCAAGAGTTCAATGGTTCAATAGTTCAAGGGTTCAATGAATTCAATATTTGACGTTTTGTAAAAATTCATGTTCAATTAGTTCCCTTGTATAAATCAATATATTATTGAGCCTACCACTTGAACCTCATAGCAGAGTTCAAGAGTTCAATGGTTCACTATTTTAAAGTTTGAAGTTTCTAGAAGGGTCATGCGACTATTGGTCAGTCTGTGCAGTTCATCTCATATATTTAAACCTCAGAGTTGAACCACATTTCCAAAAGTTCAAAATTTTAATGGTTTAATGACTATACTCTCATCTTGCCCTGAGGCTTTCTCTAAGTTAAAATTAGCATGAGATTTAGAAGAGAATATATCTGAAACTCATTATAAAGTGGAAAATTTTGAATTTTCATGAGGTTATAGATAATCATTACTCATCAAATCATGCATAAAAAAATGCTTGCCATTAATGCATATGTCAGAGTGTGTGTCTTATCAATCATGTTTAGCATGTATTGTTTTAGTTTAATTATTAGATCTAGTTAATATCTATATGAAGAGAGAACAATTAAAATTTAGCAAACAAGCATACTAGGTGATGCAAAGGAGAACATCATAGGTGGTATAATATATTTGATTGCTTGAATTCATAGTGATTTTAGATACATTTAAGGTGAGTTTTACTCTTACTATAAGCCATTTCCATTACTTGGTTGGAAAGAAAAATCCTTTTGAGTTTATGGCATTATTTAAGGAGTTCAAAACATTTTCTTTTCATTATATCCTCCAACTTGTAGACATGAAATTTGCAGGTCTTGATTACGAGCATGGTCTTGGTCTCATATGTTCTCCTCCTAAAATTGGGGATACCTCTCTGGTCCAATATGACTTGGAAGATTTTAAAGAAAGAGCTAGAAATCTTGTGTCAAATCCTATGATACAGAAGATAGTAAAAAGTGGCTTAGTTGACGTTGTGACCTTTCCCATGGCTGTACAATGCCCTGAATTAGTTTTAGAATACATGAATAGATATGAACCTTAGAATAGGTGCATCAAAACTGTCAATGGTAATGTTCTACATTATATCATTAAACAAACCCTAGTGTCTATGATGAGAATTCCTCCCAAGGAACCATATTTTGACCTCATTATTATTTTTTCTTATGTTTATTTTTCACTAAAGAAAAAAATTTACAAGAGTGTGATTTCAAGAAATTAACTTTTGAAATTCCAAAAAGGGGGTTCAATACTACCTAGACCATTAACAAGAAATCACATGATTCCAGAAGTAAAAGATATTATAGTGTTACTACACAAGCTAAAGGGAAATGGTCAGGCATATTATTGGGAGGATTGGATGTACTTTTTCATATAGGTGATTCTCCAAGGAGAACAATAGTTGGATTGGGCAAAAATTACAGCTAAATGTTTTCATCTAGGTTTAAGTAATTATTTGGGAAATAAATATTTTTATATTTCTTTGTACCTCTCTTATTTCCTAGCTTCTACAAGACAATGGGTAGGGCTATCTGATGTACCCTTGGCTAAAGATAGTAACATTTATGACTATTACTCACAATTAAAAATGCATAATTTCTACAAGTATTACAGGAGGGTTAATGATGTTTTTACTAGGAGAATAACTTTTGAATTAATAAACAACATCAATAAGAGGTTGTCTGATAAAGCTATGCAATTGATCAACATTTATGGTAGTTTATTTATTCAATTTTTCAAGTTCACTTATATCAGAGTTAGGGGTTTTGATGGTGAACTTTTGAGGTTACATAGGTATGTTTTATACCAATTTGTGTTAATATAAGTCTACAGACAATCATCACATGTAGATAAAAAATTCCCAATAAAAAATAAATCTGGTATATCTTTTCCTATTGAACTTGGATGGTATTCATGCTAGTCATCATCTGATGCTTTGAATTTAGAATTGGATCTTAAAAAATTCAATTTTCAGTACTTGATAGCTAGATCCCAATTTGACAACAAAGGTTTTGTCAAGGATAACTTGGATCTTGGAACAAGGTTGTCACATATTCCTTAAGTAGAGGATTGTTCAAATAAATTTGAGGTTAGAAGAAGATCGTAGTCCAGGTTATCCCTAGGTAAATAATTACCCTTAATTTAAATATGGACATTTTTGAAATTTTTGATAAAAAAATAGGTGATTGATCTGTGATTTGAATAGATAAATTAATCACCTATTGTAGAAATTGGCTGGGATAAAAATGAACAAGATACAATTGAGGTTAAGACCTTCTTGGTGATAAGAAGAACTAAGAAATGGTTGAGAGAGAAAAAAATTGGGGGACCTCAAAATAAAGCTTCCCAGTAAGGTACATCAATAATTGAATCACCATCCCCAATAAGCTCCTCTAACCAGTTTATTGCTATCTATGATTCAAGTGCTTCCAAGTCAAAAATTGGAAGGGATCATGTCATCAAAAGATCTGAGAAGGCCCATATAACTACTCTACCTCCTCATGCCACTAGATCAAGGACTCAAAGCAAGAGAAAGAGTCAAATTTCTAAAAAAGTAATTATGGATTTATATTTTGAAGAGGATTCAAGAGAAGCAATAGGTGATAAAGAATCTAATTCACTAATGGTAGAGGAGGTTAGTGTAGATCAATAGACAAAGATTTATTCTGATTCTACTGACCTGATGATTATTTCAAATGTGCCTTTCGATCAACCAAATATTGATAAAGAAGTCTCAGCCTCTACACCTAAGTGGCTGGAAAGCTCAATCAACAATAAAAGGAAAATAGTACCTTTTTCTTTACGCTTGGAGGATATGGTAAGTGTTTAGGAAAAAATCCTAAATCTAAGAAATTAAAAATAACATCTAGGGTAGACATTGACCCTAACATAGGGAATTGGAATGCAGAAATAACATAGCCAAGAACCAATGAAGAAGTTCAAGATCCTTCAGTGTAGGATTTTATAGTTGAAAAGATAGATCTTGGGACTGCATCACATGCCATGGATATACATCACCTTGAAGCATCCACCAAAAGGATAGTCAGCACAACCTAGAAGGATGAAAAAGATAAAAGGTAGTTAAAATAGACTGTGCAGTTAATGGATGAATACATTGATGCCATTCATAATCTAGATCCACAACCAATTGCCTAAATGCCCTTATCTTTTTATCTAAAATCACCTGTCAATCAAAAGATGCTAGATTAAATACACAAAAGCAAAATGGGTACTAGGATATTTGATAATTGGTTGGATGGCATCATCCAAAAAGGTATGGAATGCATTCATAAATTGAAGAATGTATATGATCTAACCATAATTATTATTGAAGATTTAAAAACATAAAATTATTTGTGGATAAAAGATGAAGTAAAATGGATGAGTTTGATGAACCAAATTGATGATGTACAAAAGTATGGAATAACAAAGTTTTTTTTAGAAAAGAATTTGACAGGACTAGATGAAGATGTATTATATGTAAGTAAGAAAAACATTGAATGGAAGAATTTAGTATCCTGATAAGGGCCAATTGAAATCATAAAAATGATCAAAGAAATAACTAAATTCATCTAGTTATTACAGCATGGTCTATAATGTATTGATGTGAAATACATAAAGGATGATGGAAAACTAGAAAAGGACATCAATACTATGATTCAATCCTTTAGGGAAAAGATCACCATAATTAAAGAAAGTGACAAATTACCAAATAAAAATTTATCTTAGATTTCAAAGGTAGAGTCACTTCTTTTTCACTACATCGACACACTCCTGGAGCATGTGGAAAAGATGGGAAAAATTTGGAGGGAAAAAACATCTAGAAGGCAAGAATAAAGCACATCAGTATTCCAAATCTCTCAAAAATCTAAGAGTTTGTTATAGCATTTTAGGAGTGGAAAGCTCAACGTACCTACCAAACTGAACATAATAAATCTAGAGATCCTAATCCATCACTTTAGCAATGATTTTATTTACATAGTTTTTTATTCAATTATTCAGTTGCTTTTCTATTCAAAGCATGATCTTTAAATGAATTTGTAAAAAAAACTAAATTTTAGATGGGTCAGAGTTAATTTAACTCTAGTTTAGTTTGAAATATTGATTAATTAGGAAAAACATATATATATATATATATATATATATATATATATATATATATATATATATATATATATATATATTTGGTTGAAAAAAGAGAGGAGAATATAGAAAAGAGCAAGGAGATAGGATTTTTTAGGGATGGACCACTATTGTTTACAATATATATGATGTTTGTCTAAAATATTTTTCATCTGTGAATGAAAAATAAAATCAATTATTGCATACTTAGATCTGTGTAGTTGAGTATTTGAAATTGGATTTTTTGTGTGAAATCTTCTTTCATATAGTAATTACTCTTCAATTAGACAATTCATTTTATGTGTTTTATCATTTATTCGTTCAGTAATATATATATATCTATTTGATTGTTATTGAAAATAAAATATGTGCATTTTATTACCCATTGCTGTTATAAATCTTGCATTCATATCATGATGATGTATGGATATTATTTTACCTTCAAACACTTTCTGGTTAAAAGTGTATCTGAATATTTGAAATCATTGAAAATATTAAAGGGAGTTGTACTGTAATTCAAAGGGGAACTAGTCTTGATAGTTCACCAATTTGTTGTTTAACTTATTTTTTCTTGAAAGAAGAAGGGTATGGAGTCAAAATAAAACATTTTTAGATAAGGAAAAATCTATTAGCTAAAAGTTTTTGGTGACTCTGCTAGGGAATCGAAATTGAAATCTTTACTGAAAGACTAGTCGCCTTAATATGAGGCAACAATGGTGCTTCCACATGAGAATATAATTCCTATTTTCAACCTAATCTTAGTTTTATAGATGAATAGGAAGATATAATTAGTCAGTTAAATAATATTTCTAGGCTTTCTCATCAAAATATTAATGATATAGGATAGTAAGCAGAATATTAGAAAAAGAAGAAGAATTGGTTGATAATATAAGATTGTTGTTACTCAGGCAAAGAATGAGGTAAGCAGAAAATGCAGCAAAGAATTAAATCCTCTAAAGTATGAAGAGATTAAGAACAATATAGAAGTTAATAATTATAATATTATAAGCTAGATTATAGAAGATACACAAGGTTTTTGAGAAGAGAGGGAATTGAGGATTCTACTTTTCAAATATTGTAAAACATAAAGTTTACTTATGTTCATACCCATGTTAGAAAAGAGAGAAGTAGACCTCCTATCCCTCCTAAACCCTCTACATCCTCTATCTATCAAGCCTTAACTCTTTCTGGTACTATCTTTCCTTCTGCCATAAGTTTTCTTCCAATGGCCCAACCTTGGGGAGCAGCCATCAAACCTCTAAATTTAGAGGCCAACCTAAATCCTTTGCCTAAAAACATAAGGGAAAATTTACCCAAATTTAATGGATATGGAAGACAATCACTAGGGGAACATCTGAGTGCCTTTGAAGTAGCATATGGTGTGTTAGGCATGCAACATCAAGATGTAGCCATAAGGCTTTTTTTGTAAACTCTAACTAATATTAAAACATAATGATTTTATCTTCTAGCTAATTCCTCAATCACAAAATGGAATGATATGAAAACTACATTTGAAAACAAGTTCAAAAGCACAAAATATGAACATTCCCTTCTTGCTCAATTGACTCAGCTCAAGAAAGAGATACATGAACCCATGAGGGAATTTATAGCCAAATTCAATAGAATTATGCATAAGATTCCTATTGTTAAAAGGTTGACTGCTGAGAATCAAAAATGTTTCTTTATTAATTCTATGCCTCTTGATATAAGTTTTCATCTTAAAAGAGGTATAATTATCAATTTAACAGATGCATAATCATTAGCAGTTGAGTTAGAGGATGAACTTATTATTTCTAGAAAATGGAAGAAGTCTAAGTACCTAATGCTCATCCCTCATCCTCTATGGATCCTATAGTTTAAAGGCTATTCAATGATATGATTACCCTAAAAAGATAATTACCTAAGGCTAGTGCTTTATTCCAGCAACCATATCAAGATATTGATGGAAGAAATCAACAAAAAAATGTTGGTAAGACATTACCACTTACATCAACACAACCAAGATTAATTATTGAAGCCCCTCTTAAAAGAAGTAGCATGTGTGTCTTTCATTTGACTACTGATCATGATAGAAATTATTGTCTAGAGATACTTAGATATACTCAAATGACTGCTACTCAAGATGTCTTAGGGGAGATTACTGAAGAAAAAAGGATCTTTCAGGGACCTAGCAACTCTGAAATACACTTCCTAGAATATGATTCAGATTCAGAAAGAGGAGGTGAAATATTGGTTACTCTTGAAGATCCTTCATGTGTTGTGCTTACCATCAGTCAAAAGAATCCAAGATTTTCTAATACTCAAGAAGTGTCTGTTAAAGGTAAGGAACCTTTTACTAAAACCTCTGATGCTAATTTTAAGACCCAAGAAAGTAAATTGTTACATAGAAATGATTGTGAGACTTATTTTGATATTTTAGAATTTTGTAAGTCTAAAAAAATTCAAATATCCCCTAATGAATACCTGAGGTTGAAACCCAAAGAACTTGATAAATTGGTTAAATATGTCAAAAATGGCTCTACACAAGTTGAACCTGAAAGTCAATTAAATGTTAATACTGAGTCTCCCATTGCCCAATTATTTACTTCTCCACCTGAATCACCCAATCATACTTCTAGAATGACCCTCAATTCATATAATGATACTCCTTACATGGCTGATATGAAACCCAACCCATTTTATGTTTCTTTGTTCATAAATTGTCTTAAACTTAGAAATTGTATCATAGACTCAGGTGCTTCTGATAATATAATGCCTTTTTCTGTAGCCAAAACCTTAGGCTTATCCATTATAAAAACATTTGGTAGATTTTACTCCATCGATGGCAAATAGATTTCTTTGCTTGGACAAATTAAATATGCATGAGTTGCTCTTATAGCCTATCCTAATAAAAAGGTGAACTTGACTATCTTGGTAGTGGATATCCCTACTAGTTATGGGATGTTGTTGAGTAGAACTTTTTGCAAAGATTTGGGTGGGTAGATTAAATTGGATTGGTTAGAAGCTAAAATTCTAGTGGAAAAGCAGAAAGTTAAGATGGAACTTTAACCTAAATGCAAATTTATAGTATATCCTTCTAATGATCATAAGTATCAGATTCTATTTGAATAATGTGAATTTGATAACTATTTTCTCTCCTATGAAGATTTAAAGGAAGAATCTATCCCAAAGTCTATTCATTTAGATGATCTATGGACCATGGAATTTGATGGTATTTGTGCTACCACTTGTTCAAGAGTAGGGGTTGTGTTGATCTCACCTGAAGGTGAAACTTTCCTTACTCTTTCAAGTTAAAATTTAAAAATACTAATAACACTGTAGAATATGAAGCTTTATTGCTTGGGTTAATTGAAGCTAAAGGAAAGGGTGTAAAAATACTCAAGGAAAGAGGAGATGTTGAATTAATTGTCAAACAAGTGAGAGGCATTTTTTCAGTTAAAAATAATAGATTAAGACATTATAGAAAGAGTGTGGGATGAGATAAAATGTTTTGATGCCTTTTCTATTGAAGAAATTCCCAGAGACTAGAACACTCATGCAGATTCTCTAGTAGTATCAGCTTATGTTCTTCTCCCACACCTTGATTTCAAAAGGGATTCATATAGAATAGAACTAATCTATCGTCCTAATGTCCTGGATAATGCTAAAAATTGGCAAGTTTTTTAGAGTAATAAATAGATAAAAAAATTTAGAGAATGTTGATATGTTCCTAAGGACTTATTTTGAAGGTTCTAAAATAGAATGTAAATAATTCAGTCCTGATCTAGGGATCAATCCAAAATATGATGTAATTCAATTAAAAAGAAACAAAATTACTAAAGGATTGGTCTCTCTATAACATTTGTTCACTAGAAAAGATGAATATACTAAAATTAAACATGTCCAAAATCCTAAAAAAATGGAGAATTATGATAAAATCAACATTGGGAGTGAGGTTGATCCCAAATGGATCTCTATTAGTAGGTGTTGTTCACTGAAGGAGAAAAATGAATTAATTATTCTATTTATTAAGTATAAAGATGTCTTTGCTTGGTGCTATGATGATTTTAAAGATTTTAAACATGGGTAGTTTCAGCATCATATTCCTTTGAAAGCAAATGCAATTCCATTCAGGTAGAAGCTGAAAAATTATAACCCAAAAGTTGTTGAGGCTATCTTTAAAGAGATTGACAAGATGTTGAAGACCAGGATTATTTATCCAATTCATCACTCTTCCTAGGTGGCAAACATTATTCTAGTGTGCAAAAAGAATGGGGAAATAAGAATTTATGTTGACTTTATGAATTTGAACCAAGTCAATTTAAAAAATAATTATCCCTTGCCTATGATGGATCACATCTTATAAACTTTAGCTAGGTCAAATATGATGTCTTTGTTAAATGGGTTCTTAGGTTATAATTAGATAAGTGTGGCTATAGTTGACCAACATAAAACTACTTTCACTACACCTTGAGGAACTTTTGCTTATAACCATATGCCCTTTGGTCTGATTAATGTTAGTGAAACTTTTTAATCGGTGATTTTATTCATCTTTTAAAGATTTGAAAGATAGAATTATTATCATTTATCTTGATGATTTGACTATTTTATCTAAAAAAAGAGAGGATCATATGAAGGATCTAAAAACCATTTTACAAAGATGCCTAAGTCATGGGATATCTCTTAACCCTAAGAAGTCAATTTTTTGTGTTATAGAAGGGAAGTTATTGGGACATCTAATTTCAAAAGGTGGAATCAAGATTGACCCAGAAAGACTTAGAATAATACAATAGCTAAGTCTTCCTTCTAATACGATTGGAGTTAAGTCTTTCTTTGGCTAGATTAATTTTCTTAGAAGGTTCATTCATGATTTTGATAAGATTACAAAACATATTGTGGGGATGATGAGTGAAAAACAAGCATTCAGATGGAATGAAGCTGCTAAAAAAGCATTTGAAGATATTAAAGAGGTGATTGCACAAACACTTACTTTGGTAAATCTCCATTTCCAAAAATATTTTTTTATTTATTGTTATGCTTTGGAACATACCATGTCTGGTATCTTGTTACATAAAAATGAATTAAATATAGAAGCCCCAATAGCCTTTATGAGTGTTCCTATCAAGAAGCATGAACTTAAATATTCTTTGGTTAAGAAATAAGCTTTTGATGTAGTAAAGGCTATTAAACAATTTAGATATTATATACTTCATTTTCATTCAATTGTATTTGTTCCTAGTTTAGCTTTAAAAAGCATTCTGACTCAACAAGATGTTAGGATGAATAATAGAGCAACATGGGTTGCTAAAATTCAATAGTATAACCTAGAAATTAGGCTAACTAAATTAGTTAGAGGTTAAGGTTTGTGTAAATTGATAGCTAAAAGTAAAGAAGAAGAAGAAGAACTTCCTAATATCCTATTAGTGAGCTTACAAGATCTATGGTTCCTAAACGTGGCACACTATCTTACTTATGGAGACTATCCTAGTCACTTATCCTCAAAGGAGAAAAGGAATCTGAAGTAAAAATCAACAAAATATGTGATTTGGGGTGATGTCCTATACAAAAAGGGACTAGATAGAACCTTTCTAAGGTGTGTAGATAAGGAACAACAATACAAACTATTGGAGGTTTTTCATAATGAAGCCTATGGTAGAGATTTCTCTTCTTTGGTCACAGCATTCAAAATCCTTAGAAATTGTTATTATTGGGTAGGTATGTTCAAAGATGCATATAAATGGGTAGCTAACTGTGAAAAATGCAAGTTGTTTTTAGAAATACCACAACTTGCAACATTACCTATAAGGCTTTTTGTTATTGAAGAACCTTTCAAAAAATGGGGAATAGACTTCATTGGGCCTCTTTCACCTCCTTGAAGTGCTGGTCATACACACATTTTAACAACAACTGATTAATTTATGAAATGGGTTAAAGCAGCCCTTGTGAAGAGAGCCACTTCATAAGTGGTATGTAATTTTCTCAAAGAAAATATACTAGTACATTTTGGTGTTCCTCAGAATATTGTGGCAGATAATGCTACCAATTTTTCTTCAATGGAACTTACTTCATTCTATGAACATAGTATCTCTCTTTCTCACTCATTGGATTATTACCCTCAAGGGAATAGACAAGTGGAGTCCAAGAATAAAAATTTGATAGCCATCATGAAGAAATTGGTGAGTGATAATCCTAGAGATTGGCATAAGAAATTATATGAAGCACTTTAGGCTAATAGGGTAACCCTAAAAAGAGTAATAGGAATGGCATCTTTTGAGCTAGTTTATGGGATAGGAGCACAATTATCATTACCTCTAGAATTATCTATATCTAAATTATAAAATGTTATTGAAGATCATTATTTTCAAGATTCTTTAGAGAAAAGAGTTATGTACTTAACTAAGATTAATGAGGAGAGGAATGAACTAGTTGATCATATTACTACTCATCAAACTAGGGTTAAAAATATTTTTTATCATAAAACTAGACCTAAAAAGTTCATGAAAGGAGATGAAGTATTGCTATGAGATAGAAGGAGAGAACCTAAAGGAGCACATGGAAATTTTGATTCACTTTGGAAAGGGCCTTTCAAAATTCATTAGGTACTTGGCCCTAATTATTTTAAATTGGAATATCTAGATGGAACTATTTTACCCCTATCTTATAATAGATAGGATCTTAAGTTGTATTGAATATGAAATAGGTGTCCCATGTTTTGTACATAGCCTTTCCCTTGTTGTTGCATTTTGTGTTTTCTTTTCCCATTTTTGGTTTGTCTTTCTCCTTTTCTTCCATTTCTATGTCTTTGTTTATGCGTAACTAGAGTTTTTGAGTTCTCTACATTTTGACATAAAATGCAGTCCCTAGTTAGAGCCAATATTACCTTTTAAGTCACCCTTATTCAAATTTTTGTGATTTTACCATTAAAGAAGTTCACCCACTTATCATCTTATGTGTGTGAAATTTCTAAAGAATTGAACCTTTGAACTTAAACCATTCTCAGAGTTAAAGAGTTCAAGAGTTCAATCTGTTAAATAGGTTCAATGGTTCAATGTTTCTCAAAGTGAATTGTTTGTCCTTTTGTGTATTTCAATTATGGATTTGAACCTTCTGATTGAATTTGAACCCTTTTTCATTAGTTTAACAATTAAATGGTTCAAGAGTTCAATGATTCAAATAATTCAATACTTAATGTTTTTTAAAGAGTCATGTTCAATTAGTTCCCTTGTATAAATTAATATATCATTGAATGTACCACTTGAACCTACTGCTTGAACCTCATAGCAGAGTTCAAGAGTTCAATAGTTCACTGTTTTAAAGTTCAAAGTTTTTGGAAAGGTCATGCGACTATTGGTCAGTCTGTGTAGTTCATCTCATATATTTGAACCTTAAAGTTGAACCACATTTCCAAAATTTCAAAGGTTCAATGGTACAATGACTATACTCTCATCTAGCCCCAACGCTTTCTTTAAGTTAAAATTAGTGAGAGATTTAGAGGAGAATATATCTGAAAATCATTATAAATTGGAAAAATTTGAATTTTCACGAGGTTACAGATAATCATTATTCATCAAAATCATGTGTAAAAAATGCTTACCATTAATGCGTATGTTAGAGTGTGTGTCTTATCAAGCATGTTTAGCATGTATTATTTTAGTTTAATTATTTGATTTGGTTAATATCTATATCAAGGGAGAATAAATCAAATTTAGCAAATAAGCATACTGGGTGATACAAAGGAGAATAGTATAGGTTGTATAATATATTTGATTACTCAAGTTCATAGTGATTTTAGATACATTTAAGGTGATTTTTACTCTTACTATAAGCCATTTATATTACTTGGTTGGAAATAAGAATCATTTTGAGTTTACGACATTATTTAAGAAGTTTAAAACATTTTATTTTCATTATATCCTCTAACCTATAGCCATGAAATCTACATGTCTTGATTACGAGCATGGTCCTGGTCTCATATGTTCTTCTCCTAAAATTGGGATACCTCTCTAGTCCAATATGACTTGGAAGATTTTAAAGAAAGAGCTAAAAATCTTGTGTCAAATCTTATGATGTAGAAGATAGTATAAAGTGACTTGGTTGAAGCTGCAACCTTTCCCATGGTTGTATAATGCCTTGAATTAGTTTTAGAATGCATGAATATATATGAACCTCAGAATAGGTACATCAGAACTATTGATGGTAATGTTTTACTTTATATCAATAGACAAACCCTAATGTCTATGATGAGAATTCCTCCCAAGGAACCATATTCTAACCTCAATATTACTTCTTTTTATGGTTATTTTTCACTAAATAAATCAATTTAAAAGAGCGTGATTGCAAGAAATTGGCTTTTGAAATTCTAAAAAGGGAGTTCAAGACTACCTAAACCATTAACAAGAAATCACATGATTTTAGAAGTACAAGTTATTATAGTGTTACTACATAGGCTAAAGGGCAATGCCCAAGGATATTATTGGGAAGATTAGATGTACTTTTTCATATAGGTGATCATCCAAGGAGAACAATATTTGGATTGGGCAAGAATTATAGCTAAATGTTTGCATCTAGGTTTAATTAATTTTTTGGGAAATAAATATTTTTATGTCTTCATACATCTTCTATCACCTAGATTCTACAAGACAATGGGTAGGGTTACCTCATGCACCCTTGGATGAAGATAGCAAATTTTATGACTATTACTCATAATTATAAATGCATAATTGCTATGAGGATTATAGGAGGGTTAATGATATTTTTACTAGGAGAATGACTTTTGAATTAACAAACAACATCAATAAGAGGTTGTCTGATGAAGCTATACAACTGATCAACATTTATGGTAGTTTCTTTATTTAGTTTTACAAGTTCACTTATATTAGAGTTGGGGGTTTTGACGGTGAACCTTTGAGATTACCTAAGTATGTTTTTGACTGATTTGTG